>JBBBDQ010002164.1:2577500-2607500 GCA_037127315.1 Ascarosepion bandense | reverse complement strand
TCCTAACTCCGTTATTGATCAACAAATTAAGAACACTCGCAGACGCTTATAGTACAACTGTGTAAATTTTCAAGAAAATCGGTTCAGCCGTTTCGGAGTCTATAGGTAACGGACACACACACACACACACACACACACACATATACACACAAAGTTCCATTTATAAATAAGTTTAGATTACGTGTATTAAGCATTTAATTTGCATTTATACTTCGCATTGAATAAGATATTCATTTAATTTTATGAATATGATCGGTTTTAGAAGGTACGGCCCTCCGCTAAATGCGGCCTACTCAAAGTGGCCTGTTGGCCAAATTAATTGCCCACTCATATTGTATATAATCCTTTTATTTATGGAGGTGGGCTTTTGTCTACTTTTGGGATAAGTGTCTTGTTTTTTTTAGACGTTGAGATTTTTACTGTTATCTTGTGGTCTAATGGATGACAGGCTTGTCTGTTTGACGCTTATTACGCAGTAGTGAATTAAGCCCTCATTGGGTGCCCCTTAAATTTAGCTTTATGTTAAACTAAGCTAGAATTCAGTGCGTTGTGGTGCGATGGATATCGGCTCGGAACGAGAAATTGGAGAGCCACGTTCGAATTCCTAGTTGAATTCCTTGCATTCACTTACGCACAAATACTCTTGGGAAAAGTATTAATCCGTTTCTTCCCTCAAGGCATGAGTTAAATAACAGGACAGATTGGGGTTTACAGCCTTAGCAACCAGTCTACCGCTGAGAGTAATAACAAACTACTGCGGGTAAAAATTCTGCCCAGTAAGTCATGTCTCTTCCAAGACATGATCGCTCATGCGTGTATTACTTATGGGACTTAACTGACTGACTGAGGGTAGGATTGCATAATGGTTACATAATGTTTAAAGAGTAATACCTTCATTATTGGATAAAATGCTCGGTCCTCATTAGATACCTTTGCGTTGCGGCCTTATGCCAGACTTAGGTATGTTTAGAAAAGAATAGAATAGAATAACATTTAATAATAGAATTTAAAATGTGTTCAAATCCTATTTACCGATCGTGTCATTTCCTGTTAGAAAAGACAAACGAAACTCATTTTGACACTATATTCTAGGATAGCGCCAGTACATAGAGAATATAAAATAAAAAGAATCCAATTCTATCCCCAAAATAAATCCCCGAAGACGATTGACGGCTATTCGAAAGCCTAAACCGGAACAAATTACAACCAACCATTTATAAACAAAAAAAAAAATGAGTTGAGGAAGGGGTTAGAAAGAAACAGAGTTAGAGGGGAGATAAAAAATAGATTGATATCACATACCTCCAATCAGTCTCCCTTAAAGATGAAAAGATTAAAGATGCCATTTTGAAAATTGGATTTCTGTTTTTACGAAGCCAAAAAGGTTGCAAATTAAGTGCGACATATTCAACGTTTGAGCCGGCGATTTCTTTAAGTGACTTCAAACAATGAACGCTTTTTAATGGCTATATTGATATACACACACACACACACACATATATATATATATATATACATATTTGACAGTGAAAGCAACTGGCCGAATGAAACCGTACGTGGAAGCGAAACGAATGATTTTCTTCCCACCCAGTAAGTTTGTCAGCCGTCATCATGATGCCCAGCACAGATATGATTATTTGTCGTTTTTTTTTTTTTCATCGCCATTGAGAGCCTGGTTTGGGTTTTGATCGTACTTTGCCCATTGCCAACTGACCTCCTCGTGTACCGGGGTTTGTAAGTCAACAGTACTGTCGGAAGCCACCTGACACGACCAACGGTTCGTACGGACCAGGCAGATGTCAATAGCGTCATTCAATAAAATAACGGGGCAAATCTTTTACGGCCTTTTTACAGGCCAGCAAGTACAAAAAGCAAGTCGTCAGATTTCAATCAGACAAAAGTTGATATTTTTTTTCAATTGTTCAACTTCATTCCTTTTCGTGGTAAACAATATGTTCAGACCATTTAGTTTTTTTTTTTTTGTTTTTTTCAAGTTCTGGAAATTCAAATCCATGTTATGAAAATTATGTTCTAAAATAACTTCGGGTTAGGGTTAGGGTTAGCCATGTTAAGAAATAAAGATGTTAATATCGATTGCTGGGAGAAATATTCTCTTGAAAATGGCTGTATGTTTGTCGATAAGATTTTGCCCAAGATTGTTAATTAATTCCGAGTAAGAGAAAATAAAATAGTAGATATTCGCTCTCTCCCTCCCCCCTCTTTCTCTGTCACATCATTTCAATCAAATTCTCTCTCTCTCTCTCTCTCTCTCTCTCTCTCTCTCTCTCTCTCTCTCTCTTCCTATCTATCATTCTATCACACTCACAAAAAAAAATCGTCCTTGATAATGGGTAAATGAATAGTCGAGAGTGCACAGACATGCAGAACTTTTGGACAGTTTTTATACACTTTTTTTATAAATTAAAAAAATACAAGAAAATTAATAAAACCAAACAAAAAACACTTGTACGAAGACAAGAAAAATTAAATAGTAAGCTTAATGGCGCTTTTTTTTTCTTTTTTTTTTTAATCATATCACCCCGAGCAAGGCGGTAACGCCACTGAAGCGCAGGGGGCTACGTAGGAGTGAAAAGATTGGAAAAGAGAAAGTCGGAAACCACATCCTAAACAAGGAACAAGGGATGAGCCTCTTCACCTGTTCAATAGACGTGGGTGGAGTGTGAACCGGGCAATAGTTTAGTCTATCTACTCTAATTGAAAAAAAAAGAAAAGAGTGAAAAGATTGGAAAAAAGAAAGCCGGAAACTACATCCTAAACAAGAAACAAGGGATGACCCTCTTCACCTGTTCAATAGACGTAGGTGGAGTGTGAACCGGGCGATTTCGAAACTTGTATAAAAGAGGATTTCCTGCCCAAAGACACTTATTAAGGTACCTCCGCTCATTTTTTATATCTAAATTTTAAATGAATTTTTAAAAATAAAAAAAATTTCTTGAAATTTTTATTTTCGTTTTAATTGAAAGCTAAATAATTAAATTTAATATTTCCAGTAAGAAAAATACTCTGGTGTATTTCAAACAGAAATTATTTTGATTGGAATCCAAAATTTGTCAATTTTTTTTTTAACTTTTAATTTTTCGGCCATTTTTAAGCGAACGTCTCTTTTGTAAACAAAATTTAATTCTTGGTTTAAAAATCTTGCAAATATAAAATGTACATTTGTGACACATTATTTTTGAAAAATTAGCAAACTTTATGTTAAATTAATCTGATCTACACAAGTATTACTTATTTATAACGTGATATTTAGAATAAAACTATTTCTTAATAACAGAGTTGAACTTTTTGACCTTTCTGCCGTATATCAAAACCTGTTGACAGGTTGTTGATTGATAAGTGTTGATTGACAAGGCGTTCATCAGTGACAAAATTGTACAATTTTTTTTCGAGTAAGGGGAGGAAACTCTGACCTTTTAGTTTGCACATAGAAATTGCCATACAAAAAAATTTTTTAAGTACACACAAAAAAATTAAATTATTTAAAAAATATCAAAGAAAATCTATTTCTATTAAACTTTTCACTTTTCAATAAGCAATATAATCTTCAATTATTAACTTAAAAATCTACCCGCAACAAATCTTTAAAGTGTTTTAAACTATTTTTGAAACTTTTTAAATTATTATGATAAAAAAAATGAAAACAATTCTTTAAAAATGTCATTAGTAAAGGAAAAAAATGTTTTTTTCATGTCCTTAATTTTTATCATTTATTCAAGCAATTAAAAACTTATCAAATTAAATAATATCAGAGTTTTATTGCATTTTTTATTTTACTATTCGGAGCAGATTTTCGGATACAGAGGAAATTTTTTTGAAAAATAGATTATTTATATTCCCCAATGAGTTCTGCGTTTAACTAATAAAAGTAAAATTTAAATTTATAAAAATTTAGGGATTTACGTGAAAGAGGGTGTAACAGATGTTAAAAGATATGTTTTTACCAAGATTTGTAAAAAATAATAATTTCAAAATTAATTTAATTCATTTGTGAATGAGTACTATAAGTTTCATTAAAATCCAACAATTATTTGAATTTTGCGAAAATTTCCAAATTAATATGTTTGTCACCGGAAAAAAGTGAGTGATGTAGTATTATTACGTTTTCCATTGTAAACTCTCGTAACACTTTGGTTGCTCGTTACCTCAAATTAAACAAGATTTTCTGACAAAATTTCCAACGTGTTAGAAAGGATTAACAAAATTTTAAAATAATCAAAAATTGCTTTATATATATATATATATATATATATATATATATATATATGGGGAATCGAACCCAGACAGTTACGTTATTAAGCAAACGTCATACCAACTGTTCCGGTGACGAAGAGGTAACGAATTAAACTTGATGACGCGCCATTTGTTCACATATCCCGTGATGGAACTCATCCAAGTTCTTTTACGCACAGGACGGTGCATCTCAGAGCCACGACTACTCTCACCAAGTCGCTCACTCCAGAGCATTATAAGCTGGTTCAAGCAACGATATAACATAAATATATACAGATATTATTAAAATACTTTAATCCAAACGGAAAAGTAGAAAAATAAATCCCAAAAACCTGATCCTAATTAATATTAAATTTTAATATTAAAAAATGATACAGGAGGAGAGCTCAATGTAATTAAAATTACAGAGCTATTATAAAATAAAATAAATTTTCAATATTCAAAATTGTTGAATGAAAATATATATATATATATATATATATATATATATATATATATACATATATATATGCTGAACAGTTATAGGTAAGACTAAAATTAAATTAAATCAATAAACAGATGTCTTAAAAAGTGCTCAATATATGTTTGAAGGAGGATGAAGCTAATATATAGTAAAATAAAATTTCAATATTCAAAATTGTTGAATGAACATATATATATATATATATATATATATATATATATATATTCAAAATTGTTGAATGAATATATATATATATATATACTGAACAGTTATAGGTAAGACTAAAATTAAATTAGATCAATAAACAGATGTATTAAAAAGTGCTCAATATATGTTTGAAGGAGGATGAAGCTTATATATAGAAAAATAAAATTTCAATATATATATATATATATATATATATATATATATATATATATATATATATCTCCAACTCACTTTATGTAATAATTCATTTTCATCTTTTATATTTTAAATGTGAATATTGAATTAAAATAAATCCCAGTAATAGCCTGATGAAGTACGGGATTGAAACCGGTCGGTCGTTTTGTATGTCTTAATTTTATTCCATCTTTTGTTAAACATCTACAAATGCCTGTAAGTATGAAGCATATTTTATTAATTTAAATTGCAAAATTTTGTACCAGCTATAATTTGCTTATATATATATATATATATATATATATATATAGCGTATCGAGGCAGCAAATAATTTTCTAAACATATACTGTTAAATATAAGAGACAATGAATGTCTATTATGTTTAATCATGAGCCGTTCTAAACGTCGTATTTTGGCTTTAATTTTAGTTGAAAATAAAAACAAATTTTCTCCAACATTTGGATAATTTTTTAGTAATTTGGTTCTAATCTGTAAATAACATATTACATTTCATTTGACTACATGGTTTTGTTGTCATTTCGCGCTATCACGCGGTGTGACGTCATAGAACCGCATTGCAAATTTGCGAACTGCGTTTGTTATTTTTGGTAACTATTGCCGTTGCCTAGCGGAGTTTTATGTCAACACAAAATAAAATCGTCAGTGATGGTGGATATTATTCTATTACTATCTTAATAACCTCTCTGAAGATGGCTCATGTGAGCCGAAAGCTTAGAACCAGATTAATAAAAAATTATCCAAATGTTGGAGAATTTTTGTCTTTATTTTCAACTGAAATTAAAGCCAAAAATACAACGTTTAGAACGACTCGTGATTAAAAATAATAGACATTCATTGTCTCTTATATATAACAGTATATCTTTAGAATATATATGTATATATATATATATATATATATATATAATCATCCGCAGACAGATCTGTTTCGCTTTATCACAGCTCATCAGTACAGCTAGACATTTGATTACTTTTTACCCAGGACTGAAACGACATGTACCGCAGAAAGCTATGGTAAACTACTGCGGGATAATCTTCTGCCCAGACAGTCATGTCTCTTTCGAGACATGATCGCCTAAACGTGTATTACGTATGGCACTTAACTGACTGACAGGTAAGAAAGACTTATCCCCAGAAAGAATAAAAAATTACGAGCTGTGCACGAATCCATGATCTGATTTTAAAACGTATTGCCTAAAGTTAAAAGTCGAAATCTTCATTCATAACGTTTGTTTATACAAAGATGTAAGTGTATGACATCTTATTTTTGGGATCATTTTATTTACTTTGTAGAATTTAAAAGTCAGAACGTTTATTGATGTTATCTGTGTAGGATTCGGCACACAACGATCAAATCAAAGAACTGATGACTACAGTGGTCTATACTGTAGCCTGTGAATATACCGATATAGCCACGGATGTTCATCTAGTGACATCTTATTTATGAGTTAATTTTATTTTGTTGGCCGAATTTATGAATCACAACGTTTATTGATGTCGTCACGGCAGTATCCGGTACTCGACAATCAAATCGGAGGACCGATTTCTGCTGAGTTCTAAACTGTGGCCCGTGAACATAACAATATAGCTATGGATGTTCGTCTGGTAATCACTTGAATAATCACTTGAAACACTTCTGAAAAGCCTCGCAGAATATTTTTCCGCAGTGGGTTGCGATTAATTTCTACGGTAGACTCGTTGGCAGCCATTAACCCAATCTGAACAGGCCTATACTGGTAACATCTATCTATCTATCTATCTATCTATCTATCTATCTATCTATCTATCTATCTAAGCTTATTTATGAATGGAACTTTGTCTGTGTGTGTGTGTGTGTGTGTGTGTGTGTGTGTGTGTGTGTGTGTGTGTGTGCGTTACCTATAGACTCCGAAACGGCTGAACCGATTTTCTTGAAAATTTACACAATTGTACTATAAGTGTCTGCGAGTGTTCTTAGCTAACTTTTGTATCGATGTACCCTAGATAAATATCGAAAATCGATAATCGAAAAAATCGGGTTATAGAAGGAGTGGTCCAATTTTAATCAAATTTGATACACGCACAGACAAAGACATAAGAAACGACGTTCAGAAGTTTCAAGGTTGCAGTTCTTACAATACTACAGAAAATCGATAATATATATATATATATATATATATATATATATATATATATATATATATATAAGGCAAGATGTTTGTGTATGTGTCTATTTGTCTGTATGTCCTTTATACAAATTCACAATTTATATCCTATTCTCACCAAACTTCACACAAATATTCTTTTGGCTGAGTCTGAGCTCCAGGACCATGGATTAGTCTTAAAGCTTTCATTACAACGCCAGGCTATACTGCTAGTTGGTCCTAAACTAACATCACAACTTCGGTCAATTTTTACATCGGCGTAATGTCGCTTTCCTGTGCTTTATCTATAAATACTTTCATGGTAATTGCCCTTATAAGCTTGGCGCCGAGACTTTATGAATTTAAGCGTGGTAAAAATAAGCGTCGTGGTGTAGTGGATATCGGCTGGGAACGAGAAATTGGGGACCCGATTTCGATTTCCGGTTGAATTCGTTGCATTCAGATACGCGCAAATGCCCTTGAGAAAGGTATTAATCCGTCCTTCTCCCTCCAGTTATGGGTTAAATGACAGGACAAATTGGGTTCTATAACCTTGGATGGCAACCAGTCTGCCGCAGGAACTAATGGCAACCTACTGCAGAAAATCTGTCCAGGTATATTTCTTTCGTGACATGATCGCTTAAGTGTATATCACGTATGGCACTTAACTGATAATAATTTGGAAACATAATTAATAACAAAAGAACCATTCTATTTTCATTTATACATGATTTCTTTTAATATATATATATATATATATATATATATGGGGTGCGATGGGTAAATTGTCGCTATTTACCTTGTAAAATTTTGCAAAGTAATAATAACAAAAGAACCATTCTATTTTCATTTGGCAATAAATCCTAAAAAAAATATTATGAAATACATCATTTCTTAAAAAAAAAAAAAAAAAACTAGGATGGCCTAATAATTATGGCCGGTAGTGTAGTTTATTATGAGCTGCTCAAGTTGACTAAAACCATCAAGGCAGATCGATATCAACTGCAACTGATGCGTTTGAACTGGGCATTGAAAATAAAACCCACCGCTATACGAGCAGAAAAAAAAAACACATAATTTTGCTACATGACAACGCTAGACCAAGTGTTGCAAAACGGGTGAAAACCGACTTGGAAGCGCTTAAATGGGAGGGCCTACACAACCATATTCACCAGAAATTCAGTCAGTTGAGTGCCATAAGTGATACACGCTTGGACGATCATGTCTCGAAAGAGACAAGACTGACTGGGCAGAAGATTATTCCACAGAAGGTTGCCATTGCTTTCTGCTATAGAACCCAATCTTCCCTGTTATTTGACTCATAACTAGAGGGGGAAGAGATGTATTATATTATTAAGTAGTAATTAGTGGGGGATCAGTTTATTACTTCATAACAATATAAAACTGATCCCCCACTTTATGCCCAGTAGAAGCCTTAATTATGTTTTCAACTATTATATTCAGTCAGTCAGTTAAGTGCTATACGTGATACACGCTTTCGGCGATCATGTCTCTTTCGAGACATGACTGACTGAGCAGAAGATTATCCCGCAGTAGGTTACTTTTTGCGGTAAAATGGTTACCAACCAACACTATAGGACCCAATCTGGTCTGTTATTCTATCCTTTTGTCCATTTTAGTCAGTTAAGTAGTTAGTGGGGGATCAGTTTATTACTTCATAACAATAAAAAACCAAACCCCCACTTTATGCCGGGTAGAAACTAGTTACCAACTATTATAATCAGTCAGTCAGTTAAATGCCATACGTGATGCACGCTTGGGCGATCATGTCTTGAAAGAGACATGACTGACTGGGCAGAAGATTATACCACAGTTGGTTGCTATTAATTTCTGCGGTAGACTGGTTGCCAGCCAAAGCTATAGAACCCGATGTGTCCTGTTATTTAACCCATAACTGGAGAGAAGAGACGGATTAATATCTTTCCCAAGGGTATTTGCTCGTAAGTGAATGCAAGGAATTCAATTGGAATTCGAACTCGGCGCTTCGATTTCTCCTTCCGAGCTGATATCTACTGCACCAGAACGCACATCCCATCAGACTGTATATCACTTGCATTCCTCTGAAGATGCTAAAAAATTGAGTCGACTCTTGGTTAGCCTCAAAAGACGGGTCGTTTTTAGCGAGTTTGAATTCAAATGCTTTCAGAAAGATAGGAAAAAGTAGTTGCTACCAATGGACAATTTGTTCAGTGGCATGTTTTTTAATAATTTTTTGTCAATAAAACATTACTTTTCGTGAAGAATCAGCTAAAACTTAGAGTAATGATACAGCGTTAGTATTTGAATAAATAAAAATTATTAAACATTTTTCAAATAATTCTTTTTACTACGTTCCTTTTAATACTGTACTTTCTTCTTCTTCTTCTTCTTCTTCTTCTTCTTCTTCTATGTGCCCTGTCCCTTCAGGACGTAGGCGATCATGGCTCTCCACGTCTCCCTATCCCTTGTGGCTCTTAGTATGTTTGCTCCTGTTGCTCCTGGCAACCCCCGTTCCGTCATCCACCTGATCAGGCGCTGCAAATATGTTATCCGCTGCCTTCCTCTGTCTCTCCTTCCTTCTATCTGTCCAGTCAGTATCAGGTTCTCCAGGCTATCCTTCCTCATTGCATGTCCCAGGAACCTCAGCTGTCTCTTCCTGATGCTCAGCATCAATTTCCTTTTTGTTGCCATTCTTTCTAACACCTCGTCGTTGCTTGTATGCTCAGTCCACGATATCCGTAGCATCCTTCTGTAGAACCACATTTCGGCCGCTTCCAGTTTTGTCCTCATTTTCGATGATACTGTCCAGCATTCACTGCCGTATTGAAGAACTGACATGGCGTAGCAGTCTAGCACTCTTTTCTTCGTTTCTATTGAGATTTTCCTGTGTGTTAGTATTTTGCTCATCTTCTGGAACGCGTCCTTTGCCATGCCAATTCGCCTTCGGATCTCCGTGTCGCACTTTCCATCTCCTGTTAGGAAAAATTGGTTTAGTGATGGAGGGATCAAACGCAACCCTAACCCATTGATACAAAAAGTAATATTTCACATTAGTTAAAAAGGCTTTGTTCATTTTATTTTTCTATTCATGATAATTAGGCTTCTTAAGACTAGATAAAAATAAAAAGAGAAAAGATAAAAAAACGAGAAAGACTACGAATAACTGAAAAAGAAATGAGGGTCTGCTTATCGGTCATTCGACCAAACATTGAAGAAAAAACACCAATCCAAACTTTTCACTTTTCTTTTTTGTTTATTTTTTATTCTCAATTGGAGTAGATAGACTGAACTATCGCCCGGTTCACACTCCACCCACGTCCATTGAACAGATGTAGAGGCTCATCCCTTGTTCCCTGTTTATGATGTGGTTTCCGGCTTTCTCTTTTCCAATCTTTTCACTTTTCTTTTTTTTTCTTTTTTTTCTTTTTTCTCAATTGGAGTAGATAGACTGAACTATCGCCCGGTTCACACTCCACCCACGTCTATTGAACAGGTATAGAGGCTCATCCCTTGTTCCCTGTTTAGGACGTGGATTCCGGCTTTCTCTTTTCTCATCTAATCACTCTTACGTAACCCCATGCACACCAGTGGCCTTACCGCCCTGCCCGGGGTGATATATATATATATATATATATATATATATATATATATTACTGTCATGATTAAAATATATATATATATATATATATATATATATATATATATATATATATATTAATCATATCACCCCGATCAAGTTTCACATTAAGCAAGCTTAGATGATTAGAAATATTAAAATTCCTTATTTTTTCTATTAACCATCACAGAAAATCCCAACTACCGACCCACCCCCCATTAGCATGGATCAGGCTAGTCTCCCTGAAAGCAAAACACTGCGCCTCCTCGGGTTAACTCTCACAACAGACCTCAATTAAAATAACTATACAGAATCCATAGTTAAATCCGCTGCTAAGAATGTCGGTTCTCTGTGTAGGGCCAGGCAGTTTTTTTTTTTCCGCCTGAAACAACTCTGCACATATACAAATCTACCATCCGCCCGTGCATTGAATACGGCTGCCATATTTGGTCGGATGCTCCTGCTATCCACCTCGGTGTCCTTAACAAGATCCAACGGAGAATATGCAATGTGATAGATCCCGACTTGGCAGCTAGGATACAGTCACTTTCTCACCGGCGCAATGTGGCTTCCCTGTGTCTCTTCTACAAATACTTTCACGGCTTCTGCTCCGATGAACTTAGCTCACTGGTGTCACCTCTATATAAATATACTCGAGCAACAAGATTAGCAACTAGGTCCCACCCTTTTACTGTGAAACCAATAAATTGTAAATGCAAATTCTACTCCAACAGCTTCTTTTCTCGCACTTCCCGCCTGTGGAATTCCCTTCCGTTTACTTGCTTCTCCGACAGCTACAATCTCTAAGAATTTAAATATGAAGTCAATAGTCATCTCCTATCTCACTAACCTGCATCCTCTCTCTCCCATGCTCTTTTCTCCGTCCATTCCACTCTCATCAGTATTCCCATCCTTATCTTACCCACTTCCTGACACCCACTATAACCTGTCACTTTTTCTCATAACTTTCTCCTATGTAACCCCCTGCAAAACAGTGGCAGTAAAATGCCATACTTGGGGCGATATGATTATTTAAAAAAATCTATGCTATTATAATGTGGGTATAAAATGGGGGATCAATTCTACATTACAACATATAAACTGATCCCTCACTTTATGGCCACAGTCATCCTTCTCTTATGGTTCTTTCTACGTCCACTCCAGCTTCATCAGTATTCTCATCCTTCTCTTACCCACTTCCCTATAACTTGTCACCCTTTCTCATAGATTTCCTCCTATGAACTCCCCTGCAAAACAGTGGCAGTAAAATACCTTGCTTGGGGCGATATGATTATTAAAAAAAATTATGTGTATGTATAAATGTAAAGTCAATAGTCATGTCTCGTCTCTTTAACTTGCATCCTCTCTCTCATACTCCTTTCACCGTCCACACCACTTTCATCAGTATTCTCATCCTTCTCTTACCCACTTCCTGACACCCCCTATAACCTGTCACTCTTTCTCATAACTTAACTCCTATGTAACCCGTGCAGAACAGTGGCAGTAAATTGCTTCGCTTGGGGCGACACGATTATAAATATAAAATAAAATAAAATAATAATAATGATAATAATAAATATAAAGTGGGAGATCAATTTTATATTAAAATCAATATATAAACTGATCCCTCACTTTATGGCCACAATCACCCTTCTCTCATGCTCCTTTCTCCGTCCACACCACTCTCATCAGTATTCTCATCCTTATCTTACCCACTTCCTGACACCCCTATAACCTGTCACTCTTTCTCATAACTTTCCTCTATGCAACCTCCTGCAAAACAGTGGCAGTAAAATGCCTTGCTTGGGGCGATATGATTATAAAAAAAAATTGTGTGTATGTTTAAAATTTTATTTCATAACATTTAAATGTGTTCCCTTTAAAGTGGAGAGATGCCAAAAGGGAAAATGTTAAGAGCGACGAAGAATAAGTGTAAGAGGGGGTCCATGCTCGCCTACGTCCTGAATGAATAAATAAAAAGTGCGGTGATATTTTTTTATTTTATTATTATTATGTCATTTTTCATCATATTTCGATTTCTGCTTTGGTCTCACTACCAACCAAGTCTGCGGGGAGACCTAAGGCAGGTAGTGGCGTGTTGTTATGGCTCCATTTCATGTTTTTCTATCTTCCCTATCATCCCCAGCATTACATAGGTAAAGTTTTCCTTAGTGTGTGGGCTGTACTTAATAAGACAATTTTTTGTATATCTCTTAAGCTGGGGTTTCCAGGGATTCTTTCAATGTGTTGTTATGTTCCATTTTTTATCATTCCAAGTGCACCTACTATCACTGGCACAACTCTTGTTTTCAATTTCCACATTTTTTCGATTTCAATTTCCAGGTCTTTATATTTTGACAGTTTTTCAAATTCCTTGATTGCTATGTGACAATTCGCTGGACAAGTCATATCAATTAATAGACAAGTTTTCTCCTTCTGGTTTTTAACAATAATGTCTGGCCTGTTTGCTTCAATTTTTCTGTCTGTGTAGATGGTGTAATCCCATAGAATGGTTACATCTTCTATTTCTGTAACCGGTGCTGGGTGATGTTCATACCAGTGTTTGTTTACAGCTTTTCCATAATGTTTGCACATTGCCCAATGTAAATATTGCCCAACTCTATCGTGGCGATTTTTATATTCATTTGGGGCAAGCACAGAACAGCCTGAGATTAGGTGGTCTATTGTTTCTTGGTGTTTATCACAAAACCTGCATTTTGGATCCATATTATTATGCATAATATTTGCCTGAAAGTTTCTCGTGAAAAGACTTTGGTCTTGTGCTGCAAGAATAAAGCCTTCAGTTTCAGACTTTAATCCAGATGCACGTAACCATCGATGAGTATTAACTTTGTCAACATTGGATTTATTGGCACGTACTGGATATTGGCCATGCAGAGGTTTGTCTTGCCAGCGCTGTTTCATCTGTTCAAGAGCTTTATCTTTGGCTTTCATTTTCATATTTTTTGCCGCAATAGTTGGTTCTTGGCTTCTGTTTTGCTTTTCTACAGAATCTACTAACTGTAAATCTTGTTTGTATTTACTGCCTTCTTTTATTATTGAATATTTTTTCTTTCTTTCTTCATGTTGCCTTACTAATTGTATCATCCAATCCTTTGTTGTTTCTATGTATGTTAGTAAGCCAATAGTTGTTGTCTTGTATGACAATTCCAGCTGAATAAGACCTCTTTCACCTTCTTTACGGGGTATGTATAGACGGTCTACATCAGCCTTTGGATGATGCATCTTATGCTTAGAAAGAAGCTTTCTTGTTTTAGCATCCATTCGCCTGATGTCGTTTAGAGTCCAGTTTAAGATGTTAAAGCTATATTGGACAACTGGGATTGCAAGGCTATTAATGGCCATAACTCTGTTCTGTGAATTTAATTCAGTTTTTAATATCATTCGTAGCCTTCTATAGTACTCTTTACGCACTATTTCTTTCATTTTTTTATGGTGAATGTTTTCGCTCTCATTTACACCTAGGTATTTATAAGCTTCTTCTGGTTTCATTTCTTTTATTGTTACAGCAGGGTCTAAGCTAATTGAGGATGTTTCTTGTATTGATCCACGTAAAACTGTAGCTTTAGCACATTTATTCAAATTAAATTTCATTCCAATGTCTTCGCTGAAGCATTTTACAGTTTGCAGAAGACCTTCCAGCTGATTATCATTCTTAGCATATAACTTTAAGTCATCCATGTAAAATAGATGGCTTATTTTCTTTTGGCCTATTTTATAACCACATTCTGTCTTATTAAGTTGACTGGTTAGTGCTATTAATGATATGCAGAATAGTAAGGGAGATAAAGAATCACCTTGAAATATACCTCTTTTGATGTTTATTTCATCAGACTTATAGGTTCCATTTATATGATTGAGGTAAAGGGTTGTTTTCCATATAGACATGCACTGTTTGATGAAATTGATGATGACGGACGATATCTTGTATATATTTAAAGTCTTTAAAATCCAGTAATGTGGCACACTATCGAATGCCTTTCGATAATCTATCCAGGCAGTACTAAGATTTTTCTTTGTACTGTAGCAGTTTTCCAGGATCATTTTGTTAATTAGCAATTGGTCTTTACAACCATAACAGCCACGTTTGCACCCTTTTTGTTCAAGCGGTATCATGTCATTTCTTTCTAAGAATAAATATGTCTGTTTTGTTAAAATAGATGTTAATAGTTTATATGTTGTCGGAAGACATGTAATTGGTCTGTAGCTTTTCGGGTTGTTTGTGTCACCATTCTTGGGTAGAAGAAATGTAGTTCCTTTGGTCATCCATGCAGGAATTTTAGTGGGATCGTCAACCATTTCTTGAAGTTCTTTGGCTAGTTTTTTATGTGTTGCATTTAAATAATATAGCCAAAAGTTAGGAATTTTATCTATACCTGGGAATTTCCAATTGTGTGCTTTTTTTAGTGCAAATTTAACATCATCTTCTGTAATTCCAGACCATGTCTGTTCTAGTTTATTTTTCATTCGTTCTATCTCTTGCGTAATCCAATGTACTTCCTTGCTAAGTTCTTTAGGGCAAGCCCATATCTTTTCCCAGAATTGTGTGACTTCTTCCATTCTGGGGGGTACTGTCACTTCAATTCTTTTTTTACCTATTTCCCGTAAAATCTCTTTGTATCAGTCTGAAAAATCTTGCTCTTTTTTCATAGCGTCTTATTCTTTGAGCCTTCAGTTGGATTTTTTGCTTTATTTTTTCTTTATTTGATAAGATTTCATTTTCATTCCTGATGTTATATTTTCTTTCGGCTCTTCTGCTTTTCCTAGTTCTTACATTTATTCCTCTACTCAGTTCATCCAGTACTGACAGTTCACTTCTAAGTTGTTCGATTTCTTTTTCTATTTTTCTTTTCCAAGGTGGATCTTCACGTCTGCGAGACTGCCTTGTTTTTATTTTGATATTTAATTTTTTTGTTGCTGCTGTTGCTGATGCATATATTACTTCGTTAAGATTTGTATGAGGGTCTTCATCCAGTATTGATTTCAGTGCTGCATTGTAGAGTTTAATAGTTCGGAGGTTTTGTTTTGTTGGTTGTAATTTTGGAAGCTGTTCACGTTCCTCCATTGTAATATTTTGTATTTGACTTAGATGGTTTTTTATTTCTATCTTGGCTTCCTGTATATTGTTCTTATTTTCCGTCAAATAATTATCTTCGATGTGTTCTGAACTCGTTTTATTTTTGTCTTTTAACTGACTCAGATCACACCTTTCCAGCACTTTTAAAATTACAGCATTATCTTCGCAGTGATTTGCGTGTTTCGCGGTTTCTACATTATGACCTGTGGCTTGTTTGATGTTATTACTTTTTATTTCTGATGTCGGTTCCTTTTCATATTTTGTTGATTCGTCTCTTCTTGTTACAATTCTTTTAATTTCATTAATTTCAGCCTCTGTCAGTCGGTTATTACGAATAATGTACCTACGTACATTGGCTAATTTATTTTCGTCAATATACTTTCTATTTGCTTGACCAACTTTTTCACGCCAAATGTCATATGTTTGGCGAGTCATGTTTTTTTGAGGTTTGAGTAACGCTTCATGAAATGCAGTCATAACGACTTTGTACTCCTTACGAGACCATTTTATTTTTTCTTTCTTTAAATATACGGTTGTAGATCTAGCTGGTGAATTTTCAGGACCATCATTAGGATTATCCTGGTTGTGGGGACCTGAAGATTCATTCTTTGTGTAGGAGTTTGTTCCTATGGCAGATTTTTCGACCTCAGGTAGGTTCCCTCCTGAAGGACGGGCTCCCTGTTTATCCACTGGAAGAGCCATACTGGACTTTTTATTTCTATTTGTATTTTTCATGTTTTTCCCACGAGTGACGCACGGGTCCAAAAGTCCACCCAAAGTTACCCGGCACGTTGGGTAACGGTCTTTTACAAACAGGGTCCCGAAGCCTGTAGGGGATCGTTTGTGACCTCATAACGCAGTAGCCATTCACTCCTCGGCACGATTAACACCTAGAGTTGCGGGTTGTTGTTCGGAGTTTTCCTTCTCCTAAATGGGCTGCCAAGCAACATCTGACATAGACGCGATTGGAATTCAAGGAGAAAGACGCTGGTTAAAAAAAAAAAAAAAAACCTTTGGCGTAGCAACGGCTCAACGAAACAAAACATCAATACTAGAGTATTTTGTTAAAAAAAAAAAAAAAAAAAATTTTACGAAATATCGACAGCTAAAGGAAATATAATACGGATGATTTTATTTAGGTTCATTTAAAGAGCAAACAGATACATTAATTAAAATAAAACAGAATTTCATAAAATAAATAAATAAATAAATAAAAATAAAAAATAAAAAATTCGATAATATCTAAAGAAAAAATCCTGTTTATATTAAAACAGAATTTCATATTGAGAAAAGGAAAAATTCAAATAGAGAGACGCTGGTTGAAAAAAAAAACAAACATACTTGGACGTAACGGTCGTTCAACGGAAAAAAAAAATGTAATAATTTGTTCGTCCACCCTATCATTTATTTTTTCAATAAAGTCGTTGGTCAAAAATAGGGTTATCAGAATAAGATAAATTAAATAAGTAAATTAAATCAATAAATAAATAAAAATAAATATATCAATAAACACGTAGACTTTCTATAAAATAATACCGTATAAATTGTTTTTCATCGGATTTAATTTATTTTCTTGTTTTGTTTTGTTTTTAAGAAAATTATAATAGTTAAAAAAAAAAAAAAAAAATTTTACGAAATATCGACAGCTAAAGGAAATCGACAGCTAAAGGAAATATAATATAAAGGAAATATAATATTATAATAAAATATAATATTATGTCATTTTTCATCATATTTCGATTTCTGCTTTGGTCTCACTACCAACCAAGTCTGCGGGGAGACCTAAGGCAGGTAGTGGCGTGTTGTTATGGCTCCATTTCATGTTTTTCTATCTTCCCTATCATCTCCAGCATTACATAGATAACGTTTTCCTTAGTGTGTGGGCTGTACTTAATAAGACAATTTTTTGTATATCTCTTAAGCTGGGGTTTCCAGGGATTCTTTCAATGTGTTGTTTTGTTCCATTTTTTATCATTCCAAGTGCACCTACTATCACTGGCACAACTCTTGTTTTCAATTATTATTATTATTATTATGTCATTTTTCATCATATTTCGATTTCTGCATTGGTCTCACTACCAACCAAGTCTGCGGGGAGACCTAAGGCAGGTAGTGGCGTGTTGTTATGGCTCCATTTCATGTTTTTCTATCTTCCCTATCATCCCCAGCATTACATAGATAACGTTTTCCTTAGTGTGTGGGCTGTACTTAATAAGACAATTTTTTGTATATCTCTTAAGCTGGGGTTTCCAGGGTTTCTTTCAATGTGTTGTTTTGTTCCATTTTTTATCATTCCAAGTGCACCTACTATCACTGGCACAACTCTTGTTTTCAATTTCCACATTTTTTCTATTTCAATTTCCAGTATTATTATTATTATTATTATTATTATTATTATTATTTGCTCTGAGGTGTGCCGTTGCTCAAAAACGTTGAGAAAAACTGGTCTAGAAAATAAAGCGAATACAAAAAAAAAAAATTATAATGTTTGAGTCAAACTGACATCGTATTTCATTTGCTATTTTTTTTATATTTCATTCCCTGCTGTTTAACGGCTTGCTGGGTTTCCGGTTGACGGCGTGGCCGAGTCGCTTCTAATTTCATTGTCCAAAGCAGTGGCCAATAAAAAGAGAACAGTTCGAGTCTTGATCACGTTTCTTATTACGTAATCACTAAATACAGATGACTGGAGATGATAATCTTTGAGAAACATTACTAACTTGTATCGGTTCATGAAGCCCTCCTCTTTCTGTTTGTTTGTTTTTTTATATAATAGATGCCTTTTCAAGCGTTTATTTGTCATTGATTAATTGCAGTAGGGTCAAACATTTCCTGTTGTTGATAGTATCAGTAATACATTGAAGCAGGTTTTGTTTCATACAGGAATACAGTAATGTAAGTACATCTTGTTTTTTTTTTCTCCATATTAAACTTTTGTTGGGTATGCTTTTTTTATCTCCAAATAATAAAGAGCAAATAAGACATCATTGACTTTTTCTCTGGAATATGTTTCAGTCATGAAATCAGTACAAATTAGATAAGGTTTCAAGGAATGAAATTAAGCATTTCCAGTCCATTTATAACACAAAAGAAAAACATTAGATGGGTTTCATCAGGAAGGGGCTGAGAAAACAACGGAAAAACCGTGCGAGTAGCGGAGAAGTTTTTAAGGAAAATGGAAACAAGAAGACTGTTTATACTTCGAACCAGAAAGAGATATCCGTCTATACTTCCAAGATGAGGTATTGTAATTATTCACACTATTTACATGGTTGGACTTTATCTTTATTATCATATTCACGACGTTTCGACCATTGTACGCTCCGGCCTTCTTCAAGATTTGTCTATATTTCTGAGATGAGTTATTTTAACTATTTGCGCTATTTACATTGTTCGGATTATTGTCTTCATCTTTATTGTTACCTTCACAATGTTTCCCCCGATGTACGCTTCGGCCTTCATCAGCAACTATCTATATTTATGGGATGAGGTACTATAACTGTTTACACCGTTCGGACTGTTGTCCTTACCTTTATTGTTGCGTTCACGACTCTTCGTAAATTCCGGCTTTCTTTAGGATTTATCTCTCTATTACTAACATGAGGTATTGTAACTATTTACACTATTTGGATTGTTCGGAATATTGTCCTCACCTTTATTGTCATATTCACGAAATTTCGGCCGTTCTACGTTCCGGCCTTCTTCAGAATCTATTTACATTTTTGTCATTTACCGAGCAATCTTGTGTCAGTTGGTGGCAGAACCATGAGTATATAGGTTAGGGAAATCATATAGGGTCATGCCCTCCACCCTGTTCTGAAGTACTAACGCAGAGAAGAAAAAAAAAGCTGTTAATTTTGTGGAAAAGAAAGAAATTGTCGTTTCAGTCCAGTACATGAGCGATCATGACAGACCATTTCTTACCTTTCTACCGTTTCGCAATGTTTATCTTTTTACTGTCTCTCTCACTCTCTGTTTTGCCACCCGCTTACACAATCTTATTACGATGGATACAGACTGTTTCTTTCTGCCTATTCACTTTATCCTGTGAGAGCAAACTTTTCCAAGCCGTTTTTTCTCATTATTTGCTAGAAACATAAACTGTTTCTAAGTCATTTTTTATTCTAAATATAAGTGTTCTTTCTGTTTCCATTTTCATTAAAACTTCCTCGTTGTTCACCTATTCCGTCAATGTTATTCTCAGCATCCTTCTGTAGAACGACATTTCTGTTAATTCTCTTCTCCTCTTCATCTGTGATTCATGTCTCTTCGTCACTGTCATACCGGAGGACTGATGTATAGCAATTTAGCACTCTTTTCATATTTTGATAATGATTGGTTGAATTGATTTTTACGGATTATCAACTCCCTGCAAACGATTTTAAAGCCAATTTTTTAAGTCCTACCAATTAGCCTATAGTTGCGGGAGTAGAGATGTATTAATCTATATATATAAAAGGTAATCTGTGGGTCTGTGTGTGACTGTTCCCTATGCACGCCTACATTTTTTAAGCTACGCCATTCAAACTTTCTAGGGACACATATCTACAGGGAAACCAGGTCGACACATACTTTTTGAGTTTAAGTTCAGCAATTTTCCCTTTCGCACTTTTTTGTCAATAGAGCCGATTGTTTACATTTGATCCGTAAAACATCTAAGACCTAAGATGGTTGGTGAATTACGTCACAGAAATCAAATCACACGTGTCAAACGTGACTAAAATATTTTTTTAAAAAAATGAGCTTTTATATTTATATATTTATTCCGACGTTTTAAAAATTTATTTGGTCAAGAAAAAAATGTGAATATTTTTCCCCGTAATTTTGAAACAAAATTATAATTTAAAAAAAAATGTTTTTTCAAACAAAAACAAAATATATATAAAAAAAGTCCCAATGGTTAATTTAATTGTTTAAGTCTCTTTTTTTTCAGATTTAATATCTCATACTTCAGAAAATAAAATAAAAAATAAAAATAAAGCTTTTTTTTGCTAAATATTTCATGCAGGAAACCAACTGTCTGTAATTCGTGTGGCATTAATGTAACTTTTTCCTCTAAAATTAAATGTCTACATTTTTAAATATTCTTCGAAAATTTCTGAACTAAGAGCGTAATAGTTTTTATATTTCTACATTTTTAAATATTATTCGAAAATTTCTGAACTAAGATCGTAATAGTTTTGATATTTCTAATTTCAGTAAAACAAAATAAATAATTTTTATTTTTATGTTAAATTCATTTAGTCAATAAAAAATGTAAATATTTTCCAAAGTAATTTTGAAACAAAAACAAACGCAGTGTTGTTTACAATGTCACACAAAACATCAAATAACGTTTACGCAAAACAAAAGACAATAGAATGTAATTTTTTAGCAATTTTGGAACAACAATTTTTTATATAATTATTTTTTATATAACCGAGTTTTAAAGGAACTTATTCATTAGAATTATAAACATAATTGCATCACGCGATTTGATGTTTGTGTGAGTATTGTAAACATTGCGTTCCAAGTCATTTAGCAGCCATCTTTGACTATCTACATTTCAAACAGGTAAAATTTTATCCTATTTATTACTAAATCCACTTCCTGGAAATATTTTCCATTCATTTCTAGATCAAAGAGCCCCCAACTCCTTAGTACGACCGGCACTAAAACTACACTTTATACTCCGTTCGAATACTACAGCAACATGCATTCAATGCCGCCTTAATGCTGAAAATGGTTACTAACAGCCTCAGCACTTTTTTCCAACTTTCAATAAATGATTTCCATCTACTCCTCTCATTGGCATCTTCTCCTACTACTAAAATGTTCTGAGTTGCACGGGCAACGCCAGGCTATGATGCTAGTATATATATATATATATATATATATATATATATATATATATAGTCGCCAACTGACGCCATTTCGGTCGGGTTTCAATCATGGGTAAAAAAGCAATCGGAGTCTAACCGTACTGATGAGCTGTGATACGGCGAAACAGATCTGTCTGCGGATGACAATATATATATATATATATATATATATATTTGCAATGAATTATTTTGAACATTTGCTTATAACCAAGTTTCTTTAAAATTCGTTAATTTCCGTAATATATATATATATATATATATATATACTTGCGTGTAGGTGAATACAAAGAACCCGACCGCAATTGAAAATCGGCTTTCTGACTTACAGTTTCGATTCGTTATTCATTACACCACACGCAAGCTTACAGGGGTTACCCATCTGTATAATGTCCAGAGTCGACTTTGCTTAACTTCGGTGATCAAAAAGGAACCAATGTTTCGATGTGATATGGCCGTAAGCTATATCACCTCGAGAAATATTGTTTAGAAAATATCTGTCGACCGGCATGTGATAGATATGATAGCGATTTTATATATTAATGGGGTGATCCCTAAAAAAAAAAACAGAAATTTCTGAATTGTGTATGGGTAGATGTGGCAGCATTGCGAAACAGTGGCCTCACGAAGTAAACACTGCTATTTCAGTAACCATTGATCAAGATGAATTTCTAAGCCAGTTATGAATGTCAGATGAGGCGCGTTTTCATCTCACAGGTTACGTGAATAAGATCTACCGTTACTGGGCAGACACAAATCCTAATGAAGTTCCTGAACGCCTTTTACACGCTAGTCAGGTGACACCGCGCCGGCTTCCGAAGGACTCCCGCAGGCAAAGCTTTCCGCGCACGCCCGAGACGGTGGGGCGCCGAGAGGGACTCGAGAAAAGGGCCTCCGCGCAGACGGCCCGACGGGAAGAAACCAGCTCGCCACGTATAACGGATCGGCTTTTAGTTTCCTCCGTCCCCGGCAGAAGGGGGCAGTACGTTAGCGGGCCCGACAGAAGACGCCTCCTCGACGACCGAAGTCGACGGCGAGTTAGAGTGCGTCTTCCGCCCACGGACACCGCGCGTCGACCTGCACGCCAGAAACGGGTCGCGACAACGGACCGGAGGGGAAGTGCGTCCGGTGACTTTTTTTTTTTTTTTGAAAATGAACAGGGGATCTCAGTCACTGTCACAGCGAATCGTTACGTGGAGATACCTGAATTGAACAATTTTTCACATGTTCAAGAAACCTGGTTTCAACAGGATGGAGCGATATTACGCACTGCACGGCAATCATTGGAGGCTGTGTGAGAATTGTTCGGTAACCGCGAGATCACAAATTTTGGTAATGTTCCATGGCCCCTTAGAACGCCAGATTTGTCCGTTTTTGATTTTTTCTTGTGGGGTTACCTCAAGAGTAAAGTGTACACGACTCGATTAAGAACTCTGCATGAGTTAAAACAGAGAATTCAGGATGAAATTCACAGTATCCCAACTGAGATGTTGCAACGGTCAATGAGGAATCTCAACGGCAGATTTCAAGAATGCATTCGTACAGGAGAACGCCATCTACAGGACCAGGACTTATTTTTTAAAAAATGAAAATTCCTTCATTGTTTCTTAAATCGCATGTTTTAAGGTTTAAATTACTTCGAATAAATTTTTTTTTCTTCAATCGCTCTTAGTTTTATTGGATAGGTAAAAAGTTACCGTTGTTTTTTTTGTTTTTTTTCTTTTTGTCACCCTGTACAATTTTTTTTTTTTTAATCATATCACCCCAAGCAAGGCGGTAGCGCCACTGATGCGCAGGGGGCTACGTAAGGGTAAAAAGAATGGAAAAGAGAAAGCCGGAAACCACATTCTAAACAGGAAACAAAGGAAAAAGAGCCTCTTCACCTGTTCAATAGATGTGGGTGGAGTGTGAACCGGGCGATAGTTTAGTCTATCTACTCCAATTGAAATCTATCTACTCCAACTGAAAGTGTATCTACTCCAATTATATATGCTATAAACTTTTAGGCTAGAACTCAAACAGGTTTTATTTGTTTGCAGATGCTAAGCCGTATCTTCATAGAATAAATGAATGTCTGTTTATAAATGTTGAATATTTTCTACGGTGTTGGTTCAAATTCCATTCTTTTCACCTGTCAGTTGAAGAGGACAGATTGGTTGGCTTCCAGCTGTTCTGATTGCAGTCTTGAGAAATTAAGTTTAACAGACATGAAAAAAAAAATGAGGTTAAAGAGCAACTAACTTTAATTTGAAAGTAAGTGGACGTGATTTTCTGCTCCTGGTTAGAAGGAAAATAACAGACAAAAAAGCAAAAACAGAAAATAGACAGAATGTGCGTTGTAGTGTTATGAATATCGGCTTCGAAAAAGAAAATGGAGATCCGAGTTCGAATTCCAGTCGAATTCATTCTATTCACTTACTCAAAAATGCCCTTGGGAACGGTATAACTCCATCTCGTCTCTGTTACGAGGATGAATTTCTATATAAAAAAAATATTAATAAAGTCTACAAAAACGGTTAAAATTTATAGTAAGGGATTCTACTGAGTCCTACTTGTTAATACAAAAAAGTTTTCATTCATGAAGTAGCTGTAAAATAGAAAAAATTAGAAATAGAACCTTTGGAAGATTCTAGATCATTCCAATATATTCGAGAAAGATCTAGATAAATGTAGAAATATCGAAAAATATACAAATTAGGTGCTAGCACCTAAAAAAAATAGGTTTTTGGGAGAGAGTTGTCAGTTGTAAAAAGAAATTCTGCCAGTATCAACCCCGGCTTGATTCGCTGATTATTATATCCAGCCGAAAGAATCTCTATGAACAGTTGCCGACCAACAAAAACCCAAAAGAGAACCTCATGCAATAAATCTTGTAAATAGAATTTTAAACTATTTTCATTGACCAAACTTAAAAGTTAATCTTTAAATATTTGAAGATTTCTAGTATAACACTTTGCTAGGCCTAAAGTGGTAAAGATACTTGACTCCTTACCTTCCCTTCTCCTCGAGTAAAACTTGCCAGTAGTAAATTCTATGTTTCTGTTTCAAATGCTAAAATTGTAGATCTAAACTTAATAAATGGAATTTGTCTCTGTGTGTATGTGTGCGTGTGTGTGTCTGTGTGTGTGTCCGTTACCTATAGGCTCCGAAAGAGCTGAACCAATTTTCTTGAAAATTTACACAGTTGTATAATAAGCGTCTGCGAGTGTTCTTAGCTAGGTTTTGTGTTGAGGTACGCCCGATAAATATGGAAAATCGATAATCGAAAAAATCGGGTTATAGAAGGAGTGGTCCGATTTTAATCAAATTTGATACACTCATAGACAAAGACATAAGAAACGATTATCAGAAGTTTCACTGTTGCAGTTCTTACAATAGTGCAGAAATTCGATAATATATATATAAAAGGCAAGATATTTGTGTGTGTCTATGTGTGTGTCTGTGTGTGTGTCGGTGTGTCTGTTTATCTGCATGTATGTCTGCATTTTTTCAGCCCTTTTCTTTTAGTTTTTGCTTCGGGTTTGGCTCTAAATAGGCATAATTGTAGTTCTTAGTCTCAGCCATGATACCATTTACTCAGAGGACTTGTTTAGCCTTCAAAATTCAGTTTACGACGAAAAGAACTTATTTGATATCGATAGCAGGAAATCAAAATTTGACTTACATCCATTTAATTTTCTTTCAGTCTACGGTTTCGCTTTATCTGGAAACAAATATTGCATTTTAGTCTTTCGTGCCAACGTCCAAAGAGTCTGAGCTCCAGGACCATGGATTAGTTTTAAAGATTTCATTACACCCGAGCAACGACGGACTATACTGCTAGTATGTATATATGTATATACGTATCCATCCTGTCTCGCTCTGGGATTTTTTTTTTCTTATGTCTTAAACTAAGATACTCAATATTAGGTACATCAATATATATGAGTGCGTCTTTTTTTGGAATGCATATCGATGTAATTATTTTTCCGTTATTTTTGACGATATGGGCCCACGCTTATACAATATTTTTACAAAGAAATGTGTTACTGGCTATCCAAAAATAAATGGCCGAGATCTTGTCAATGTTTCCGATATAAACAAATCGTTAGAATATCAGTTAAGTGCCATACGTGATACACGCTTTGGGCAATCACGTCTCGAAAGAGACATGACTGACCGGGCAGAAGATTATTCTGCAGTAGGTTGCCATTGCTTTCTGCATTAGACTGGTTGCCAGCCAAGGCTATAGAACTCAATCTGTACTGTTATTTAACTCTTAGCTAGAGGGAGAAAAGATATATTATATTATTAAGTAGTAATTCGTGGTGGGGGGGGGTCAGTTTATTACTTCATAACAATATAAAACTAATCACCCAAATTATGCCAAGTAGAAGCTTTAATCGTTTTTTCAACTATTATATTCAGTCAGTTAAGTGCCATACGTGATACACGCTTTGGGCGATCACGTCTCGAAAGAGACATGACTGACCGGGTAGAAGATTATCCTGCAGTAGGTTGCCAGTGCTTTATGTAGTAGACTGGTTGCCAGCCAAGGCTATAGAACCCGATCTGTCCTGTTATTTAGCCCATAACTGGAGGAAAGAGACGGATTAATACCTTTCCCAAGGGTATTTGCCCGTAAGTGAATGCAATGAATTCATCTGAAATTCGAACTCGGCTCCCCGATTTCTCGTTCCGAGTCGATATCCACTGCACCACAACTCACATATAAACAGAAACAAAATCGAATCTAATTAAACAGAAACGACACCTGGGTCGAATTAATTTGAACCACAAGAAAATCAAATGCATACATTTCTGTAACTAGAGCAGAACAAAATTTCAAAAACGAATTGAAAAGCTAGCTGTTGTATCAAATATATTATCCGTATATTCTGTACAATAGATTCTTCTTCTTCTATATGCCTTGCCCTTTTAGGCGTAGGGGATCATGGCTCTCCACGTCTTCCATGTCTCTCCACGTCTTCCTATTAGCACGCTTTCTCCTGTAACATCTCGCAACCCCCGTTCTGTCATCCACTAGCCAAAGCCCCTAAATCTAGAATATAAATGTATAGAAACTAGTATGGCTAGAAAATGAGTGATCAGTTTTTATATCGATTATAATATAGAATTGATCCCCCATTTTATACCCACATATAATTTCTTCTAAACATTTGACATATATATTCTTCTTCTATGTGCCTTGTCCTTTGAGGCGGAGGGGATCATGGCCTTCCACGTCTCCCTATCCCTGGTGGCTCTTAGCACGATTTCTCCTGTTACACCACGCAACACACATCCACCAGCTAAAGCCCATAAATCTAGAATATAAATGTATAGAAACTAGCATGGCCACAAAATGAGGGATCAGTTTATATACTGATTATAATATAGAATTGATCCACCATTTTTTACACACATTATAATTTCTTATAAACAGTTGGCATATATATTCTTCTATGTGCCCTGTCCTTTCAGGACGTAGTCGATCATGGCTCTCCACGTCTCCTATTCCTAGTGTCTCTTAGTATGTTTTTTCCTATTACACCTCCTAACCACCGTTCTGTCATCCACTAGCTCAAGCCTATAAATCTAGAATATAAATGTATTAAAACTATCATGGCCACAAAATGAGGGATCAGTTTATATATTGATTATAATATAGAATTGATCCCCCATTTTACACCCACATTATAAAATCAACCTGCTGCTAAAAATTGTCTACACATTTAAATAATGTATGGTCCCACTATGTATCTCCTTCTATGTGCCCTGTCCTTTCAGGACGTAGTCGATCATGGCTCTCCACGTCTCCCTATCCCTGGTGGCTCTTAGCACGCTTTCTCTTGTTGTACCATGCAACCCTCGTTTCGTCATCCACTTGCTCAGGTCCTTCAAATATGCTATCCGCTGCTTTCCCCTGTCTCTTCTCTCTATCTGGCATTTTGGGATCAGGTTCTCCAAGCTCTCCTTCCTCATTGCATGTCCCAAGAACTTTAGTTGTCTCTTCCTGATGATCAATAATACTTTTTTGTCTCCATTCTTTCCAAAATCTCATCATTGCTCACATGCTCGGTCTATGATATCCGCAGCATCCTTCTGTAGAACCACATTTCAAAAACGAATTGAAAAGTTAGCAGTTGTATCAAATATATTAACCGTATCTTCTTTAAAATAGATTATAACGATAAAAATATTAAATGTAGCCATTGAAAGCGTGAAGGTGCCTGTTACCCAGTAAGTTCAGCATGTTTATCTCTCAACTATCGTAGCCTTGTACCATACTTAGCTCAACGAAATTCAAGTCATTCTAGTTTTTCTTCTGTTACTCCCTGCCATTCTATGGTGCAATACCCGGATTCGATCGCTGGACCTTACATTCTCCGACTGTGAAATTTGGGTCACTCAAAACTTTTCTAACGTCAGTTGTTTTTATGAGTGTATTTCAATATATTTTCCACGCTTTCAAAACAGATGCAAGTATGAGATCATGTGCTTCTTCACTCGGCAGTTGAGGCATGACCCTTAAAATTCAATATTCTCTCTGAATAAATAGATGATATATCCAAACTAGCGAAAAAAAAAAACAGTATTTACATTATTCGGACTATTGTCCTCAACTTTGTTGCCATTTATACGAGTTTTCGGCCGTTGTACGCTCCGCCCTTCTTCAGATGCTAGGAATTTTTTAACTTTACCTTTTATAACAATCACTGGGGTATATGATCTTCATTCCTTGCTTAGAACCTCTTCTGGCAGTCATGGATTATCTCCCTCTAATGCTAAATATTTACCAATTTATAAATAAATAAACATGAAAACAATTTGTTATTCATAAATTTATTAACATTTACTGAATTATCAAAATATGTGAACCAAATAAAGAACAAGAAACCAATGTTTGCCTCTGGATAAAGTTCGAATCAATTGACAATTAATCGAGGTTTTACCAACAATTCCAATAAATATAATGGTGTAAATAAACAAACTAATAAATATAGTATTTATTATGGTTTTAGGAAATTGTATTTTCTGTTGTTAAATTTCATTAAATTTTATTAAAGTTCAAATCATTTAATCATCGCTTTTTTTAAAACAATAAACGTTGCCGAAGAATGTAGTTAAAATAATAGAAGTTGTGTTTGGAGAATATGCTTGTAGGTGTGTCAATATTGTTCAATCAAAAATTAGAATTAGGTTGAACTATGAAGTTGAAGATGTTGGTCCCAAAAGGAAACACAGTAGCCTGATGTTAAGGTATGACACTTTTTAATTTTGTCTGGGTAGGATACATAGTGGGACTATACATTATTTAAACGAGATACATAGTGGGACCATACATTATTTCAATGAGATACATAGTGGGACTATACAGTATATAAATGAGATACATAGTTGGACCATACATTATTTAAACGAGATACATAGTGGGACAATACATTATTTCAATGAGATACATAGTGGGACTATACAGTATATGAATGAGATACATAGTTGGACCATACAGTATCTAAATGAGATACATAGTGGGACCATACATTATTTAAATGGGATACATAAGGGGACCATACACTATTTAAATAAGATACATAGTTAGACCATACATTATTTAAACGAGATACATAGTGGGACCATACATTATTTCAATGAGATACATAGTGGGACCATACATTATTTCAATGAGATACATAGTGGGACCATACATTATTTCAATGAGATACATAGTGGGACCATACATTATTTCAATGAGATACATAGTGGGACCATGCATTATTTAAATGAGATACATAGTGGGACCATACATTATTTAAATGGGATACATAAGGGGACCATACAGTATTTAAATAAGATACATAGTTGGACCATACAGTATTTAAATAAGATACATAGTTGGACCATACATTATTTAAATGAGATACATAGTGGGATTATACATTATTTAAATGAGATGCATAGTGGGACAATACATTATTAAAATGCGTAGACAATAATTTTTAAGAGCAGATTAGATTTTAGGTCATTATTTTAAATTTGATTTTGTGATACATGCGTTAAATATGCTGTAATATTTAGGTTGGAATTAGAATTAAATAATTATGGTGTACTAAGATATATTGGAATTAAGAAAACCAAAAAAGTATTTTTTTTAATCATTTCACCCCGAGCAAGGCGGAAATGTCACTGATGTGCAGGGGGCTACATAACTG
>JBBBDQ010002164.1:2552500-2572500 GCA_037127315.1 Ascarosepion bandense | reverse complement strand
GGCAATAAATACTAAAAATAGTATTAAATACAGCATTTCTTTTAAAAAATGGGGTTGCGTAATAATTATGGCCAGTAATGTATATATATATATATATATATATGTTGTTACAATTCTTAGTTCAAGTCGAAATTTGTTAATATTTTTCCCAGGAGTTTTATATCTTCTTCTCATTATCAGAATGGCTCGAAAGCAAGAAATTCCTTTAGGCTTTTCTGAAATAAAATCCTCAGCAGATCCTCATACAATTCTACAGAATGGGTTTATAATAAAAGGTTTTCTGTTGCTGTTGGTCCATGCGTTTTCCGTGTCGACAATATATGTTATTAAATTAGAATAAAATTTACCGACAATGTTTGTCAATTTTACAACTTTTACGAGATTTCTATATTATCATTTAAAAACACCCCTCCCCGATGAAAGAAATGAAGAGTTCACTTCGAAATTTTAATCACCTGAAGAAGTCAGTTAAGTGCCATACGTGATACACGCTTGGGTGATCATGTCTCGAAAGAAACAGGACGGACTACGCAGATTATTATCCCGCAGTAGGTTGCCATTACTTTCTGCGGTAGACTGGTTGCCAACCAAGGCTATAGAACCCAATCCGTCCTGTTATTCGACTCATAGCAAGAGGGAGAAAAGATGTATTATATTATTAAGTAGTAATTAGTGGGTGATCAGTTTATTACTTCATAACAACATAAAACCGACCCCCCACTTCATACCCAGTAAAAGCTTAAATCATGTTTTCAAGTATTATATTCAGTCAGTCAGTTAATTGCCATATGTGATACACGCTTTGGGTGATCATGCCTCGAAAGAGACATGACTGACTAGACAGAAGATTATCCTGCAGTAGGTTGCCATTACTATCTCTGGTAGACTGGTTGCCAACCAAGGCTATTGAACCGAATCTGTCCTGTTATTTGACTCATAGCTAGAGGGGGAAGAGATGTATTATGTTATGAAGTAGTAATTAGTAAGGGAAAAGTTTATTAGTTCATAACAATATAAAACTGATCCTCCACTTTGTGCCCAGTAGAAAACATGAATCATATTTTCAACTATAGTATTTATTCAGTCAGTTAAGTACCATACGTGAAACACGGTTTGGGCGATCATGTCTCGAAAGAGACATGACTGACTGGGCCGAAGATTATTCCGCAGTAGGTTGCCATTACTTCGGCAGTGGACTGGTTACCAACCAAGGCTATATAACCCAATCAGTCCTGTTATTTGACTCATAGCTAGAGGGGGAAAGATGTATTATATTAATAAGTAGTAATTAGTGGGGGATCAGTTTATTACTTCGTAAAAATTTAAAACTGATCCCCCACTTTATGCCTAGTAGAAGTATTAATTATGTTTCCAACTATTGTATTCAGTTAGTCAGTTAAGTGTCGTATGTGATACACGTTTTAGGCGATCATGTCTCGAAAGTGACATGACTGACTGGGCAGAAGATTATTCCGCAGTAGGTTGCCATTACTTTCTGCTGTAGAGTGGTTGCCAGCCAAGGCTATAGGACCCAATCTGTCCTATTATGTAACCCATAACTGGAGGAAAGAGACGGATTAATACCTGCACGAAGGATATTTGCGAGTAAGTGAATGCAGGGAATTCAAACTGGAATTTGAACTCGGCTGCACGATTTCTCGTTTCGAGTCTATATCCATTTCACCACAACGCACATCACCCGAAACATTAGACGTGCCAAAGCATCGTTAATATGGCAAAGAAATGAGGACAACGGTTCAAAATAATGTAAATAGTATAAATAATTACAATACCTCATATCAGAAATATAGACAGATATTGAAGTAGTGAATATGGCAACAAAGATGAGGACAACAGTCCGAACAATGTAAATAGTGTAAATAATTCCAATACCTCATCTCATAAATATAGGCAGATATTGAAGGAGTGAATATGGCAACAAAGATGAGGACAACAGTCCAAACAATATAAATGGTGTAAATAATTACAATACCTCATCTCATAAATATAGGCAGATATTGAAGGAGTGAATATGGCAACAAAGATGAGGACAACAGTCCGAACAATGTAAATGGTGTAAATAATTACAATACCTCATCTCATAAATATAGGCAGATATTGAAGGAGTGAATATGGCAACAAAGATGAGGACAACAGTCCGAACAATGTAAATGGTGTAAATAATTACAATACCTCATCTCATAAATATAGGCAGATATTGAAGGAGTGAATATGGCAACAAAGATGAGGACAACAGTCCAAACAATATAAATAGTGTAAATAATTACAATACCTCATCTCATAAATATAGGCAGATATTGAAGGAGTGAATTTGGCAACAAAGATGAGGACAACAGTCCAAACAATATAAATAGTGTAAATAATTACAATACCTCATTTCAGAAATATAGACAGATATTGAAGGTGAATATGGCAACACAGATGAGGACAACAGTCCGAACAATGTAAATAGTGTAAATAATTACAATACCTCATCTCAGAAATATAGACAAAGATTGAAGGAGTGAATATGGCAACGAAGATGAGGACAACAGTCTGAACAATGTAAATAGTGTAAATACTTACAATGCCTCATTTCAGAAATATAGACAGGTGTTGAAGGAGCGAATATGGCAATAAAGATGAGGACAACAGTCCAAACAATGTAAATAGTGTAAATAGTTACAATACCACATCTCAGAAATATAGACAGATATTGAAGGTGAATATGGCAACAAAGATGAGGACAACAGTCCGAAAAATGTAAATAGTGTAAATAATTACAATGCCTCATCTCAGAAATATAGACAGATATTGAAGTTGAATGTGGCAACAAAAATGAGGACCACAGTCCGAACAATATCAGTCAGTTAGTTAAGTGCCATACGTGATAGACGCTTGGGCAATCATGTCTCGAAAGAGACATGACTGACTGGTCAGAAGATTATCCCGCTTTAGGTTGCCATTGCTTTCTTCGGTAGACTGGTTGCCGACCAAGGCTATAGAACCCAATCTGTCCTGTTACTTAACCCGTAATTGGAGGGAAGAGACGGATTAATACCTTTCCCAAGGGTATTTGCGCGTAAGTTAATGCAAGGAATTAAACTAGAATTCGAACTCGGCTCTCCGATTTCTCGTTCCAAGCCGACATCCATTACACCACAACGCGCATTCATAGTGTAAATAATTACAATACCTCATCTCATAAATATAGACAAATATTGAAGTTGAATATGGCAACAAAAATGAGGACAACAGTCCGAACAATGTAAATAGTGTAAATAATTACAATACCTCATCTCAGAAATATAGACAGATATTGAATGAGTGAATATGGCAACAAAGATGAGGACAACAGTCCGAAGAATGTAAATATTGTAAATAATTGCAATACCTCATCTCAGAAATATAGACAGATATTGAAGGAGTGAATATGGCAACAAAGATGAGGACAACAGTCCGAAGAATGTAAATATTGTAAATAATTGCAATACCTCATCTCAGAAATATAGACAGATATTGAAGGAGTGAATATGGCAACAAAGATGAGGACAACAGTCCGAAGAATGTAAACATTGTAAATAATTGCAATACCTCATCTCAGAAATATAGACAGATATTGAATGAGTGAATATGGCAACAAAGATGAGGACAACAGTCCGAAGAATGTAAATATTGTAAATAATTGCAATACCTCATCTCAGAAATATAGACAGATATTGAAGGAGTGAATATGGCAACAAAGATGAGGACAACAGTCCGAAGAATGTAAATATTGTAAATAATTGCAATACCTCATCTCAGAAATATAGACAGATATTGAAGGAGTGAATATGGCAACAAAGATGAGGACAACAGTCCGAAGAATGTAAATATTGTAAATAATTGCAATACCTCATCTCAGAAATATAGACAGATATTGAATGAGTGAATATGGCAACAAAGATGAGGACAACAGTCTGAAGAATGTAAATATTGTAAATAATTGCAATACCTCATCTCAGAAATATAGACAGATATTGAAGGAGTGAATATGGCAACAAAGATGAGGACAACAGTCCGAAGAATGTAAATATTGTAAATAATTGCAATACCTCATCTCAGAAATATAGACAGATATTGAAGGAGTGAATATGGCAACAAAGATGAGGACAACAGTCCGAAGAATGTAAATATTGTAAATAATTGCAATACCTCATCTCAGAAATATAGACAGATATTGAAGGAGTGAATATGGCAACAAAGATGAGGACAACAGTCCGAAGAATGTAAATATTGTAAATAATTACAATACCTCATCTCAGAAATATAGACAGATATTGAATGAGTGAATATGGCAACAAAGATGAGGACAACAGTCCGAAGAATGTAAATATTGTAAATAATTGCAATACCTCATCTCAGAAATATAGACAGATATTGAAGGAGTGAATATGGCAACAAAGATGAGGACAACAGTCCGAAGAATGTAAATATTGTAAATAATTACAATACCTCATCTCAGAAATATAGACAGATATTGAATGAGTGAATATGGCAACAAAGATGAGGACAACAGTCCGAAGAATGTAAATATTGTAAATAATTGCAATACCTCATCTCAGAAATATAGACAGATATTGAAGGAGTGAATATGGCAACAAAGATGAGGACAACAGTCCGAAGAATGTAAATATTGTAAATAATTGCAATACCTCATCTCAGAAATATAGACAGATATTGAAGGAGTGAATATGGCAACAAAGATGAGGACAACAGTCCGAAGAATGTAAATATTGTAAATAATTGCAATACCTCATCTCAGAAATATAGACAGATATTGAAGGAGTGAATATGGCAACAAAGATGAGGACAACAGTCCGAAGAATGTAAATATTGTAAATAATTGCAATACCTCATCTCAGAAATATAGACAGATATTGAAGGAGTGAATATGGCAACAAAGATGAGGACAACAGTCCGAAGAATGTAAATATTGTAAATAATTGCAATACCTCATCTCAGAAATATAGACAGATATTGAAGGAGTGAATATGGCAACAAAGATGAGGACAACAGTCCGAAGAATGTAAACATTGTAAATAATTGCAATACCTCATCTCAGAACAGTAGACAGATATTGAATGAGTGAATATGGCAACAAAGATGAGGACAACAGTCCGAAGAATGTAAATATTGTACAATTGCAATACCTCATCTCAGAAATATAGACAGATATTGAAGGAGTGAATATGGCAACAAAGATGAGGACAACAGTCCGAAGAATGTAAATATTGCAAATAATTGCAATACCTCATCTCAGAAATATAGACAGATATTGAAGGAGTGAATATGGCAACAAAGATGAGGACAACAGTCCGAAGAATGTAAATATTGTAAATAATTGCAATACCTCATCTCAGAAATATAGACAGATATTGAATGAGTGAATATGGCAAATAAAGATGAGGACAACAGTCCGAAGAATGTAAATATTGTAAATAATTGCAATACCTCATCTCAGAAATATAGACAGATATTGAAGGGAGTGAATATGGCAACAAAGATGAGGACAACAAGTCCGAAGAATGCAAATATTGTAAATAATTGCAATACCTCATCTCAGAAGAGACAGATATTGAAGGAGTGAATATGGCAACAAAGATGAGGACAACAGTCCGAAGAATGTAAATATTGTAAATAATTGCAATACCTCATCTCAGAAATATAGACAGATATTGAAGGAGTGAATATGGCAACAAAGATGAGGACAACAGTCCGAAGAATGTAAATATTGTAAATAATTACAATACCTCATCTCAGAAATATAGACAGATATTGAATGAGTGAATATGGCAACAAAGATGAGGACAACAGTCCGAAGAATGTAAATATTGTAAATAATTGCAATACCTCATCTCAGAAATATAGACAGATATTGAAGGAGTGAATATGGCAACAAAGATGAGGACAACAGTCCGAAGAATGTAAATATTGTAAATAATTACAATACCTCATCTCAGAAATATAGACAGATATTAAATGAGTGAATATGCTAACAAAGATGAGGACAACAGTCCGAAGAATGTAAATATTGTAAAATAATTGCAATACCTCATCTCAGAAATATAGACAGATATTGAAGGGAGTGAATATGGCAACAAAGATGAGGACAAACAGTCCGAAGAATGTAAATATTGTAAATAATTGCAATACCTCATCTCAGAAATATAGACAGATATTGGCTGAAGGAGTGAATATGGCAACAAAGATGAGGACAACAGTCCGAAGAATGTAAATATTGTAAATAATTGCAATACCTCATCTCAGAAATATAGACAGATATTGAAGGAGTGAATATGGCAACAAAGATGAGGACAACAGTCCGAAGAATGTAAATATTGTAAATAATTGCAATACCTCATCTCAGAAATATAGACAGATATTGAATGAGGAATATGGCAACAAAGATGAGGACAACAGTCCGAAGAATGTAAATATTGTAAATAATTGCAATACCTCATCTCAGAAATATAGACAGATATTGAAGGAGGAATATGGCAACAAAGATGAGGACAACAGTCCGAAGAATGTAACATTGTAAATAATTGCAATACCTCATCTCAGAAATATAGACAGATATTGAAGGAGTGAATATGGCAACAAAGATGAGGACAACAGTCCGAAGAATGTAAATATTGTAAATAATTGCAATACCTCATCTCAGAAATATAGACAGATATTGAAGGAGTGAATATGGCAACAAAGATGAGGACAACAGTCCTGAAGAATGTAAATATTGTAAATAATTGCAATACCTCATCTCAGAAATATAGACAGATATTGAAGGAGTGAATATGGCAACAAAGATGAGGACAACAGTCCTGAAGAATGTAAATATTGTAAATAATTGCAATACCTCATCTCAGAAATATAGACAGATATTGAAGGAGTGAATATGGCAACAAAGATGAGGACAACAGTCCGAAGAATGTAAATATTGTAAATAATTACAATACCTCATCTCAGAATATAGACAGATATTGAAGGAGAATATGGCAACAAAGATGAGGACAACAGTCCGAAGAATGTAAATATTGTAAATAATTGCAATACCTCATCTCAGAAATATAGACAGATATTGAAGAGTGAATATGGCAACAAAGATGAGGACAACAGTCCGAAGAATGTAAATATTGTAAATAATTGCAATACCTCATCTCAGAAATATAGACAGATATTGAAGGGAGTGAATATGGCAACAAAGATGAGGACAACAGTCCGAAGAATGTAAATATTGTAAATAATTGCAATACCTCATCTCAGAAATATAGACAGATATTGAAGGAGTGAATATGGCAACAAAGATGAGGACAACAGTCCGAAGAATGCAAATATTGTAAATAATTACAATTACCTCATCTCAGAAATATAGACAGATATTGAAGGAGTGAATATGGCAACAAAGATGAGGACAACAGTCCGAAGAACAATATTATTGTAACAATTGCAATACCTCATCTCAGAAATATAGACAGATATTGAAGGAGTGAATATGGCAACAAAGATGAGGACAACAGTCCTGAAGAATGTAAATATTGTAAATAATTGCAATACCTCACCCAGAAATATAGACAGATATTGAAGGAGGAATATGGCAACAAAGATGAGGACAACAGTCCGAAGAATGGGAATATTGTAAATAATTGCAATACCATCTCAGGGAAATATAGACAGATATTGAAGGAGTGAATATGGCAACAAAGATGAGGACAACAGTCCGAAGAATGTAAATATTGTAAATAATTACAATACCTCATCTCAGAAATATAGACAGATATTGAAGGAGTGAATATGGGTAACAAAGATGAGGACAACAGTCCGAAGAATGTAAATATTGGTAAATAATTGCAATACCATCTCAGAATATAGACAGATATTGAAGGAGGAATATGGCAACAAAGATGAGGACAACAGTCCGAAGAATGTAAATATTGTAAATAATTGCAATACCTCATCTCAGAAATATAGACAGATATTGAAGGAGTGAATATGGCAACAAAGATGAGGACAACAGTCCGAAGAATGTAAATATTGTAAATAATTGCAATACCATCTAAGAAATATAGACATGTACTGAAGATGAATATGGCAACAAAGATGAGGACAACAGTCCGAAGAATGTAAATATTGTAAATAATTACAATAACTCATCTCAGATATATATACAGATATTGAAAGAGTGAATGTGGCAACAAAGATGAGGACAACTGTCCAAAAATGTAAATAGAATAAATAATTACAGTATCTCATTTCAGCAATGTAGACAGATATCAATGTTAAATATTGGCATATACTTTTTTAACTGTATATTTTTATTTTTGTTATAAGTAATTCTAATTATTTTTTTACCTTTGAACCTACGCACCTTTGTTCATATTCAAACATCAATTTGAATGACTGATTGCTTACGAATATTTACTTGTCGCTGCGAGTCAAACAGAAACGGGAGACTCATTTGCGTTCGGAAATCTTGTTGAGATGTAATCAAGGATCACAGAGAACGGTGTAGAGGCGATAAAAATAATGAACTTTAACGGCCAACGAGAAACAGGTGTTAAAGGGATCGATCAGAACCGCCCCACTAAAAAAAATAAAACGTCTTAATGAATATCATTTCCTTCCTGATTCGGTGAAAGACTGACAATGTTCATGCTAATGGCTCCTAACTTGAAACAGCGTCGACTTGAAGCCAGAGACATTATCAATATTATTAGAGAGCCCGATGGTGGTGCAGTTTGTTGATGAGAAAATGGATATCTCAGAGGAGCCTGATGCTAACAGCGGCTCAGTTGAACACAGTGATTAGGGTTTCTCTTGTCATAATACCAGGTGAGGAAGGCCAACGAAATACTCATTTTGGTGTTAAGATGTTTATCTGCCCACGACTGCATAATCCCAGGAGAGATTCTCCCACCTTATTCCAATGGCGTCATTAACCTCGCTTTCAATAACACCATTTATTATCGTCATCGTTTGTTAGTGTCATTAAGTTGGGATTGTCATTTCCCTAGAAATGCAGGTAAGTTCCGAATCAGAAAAATTCGGCATCGCACCTGGTTTTATTTAGGCAAAATTAATTGGTAAAAAAAAAAGGACAAGATTAACATAATTTTGGAATTGTCAAATGATGATGTGAAATCGTTAAATGATGGCAGCGGATGAAGAAGCTATTAATTCTGATTAAAACGATAATAAAAAACAATATTGATATCCACGACATAATTAGTTATAACATTTGTCTTCAGTTTATCGTTGGTGTTACAATGAGTTTGTGTTGGATTCTCGCTCAACTGCGCCCCATACATAAAAATCAAGGGTATTAGAGTCTGGGGAGTTAAGTGATGTAATCAGAGAAATTGTCTGACCCTATGACTAGGTTCACCTGCTTGTATGGCATAATACAGAGTCAGTTTGCTTACGGTCTTCAAGCAGCTACCCTCCAGGCAGCGCTACCTCCTCAAAGTCTTTTGAACAGGTGAAGAGGCTCATCCCTTGTTCCCTATTTAGGATGTGGTTTCCGGCTTTCTTTTTTCCAATCTTCTTACTCTTTTCTTTTTTTTTTTTCTTTTTCAATTGGAGTAGATAGACTAAACTATCGCCCGGTTCACACTCCACCCACATCTATTGAACAGGTGAAGAGGCTCATCCCTTGTTCCCTGTTTAGGATGCGGTTTCCGGCTTTCTCTTTTCCAATCTTTTCACTCCATTTTTTTTCAATTCGAGTAGATAGACTAAACTATCGCCCGGTTCACACTCCACACACGTCTATTGAACAGGTGAAGAGGCTCATCCTTTGTTCCCTGTTTAGGATGCGGTTTCAGGCTTTCTCTTTTCCAATCTTTTCACTCCATTTTTTTTCAATTCGAGTAGATAGACTAAACTATCGCCCGGTTCACACTCCACACACGTCTATTGAACAGGTGAAGAGGCTCATCCTTTGTTCCCTGTTTAGGATGTGGTTTCCGACTTTCTCTTTTCCAATCTTTTTTCTTTTCTTTTTTCTTTTTAAAATGGAGTAGATAGACTAAACTATCGCCTGGTTCACACTCCACCCACATCTATTGAACAGGTGAATAGGCCCATCCCTTATTCCCTGTTTCGGATGTGGTTTCCGGCTTTCTTTTTGCCAATCTTCTTACTCTTTTCTTTTTTTTTTTCTTTTTGGTTACTCCTTACTCTTTGCTTTCTTTTTTCTCCACTGGAGTAGATAGACTAAACTGTCGCCCGGTTCACACTCCACCCACATCTATTGAACAGGTGAAGAGGCCCATCCCTTATTCCCTGTTTCGGATGTGGTTTCCGGCTTTCTTTTTGCCAATCTTCTTACACTTTTCTTTTTTTTTTCTTTTTTCTTTTTGGTATCTTTTTTGCAGTCTCCTTATTCTTTGCTTTCTTTTTTCTCCACTGGAGTAGATAGACTAAACTGTCGCCCGGTTCACACTCCACCCATATCTATTGAACATTTGAAGAGGCTCATCCCTTTCTCTTTTCCAATCTTTTTACTCTTAAGTAGCCCCCTGCGCATCAGTGGCGTTACCGCCTTGCTTGGGGTGATATGATTTTTTTAAAAAGTACTTGATGTAGGCCTCCGTGTTAAGACTGAGAAACTGTTGGAAGATGACTGGAGATATAATGTCGTTATCAATAGCGATCACTCCAGACATCTTCATAATCACCGTTAGATTTATCCAACTTTTTCCGAATACTCGACGCTGCCCTCGGATTGACGCTAAAACAATCTGAAATAATCGTAATAGTGATTCGTCACAACTGTAAAGCAATACAGTCAGTTAAGTGCCATACGCGATACACACCGGAGCGATCATGTCTCGAAAGAAACATAACTGACTGGGCAGAATATTATCCCGCAGTAGGTTACCATTGCTTTCTGCGGTAGACTGGTTACCGACCAAGGCTATAGAACCCAATCTGTCCTGTTATTTAACCCATAACTGGAAGGAAGAGACGGATTAATACCTTTCCCAAGGGTATTTGCGCGTAAGTGAATGCAATGAATTCAGCTGGAATTCGAACTCGGCTCCCTGATTTCTCGTTTCGAGTCGATCTCCAATGCACCACAACGCACATACAACGTTCCCAAATTTCTGGCGAAGTGAATTGCTTCATATTCTTTTTCGCATAGATGGTACACGACTGACCCTAGTATGATGTGGAGTGGACAAAATCGGAAACAAACAACGTGCATGTACCCCACAAAAATTGTAACAATTTAGCCATCGCACCCTGTACACCCCCCCATATATATATATATATATATATATATATATATATATATATATATATATATAAAGAGAGAGAAAGATAGAGATGTTAACAGATTAAGAGAGCTATGAACAAGTTTAATATATATATATATATACACCATTTAAAACATTCATAGCTATGTCATCCTATCCAGGGTGTCCATAAAGTTCGTGTGCACTTTACAAAATTTATAACTTCACTTGTATTTACGATAGAAATAATTTATAAAATGGATTAGAAACAAGTAAATCTATATTTTTTCACATTTTATTGAAATTTTATTTCAGTTTCCACATGTCCTCCATCATTAGCAATACAAAGGGTATTACGATTTTGCAGTTCACGTAAAACATTTGCCAACTGATTTAATGTAATGTCTGAAATCACATTAGTTATTTTAGCTTTAAAATCTCCTAAATGACATCTGGCAAACGTGAAGGCCAATAAAATTGTTCACTCTTTCCGAGCCATCTTCCTGATTTAGAAACTGTCTAACACGCAGACCGAAGTGACAAGGAGCTCCATTACTGTATTATATATCCAGTTAAACTGTTCCAGATCATTTCTATCACAAATATAAATAAAGTTATACATTTTTTAAAAGATTTTTACGGACTATATATATAATCTAAATTTATTTATAAATGGAAATTTATCTGTGTGTGTGTGTGTCCGTTACCTATAGATTCCGAAACGGCTGAACCGATTTTCTTGAAAATTTACACAGTTGTACTATAAGCGTCTGCGAGTGTTCTTAGCTTGGTTTTGTGTCGAGGTATACCCGATAAATATCGAAAATCGAAAAAATCGGGATAAAGAAGGAGTGGTCCGATTTTAATCAAATTTGATACACTCATAGACAAAGACATAAGAAACGATATTCAGAAGTTTCAAGGTTACAGTTCTTACAATAGTGCAGATAGTCGATAATGTATATATATATATATAAGGCAAGATGTTTGTGTGTGTGTCTGTTTATCTGTACATATGTCCTTTATACAAGTCCACAATTTTTATCCGATTCTCACCAAACTTCACACAAATATTCTTTTGGCTGAGTCTGAGCTCCAGGATTAGTTTTTAAGCTTTCATTACACCCGAGCAACGCCAGGTTATACTACTAGTATATATATATATATATATATATATATATATATATATATATATATATATATAGTCATCCTCAGACATATATATATGTTATCATTCTTCCTCTGTCTACCACATTTTTCTAATACTTTTCACCCCCCCCCCCCCGCCACACACACCACTTCTCTTTCTGTGACACTGTTTTTGATTCTTTAATACAGGCGTGGACTGACAAGCAACGATGAGGTGTTGGAAAGAATGGCAACAAAAAGGAAATTAATACTGAACATCAGGAAGAGACAACTGAAGTTCCTGGGACACGCAATGAGGAAGGAGAGCCTGGAGAACCTGATACTGACTGGTCAGTTAGAAGGAAGGAGAGACAGAGGAAGGCAACGGATAACATATTTGCAGGGTCTGATCTGGGTGATGACGGAACGGGGGTTGCCAGGAGCAACAGGAGCAAACATACTAAGAGCCACAAGGGATAGGGAGACGTGGAGAACCATGATAGCCTACGTCCTGAAGGGACAGGGCACATAGAAGAAGAATACAAACGTAATCTAAACGTTATTTTCAAATATCGAGTTGAATCTCTTTCTCTGTCTAGACTATAAATTTAAAAAAATTTCCTTTCTTAATTTCCCCTCCCCCTTTTTTTTTATGTAAACTTTCTATGTATGGATATGTTTTGAGGCTCCTTCCGGTATGTGAATTTTTTTACCATATTTGAAATTTAAAAAAAATTGTTTTCGATCGTTGGTGAAGAAGCGAGATTTTTATAGCTGGACAACGTATGTAGAATTCGGAAATTTATATATATATATATATATATATATATATATATATATATACAGTATGTCTCAAAAAATGTACTCACACTTTAAATTACTCAAAGCCGCCCATTCACACAGAAACAGGAAAAACTTTCTCAAAAAATGTAATGAAGAAAAAGTAATTCCGAAATGTTCATGCAAAACTCGTGAAGGCACTTTGCCTTGATAAAGTCCATCACAGGACGAAACGCGTAGGCGATTTAAATACAGTCTTCTTCTTGTCTTCGTTTTATTTAACCATATATATATATAGAGAGAGAGAGAGAGAGAGAGAGAGAGGGTGAGATACGTACAAAGTTTGGTAGTTGTGGCAAAGTTTAAAATGATACATATGAACGAAATTTAGATAACTATGAACAAAATCTCAATATATATATATATATATATATATATATATATATATATATATATATATATATATATTTTAATTCAGATATTTCCAAGGGAAAAAAGCAGGAAGGTAAATTCCAAAAAACCCGATCCTAATTAATATTAAAAATTTTATTTTAATATTAAAAAATGATACAGGTAGAGAGCTCCATGTAATAAAATATTACAGAGCAACTTTGAATTAATCCTTTTTTAATATATATATATATATATATATATATATATATATATATAAAATAAATGCTGACAGAGAAAAGAGACGATTCAAACAGCATTGAACTCACATTATTCTGATTTATTTTATTTTATTATATATTTTTTTAATTTTTTTACTGTTCTTATTATTTTCTTACTGTTCTTATTTTTGTATTTTTTTACTGTACTTATTTATTTATTTATTTATTTTCCACATACTTCCTATTAACTTTAAACAGAATGATCAGATACCCAGTGAAACTCAAACGTAAAACAACGAACTTGTTCGCCTGAAGAGAGTCAATTTTAGACTCGAAACACCTGTAGCGCAAACCATGACAAATTAATACTCCATAACTTGTATGAATACCAAACAATAAATATATATTTTAAAGAAAACGTTCACGGCTTCTCACACTTTTTATTTTATACTAATTACTCTCGTTGGAACAACCCTATTCCTTTATTCGTTATATATATATATATATATATATATATATATATATATATATATATATATGGGGGGGATGGGGGGAGGTAGGAAAATTACGATGGAGATTAACAGTGAGAGTTTATTTTCCCATCGAATGAAAAGCACCATGTTCTTCTCATTTAATAAAACCTTTCTTTTTGTTATGTCCCGGAAATATATATATATATATCATTCGAGGTAGTTAAGTGGGCAAATGTAACCAGGTATGACAATCTAGTACGTAGACGTAATGGTCGATACTCATCGTATGCAGTATCCTGAGACGTAGGCGTAGTCAACAGCCGTTGACCTCTAATGGAGGATCTCTAGTGGTAGACCAATAGACCTCTAGGGGTAGATCTTTAGTGGAATAGTGGAAGACCAATAGACCTCTGGACCTCCTCACCTTAGTCCATATTTATGGCTGACACCAGCCAATCACATTTCAGTGTGGTGGAACCAAGGTGTATACATATTCATTACCTATTCATTACATCACTTGGATTTAGAAAATTTTCTTCTCTTCTGTTCAGTTTATCAATATGGTTCAGCCGATATGAAACCGTCCTTCACCAGGAGAACAATTTTTCTTGACTTTTTTGTTGCTATTACTGTTGGGTTAGACTGAATGTCCTCTCATATATTTGATAACCGTTACTTTTACCTTGCAAATTTTTTCTCTCTTTGCAGATAGAATGAGCCGACTATTTTAACCAGCATCCTTAGGAGTTGATCGTATACCAGTCAGTCAATCAGTCAGTTACGTGCTATACGTGACACACGCTTGGGTGAGCATGCCTCGAAAGAGACTTGACTGGCGAAAAAGAAAATTTTCCAGTGGTAGGTTCCCATTAATTTCTGCGGTAGACTGGTTGCCAACCAAGGCTTAGAGCCGAATCTCTCTCGCTATTTAACCCATAGCCGGAGGGAGAAGAGATGAATTCATACATTCAGTGTATTTGAACGTAAGTGAATGCAACGAATTTAACTGAAATTTGAACTCGACTCTTCGATTTGTCGTCCCGAGCCGATATCCACTGCACCACCAACGCACATTCAACATTCTTAAACACTTCTAATCAGCCTGATACTGCACAAAGAACAAATTTGTATTAAACAAACAACATTACTAAACTTTTTAATCAATCTTGTTCCAGACATTTTTTTTTAATCGTATCACCCCGAGCAAGGCGGTAACGCCACTGATGTGCAGGGGGCTACGTAATAGTGAAAAAATTGGAAAAGAGAAAGCCGGAAACCATATCCTAAACAGGGAACAAGGGATGAGCCTCTTAACCTGTTCAATAGACGTGGGTGGAGTGTGAACCGGGCGATAGATCTATCTACTCCAATTGAAAAAAAACAAAAAAAAAAAACAAAGTGAGAAGATTGGAAAAGAGAATGCCGGAAACCACATCCTAAACAGGGAACAAGGGATGAGCCTCTTAACCTGTTCAATGGATGTGGGTGGATTGTGAACCGGGCGATAGATAGATCTATCTACTCCAATTGAAAAAAAAACAAACAAGCAAACAAACAAAGTGAGAAGATTGGAAAAGAGAAAGCCGGAAACCACATCCTAAGCAGGGAACAAGGGATGATCCTCTTAATTTGTTCAATAGATGTGGGTGGAGTGTGAACCGGTCGATAGATAGATCTATCTACTCCAATTAAGATAGATCTATCTATTCCAATTGAATATTACTCTTTTTATAAAGTACACAATGGCTTAATGTTTATATAAAGTAGTATTTTAATAAGCCATTTTGATTGCGAATATTTATGCGTATTTCTTAAGATATTGTTGTGGTTTCCCCCTCTAAAGAGTCTGTGTTGGACTCGTTTGCCAATTATAAGATTAGTAGAAAAGGGGTTCTTGGAGGTAGCAGTCGAATTGATTGAACGCTGGACAACCGACACACGCACTAGTCGTGTAATACTCTTCTGTTGTATTTTTTTTAATCATGTCACCCCAAGCCAGGCATTCCACTGCCACTATAGCGCAGGGGGTTACACAGGACGATAGACGAGTTAGGATGTACATAGGGGGAGAGTTGGAGAGAATGGGAGGGTTAGTGTGTTAGGAGGTGTCTATTGACCTTACATTTAAACTCCTGGGGGTTATAGCCGTCGGGGAAGCAAGCATGCGGAAGGGAATTCCACAGGCGGGAAGTGCGAGAAAAGAAGCTGTTGGAGTAGAAATTGCGGTTACATTTCATCGGTTTAGTGTTAAATATAAAATATTTCTATAACACCTGTTTTATTATTTCTTAAACCTTTTACAACAATTATACACAGTATTTGTGCGTTGTGAAGCAGTGGATATAAGCTTGGAACGAGAAATTGGAGAGCCGAGTTCGAATCCCAGGTTTATTTTTTGCATGCACTTACGCGCAAAGGCCCTTGGGAAGTGTATTAATCTGTTGCTTCTCCCTCCAGCTATGGGTTAAACAGAAGGCCAGATTGGATTCTGTAGCCTTGGTTGGCAACCAGTCTACTTGAGTAAGTAATGGCAACATTCTTAAACACTTCTAATCAACCTTATACTACACAAAGAACAAATTTGTATCAAACAAACAACATTACTAAACTTTTTAATTAATCTTGTACCAGACATATGAATATTACTCTTTTTGTAAAGTACACAATGGTTGAATGTTTATATAAATAGTATTTTAATAAACCATTTTGATTGCGAATTTTTTGACTATTTCTTAAGATGTTGTTGTGGTTTCCCCCTCTAAAGATTCTGTGTTGGACTCTTTTATCTACTGTAAGGTTAGTAGAAGAGGGGTCCTTGGGGTAACAGTCGAATGGATTGAACGCTGGACAACCGACACACGTACTAGTCGTGTAATACTCTTCGGTTATATTTACGGTTAAATATACAATATTTTTATAACACCTGTTTTATTATTTCTTAAACCTTTCACTTGGTCAAAATATCTTGATGACGAAGGATTCTAAGAAACGAACTTCATGTGAAGTCATTTTATTTTTTTTTTTTTTTGCCAGTGTCTATGACATTGTTGAAAGAAATAATGATAATCAGACTTTACGACAAAAGAGTAGACAGTTTAATTCCAACACTGGCAGCAAGAAAAAAACAAAACCTTTCAAAACAATAGGATTTCTACAAGTTCAATTCAGTGGTTAGGAAGAAGTTTGGTGAATCTTGTTATCTTTTTCCATTCCAACAAGTTACTAAAAGAACAGTACAAATCAAATAGACTTTATTGTTTTCGCTGATAGAGTAAATTAAAAATTTACCTCCTCTTCCGCTTTTAAATTTTTCAGTAATAGAATCGTACAAATCAAACAGACTTATTGTTGGTTAAGAGGGCAAGAAAAAAAGTAATTCCCTCTCTCATTTCTCATTTTACGTACCATCGCAGTAAAATGGACGAATTTAAAAATGCAATGCTAGAGTTGATGAAACACCAACAGGAACAACAACTACAGATATATTTGGAAAGACAAGAGATATTCCAACGAAAACAAGCAGAATACCAGAAGGAATTTAAGGAATTGCATCTTGGAATTCAGGTTAGACAACAGAAAGTTGAAGAAATGCTTCTTCAAACACAGAATAAGCAAAAGTACTTGTATAATATATCTATCAAAAGCCAAAATGAGGACAACCAAAACGCGTTCTCTCCAAATGCTTTATGGAGTGCTGTTGAAAACTTCACGTTTCCACCTGAAAAAGAAGAAATTATATTCGCTTCGTACTTGGAGCGTTACGAGGACTTATACAATACAGATTGTGCAAGTTGGACTAACCATAAAAAGGTTCACCTATTCCCCATGAAATTAGGCACAGCAGAATATACTAAGTTTGTTCACTATATTTTACCTAAGAAAACTAGCGACTTGAAATTTAAAGAGGCGGTTTAATCATTAACAGCACTCAACAGTCTAAAAAACATCACTGTTCCACAATCGTTGGAAATGCATGAATCTCACCCACAAAAGAAGACGAAGATTATAATATTTTCGCGAATGTAGTCAATAAACATTGCGATGACTTCAAATTGGCAGGGTTAAGCACCAATAATTTTAAATATCTGGGTTTTTTTTTCAGGGTTTGATTTCAGCTAAAGACGCCGAAATGCGTCGTATGGTACTCAACAAGCTTGAAAAAGAGCCGGACGTGACGTTACAGTAAGTTGTCAAAAATTGCCAACGTTTCGTGGGCGTCAGAGAGGATTAAAAAACAACGAATGGAGTGGCGTGGCTCACATTAATCAAAATACGACAAAGAAATATTAAAAAGAGTCTACCAAAAAATAATAAAGTTACTTTGCCATCAGGATATGTTTCGGGTGTGGTCAATTACACTGGTCTAGAGATTGTCCTTTTAAAGATAAAAAAAAGGTTTTAATTGAGATAAATTTGGAGAGAAAAGTTCCCATTGCAGGATTAAAAACAAGACGAAAAACATTTTTGTAAAACTTACCAAGACTGATGAACTAGTAATCTGTACACCAGGAAACATATTGAAGTACAAATATTTAACACAAAATATAAGATTCTAGCTTAATTCAGGTTCAGACTTATCCATAATTAATTATCAAACATGGAAAAAACTGGGTAAACCGACTTTGATAAGAACGAACCGAGTAACTAAAATTGTAATTGGCGATCCTATTAAGTTTATGGGCGAACTTATAACAAACATGTCATTCAAAAGTAAAACTTTAAAAACTAGTCTCGTAATCAGTCAGTTAAGTGCCATACGTGATACACGCTTGGGCGATCATGTCTCTTTAGAGACATGACTGACTGGGCAGAAGATTATCCCGCAGTAGGTTGCCATTGCTTTCTGTGGTAGTCTGGTTGCCAGCCAAGGCTATAGAACCCAATCTGTCCTATTATTTAACTCATAACTGGAAGGAAGAGACGGATTAATACCTTTCTCAAGGGTATTTGCGCGTAAGTGAATACAATGGATTCAGCTGGAATTCGAACTCGGCTCCCCGATTTCTCGTTCCAAGCCGATATCCACTATATCCATTATATTCTTTAATTTACTGTTAATTATACAATATTTTTATAACACATGTTTTGTTATTTCTTAAACCATTCACCTGGTCACAACAATTATACACACTTCTTATGATGGACTCAACAAGTCTAAATAGATATATATCCAAACCACAAATAAACAGACTTGGTCCACATAAATCCTTTAGTGAATGGTTGTTTGATTTTTAAAATGGTAAATTCACCAGCACTAAAAGAGAAATAAAAAAGAAAGAGCAAAACGTTAAAATTTTTAGAAAAAATTATGCAGTAACGTGATAATTTCAATATTTTTTTTCGCCCTTGAGTACAGAATAAAACCTTTTAGAAAGAGAAACTAACATTTTCGCTTGACACAATCAAAAGAAATGTTAGCCATTATGTTCTTTTTCAGAAAATATCCACTGCACCACAAAATGAATGACATTTTAGTTTCACAGTAAACTCCTCGCTCAATAGACGTCCACAGACTCAGGATTTATATTATTCGGATTATTATCCTCATCTTTGTTGTCATTTGTACGAAGTTTTTGTGGTTTTACTCTCCGACCTTCTTCAGGTTTCTAAGAATTTTGAACCGAACCCATTATTACAATCACTGGGGTATATAATTCTTATTTCCTTGCGTAGTAGTGCCTCTTTTGGTTGTCATGAGTTATCTACCTCTAACCCTTTGAGTTGCTTGC
>JBBBDQ010002164.1:2312500-2547500 GCA_037127315.1 Ascarosepion bandense | reverse complement strand
ATCGGTAACGTTTTGGGGAAGCAAGAGAGCAGCTGGAGAGAGTGATCGCACATACGAAGGAGTCGTCGGTAGTCGTTAGCCAGTCTCTGTCTCTTCAGCAAAAAATTCTAGACTTTATATAGTCTTAAAACTTCCACACATTTTTGCTTTTTCTATTGTCACTTCGTTTTTTCCGTTGCACTTTGTCTATGGCCAGATTATCGCCAACCACCCTTGTTCTTTGTTGAGTTTTATTTACAGCCAGATGTATCTGTCAGCTACATTCCTGCCCTTTCAAGCGGGTTGTCACTTTTGTTGACATTACCTCCGGCCGGATGTATCTATCAATTGCTTTCGTCGTTCAAGGTAATATATTACACTGCAGTGGCTCTAGATATCACAAAAATTTTCGGAAGATTTTGGCATGCTGGCTTTCTACACAATCTCTAAGTCTACGGTGCCAAAAGACGAATGTTTGATTTAATCTAATCATTTTTATCAAATCGTGAAATGAAAATTGTTTTGAAGGGCTTACTTCTAGGTTCTTTCCTACTAACGCAGGTGTTCCCCAAGGTTCTATCCTAGATACTACGCTATTTCCGATTTCCATCAATGATCTCCCTGATGTTATATATATTTTTATTCTTCATCGGTAACGTTTTGGGGAAGCAAGAGAGCAGCTGGAGAGAGTGATCGCACATACGAAGTAGCCGTCAGTAGTCGTTAGCCAGTCTCTGTCTCTTCAGTAAAAAATTCTAGACTTTGTATAGTAATAAGACTTCCACGCATTTTTGCTTTTCCGGGTTGTCGTTTTGTTGAGAGATACGGTCGGATCTATCAGTCACTTACATCCGACGATCAATTGCTTTTCAAGCCAGTGGTCGCTTTTTTCATTGCTCTGTTGACATAATCTATGGCCGGATATATCTCTCAACCACCCTTGTTTTTTGTTGAATGCACCAACAGCCACGTCTCTGCTGTTCAAGGTCATCTGTTACACTATAATATACTTCCTAGTCGCGGAGGGTTATCTAAATTTGCTCATTGGATCTCTTATCACCTAATTGTTACTTAGCCAAAACACAGTTGCTCTTTGCTCGTCACTGAAATATGAACGGGTTACCGATTTTTTCCTGGGTAGAAACATTACAAGTGGGTTTTGATAATCATGCCCCACAAAAGAAACAATGTTTGTCACTAACTGAAAAGAAGTAATTATCGCCAGAGATGTATTATATTCTTAAGTAGTAATTAGTGGGGGATCAGTTTATTACTTCATAACAATATAAAACTGATCCCCCACTTTATGCCCTGTAGAAGTCTTAATCATGTTTCAACTATTATATTCAGTCAGTCAGTTAAGTGGCATACGTGATACACGCCGCGGGCGATCATGTCACGAAAGAGAACCCAATCTGTCCTATTATTTGACTCATAGATAGAGGGGGAACAGACGTATTATATTATTAAGTAGTAATTAGTGGGGGATCAGTTAATTACTTCATAACAATATAAAACTGATCTCTCACTTTATGCCCAGTAGAAGCCTTAATCATGTTTTCAACTATTCAGTCAGTTAAGTGCCATACGTTAAACACGCTTGGGCGATCATGTCTCGGAAGAGATATGACTGACTGGGCAGAAGATTATCACGCAGTAGGTTGTCATTATTTAGTCTTTCTGCGGTAGACTGGTTGCAATAGGACCCAATCTATCTTTTCATTTAACTCACAGTTGGAGGGAGAAATGTCGGATTAAGATATTTCCCAGGGGTATTTGCGTAAGTGAATAAAAGAAATTCAACTGGAATTCGAACTCGGCTCACTGATTTTCTCATTTCGAGCCGATATCCACTGCACCACAACGCACATCATTAGTTCGCTTCAATTCTTAAAGTCCATGAAACCATCGTGAAAAGCACATCCGGACAAATACCTTCGAAAGTATTTATAGAAAACAAAAAACAACATTATGGCAGTGAGAAAGGCACTAAAGTAGATATTGCGGATTCTTCCTTGGATATTATCAAGAATGTTTATAAAGCAGGAGCTAGGCGAACTTGACTTATTCGGTACTAGCAGTATAGCCCGGCGTTGCTCGGGTGTAATGAAAACTTTAAAACTAATCCATGGTCCTGGACCTCAGACTCAGCCTAAAGAATAATTCAAATAATAAAATAATTTCGACAATTTACCATTCGCACGTAATATATATATATATATATATATATATATATATATATATGTGTGTGTGTGTGTGTGTGTGTGTGTGTGTGTGTGTGCTAGCAGTATAGCCCGGCGTTGTTCGGGTGTAATGAAAGCTTTAAAACTAATCAATGCTCCTGGAGCTCAGACTCTTTGGACGTTGGCACGTAAAAAGCAATAGTTGTTTCCAGTTAAAGCGAAACCGTAGACTGAAAGAAAAATGAATGGATATTAGCACGTGTGTTCTGGACATCAAACTGTCTTCTTGAATATGGTAAAAATTAAGCCATTTTGTTTTTTATTTTTATTTATTTTTATCCACATTTATTTTGCCAATTTTTTATAAACTTTCTAACTTTCATGTCTAATTTGAAGGATTTTTTTCCTAGCAGAAATCTCTTTGACTAGATTTAGTTAAGTTAAAACGTAGCAAGTCACTAAACTAATTTTTGGTTTCACACTCCACCCACGTCTATTGAACAGGTGAAGAGGCTCATCCCTTGTTCCCTGTTTAGGATGTGGTTTCCGGCTTTCTCCTTTCCAATCTTTTCACTGTTTTCTTTTTTTTTTCTTTTAAATTGGAGTAGATAGACAAAACTATCGCCCGGTTCACACTCCACCCACGTCTATTGAACAGGTGAAGAGGCTCATCCCTTGTTCCTTGTTTAGGATGTGGTTTCCGGCTTTCTCTTTTCCAGTTTTCATTTTTTTTTTTTAAATAGGCGTAGGTAGACTAAACTATCGCCCGATTCACACTCCACCCACGTCTATTGAACAGGTAAAGAGGCTCACCCCTTCTTCCTTGTTTAGGATGTGGTTTCCGGCTTTCTCCTTTCCTATCTTTTCACTGTTTTCTTTTTTTTTTCTTTTAAATTGGAGTAGATAGACTAAACTATGGCCCGGTTCACACTCCACCCACGTTTATTGAACAGGTGAAGAGGCTCACCACTTGTTCCTTGTTTAGGATGTGGATTCCGGCTTTCTCTTTTCCAATCTTTTCACTGTTTTCTTTTTGTTTTTTAATTGGAGTAGATAGATTAAACTATCGCCCGGTTCACACTCCACCCACGTCTATTGAACAGGTGAAGAGGCTCACCCCTTCTTCCTTGTTTAGGATGTGGTTTCCAGCTTTCTCTTTTCCAATCTTTTCACTGTTTTCTTTTTTTTTTTTTTAATTTGAGTAGATAGACTAGACTATCGCCCGGTTCACAATCCACCCACATCTATTGAACAGGTGAAGAGGCTCATCCCTTGTTCCCTGTTTAGGTTGTGTTTTCCGGCTTTCTCTTTTCCAACCTTTTCATTCCTACCTAGCCCCCTGCGCTTCAGTGGCGTTACCGCCTTGCTCGGGTGATATGATTAAAAACAAAAAAACAAAAAAAAAAGAAGTCAAATTTTGATTTCCTGGTAACGATATTAAATAAATTACTTTCGTCGTAAAATGATTATAAGAGATAAAATACGTCTGCACTTTATACAATTACAATTTATAACTTTATTTGTATTTTTGATAGAAATAATTTGTAAAATATATTATAAAATTTCATGTACCTCGTTTTAAGTATAGTTATTTAATAACTAGCTGTAGAGCCCGGCTTTGCTCGGGTGTAATGAAAGCTTTAAAACTAATCCATGGTCCTGGAGCTCAGACTCAGCCTGAAAAATATTTGTCTGAAGTTTGGTGAGAATCGGATGAAAAAATTGTGGATTAGTATAAAGGATATATAGACAGATAAACACACACACACACACACACACACAAACATCTTGCCTTTTATATATATATATATATATATATATATATATATATATATACTTTTTTTTTTTAATCACATCACCCCAAGCAAGGCGGTAAGGCCACTGGCGTGCAGGGGGCTACGTAAGAGTGAATAGATTGGAAAAGAGCAAACCGGAAACCACATCCTAAACAGGGAACAAGGGATGAGCCTCTATACCTGTTCAATAGACGTGGGTGGAGATATATATATATATATATATATATTTATATATTATCGATTTTCTGCACTATTGTAAGAACTGCAACCTTGAAACTTTTGACTATCGTTTCTTATGTTTTTTTATGAGTGTATCAAATTTCATTAAAATCGGACCACTCCTTCTATAACCCGATTTTTTTGCGATTATTGATTTTCGATATTTATCGGGGGTACCTCGACACAAAACCTAGCTAACAACACTCGCAGACGCTTATAGTACAACTGTGTAAAGTTTCAAGAAAATCGGTTCAGCGGTTTCGGAGTCTATAGGTAACGGATACACACACACACAGACACATACACACACACACACACACACACACATAGAGACAAAGTTCCATTTATAAATATGTTTAGATAGATTAGTATAACAAAGAAAAGCATTTCATGAGAAGGACATCATTGCCTATCGATACGAAATATATTGGAGAAAAACCACAAAAATAGAAAAAAAGGAATAGTCAAATCTTATCAGCGGATTAATTTAATCTAACACAACTGGATAATCTTGTAACGTATTATCATAGGCAAACCAAATCTTTACAATGTAAGATAAACATTTGACAGTGATAATAAGGACTTTCTTTAAGTTAAGAGGCTTTATATTTGTATCTATTTGTCGATCTAAGCCTATAAATATTTTAATCTAAGTCTACAAAAATTTTAATCTATCCATGTCTATAAATATTTTAATGTAAATCGATAAATATTTGAGTCTAAACGCATACATATATGAATGTATCTATGTAAGTTTTTAAGTACTGGAATCTATCTAAGTCTATAAATATTGGAATCTATTTGAGTCTATAATTATTTAAATATACATCTACAAACATTTTAATGTGAGTATAAATATTAAAATCTAATCTATAAAGATTTAAATCTAAGTCTACAACCATATTACTCTAAGTCTGTAAATATTTGAATATAACACTGTAAATATGTAAATCTAAGTTTATAAATATTTAAATCTAAGTCTATGAATATTTGAATCGAAGTCTAAAAATATTTTGATCTCAGTCGATAAATATTTAAAACTAATCTACAAACATTTTAATATATCTAAGTGCGTAAATATTTTAATTTAAGTCTAAATATTTAAATCTAAGTCTATAAATATTTAAATGAAAGTCTATAAATATTTTAATCTAAATCAATATATATTTAAATCTAAGATTACAAACGTTTTAATCTAAGTGGATAAATATTCAAATCTAAGTCTATGAATATTTGAATCTAAGTCCATAAATATTTAAATTTAAGTCTACAAACATTTTAATCTAAGTCTGTAAATATTTGAATCTAAGTCTATAAATATGTTGTGTTGCTTCGTTTTGGTATAATTAGAAGATAACACAACCTTGATTTAATGATGTTTATTTTTGCTATAAAACTTTAGGATTTACATCAAGTTACAACCTTTAAATTTTGTATTGATACAGGAGCAGACTAGCTAAATTCTCTTCACTGTGGGATGCTAGTAGTAAACGAGCCTATCCCTTCTGGACTCTAGTGGTTAACTGACTAGCATCCCCCTCTTTTCAAATCTCCTACACAAAACTACTGTCCATTTGTAGATTGTTCTTTTTGGGCCATTTACACCAAGGTTTACATGTTCTTGCTTCATTGGCGAAATAAATATGTGCTCTGCAAATTTTTGTCCGTTGGTTATTCCGATACGGCCTGACATTTAGTGGCACTGAAGTGTCTTGGTTGTATTTTCCTTTATAATTTGTTTGTGAGTTATTCTTAGTAGATAAGGGTCGCTGAACAACAAATGCCTTATCGTTATTCAATAATGGCATCAGTTCATCTGCTAACCTGCCAAGTTGGGTATGGTTTCAATCTTTTTGCGAGGCTATTACTGGAGCTATTGTTGACGATAATGCCTGCAGGAATTTGTGTCTCACGATGTCGTCGCTAATACCTATCCGTTTAGCTACGGATAACATTTCGTGCAAATATGTCGACGGTCGTCCTGAAATAGTCGTAGCCGACATTAATTTTTCTAGAAGATCCGGTTTTGTTTGTTCGTGAGCTTCTATCAGAGTCCGTTTTAATTCCTCGTAGTCTTGTGATGCGAGGGTAGCATTTGGTAGTTTACCCAATTCTTCGGCTGGTAACGACGATATTACTGTATAAAACTTTGTTTTCGACGCTGTCACATATCGCAAGTGAAACTGGGCTTCTAATATCGTAAACCATCCATTTACAGCAGTTTCCATGAATTCCGGTGCCTTGATATTTTATACTTGATATTTTATACTTGATGAGTCGTTTCCTCTCCTGTCTGCTCCATTTATCCTTTTATATGTGTATATATATATTTTGTATATGAGGTTGCTTTCTGTTCGTATGTCGTGGTCACCACTGTTGTGTTGCTTCGTTTTGGTATAATTAGAAAATAGCACAAACTTGAATTAATGATGTTTATTTTTGGTATAAAACTTTAGGATTTACATCAAGTTACAACCTTTATATTTTGTGTGGATACAGGAGCAGACTAGCTAAATTCTCTTCACTGTGGGATGCAAGTAGTAAACGAGCCTATCACTTCTGGACTCTCGTGGTCAACTGACTAGCGTCCTCCACTTTTCAAATCTCCTACACAAAACTACTGTCCTTACTCCTACTCTTACTCCTACTCCAAAAGAAACGGTTCCTTATTTTGCCGCTCAATTTTGAATTCTTTGAGTCAGTGTGTTTATCTTTTTCTATCTTTAGAACACTCGCCATTTTATAAACCATAACAAGTATTTAAATCTAAGTCTACATACATTTTAATCTAAGTCGATAAGTGTTTAAATCTAAGTCTATCAATATTTAAATATAAGTTTACAAACATTTTAATCAAAGTCTATAAAGATTTGAACCTAAATCTATAAGTATTTGAATCTAAGTCTCTAAATATTTAAATCCAATCTACACACATTTTAACCAAGTCTATAAATATTTAAATCTAAGTCTACAAACATTTTACTCTATCTAAGTCTATACATATTTGAATCTATGTCTATAAATATTTAAATTTAAGTTTACAAACATTTAATCTAACTCTATAAATATTTGTCTCTAAGTCTATAAAGATTTAAATCTAAGTCTGTAAATATTTTAATCTAAATCCATAAACATTTTAGTCTAAGCTATACATATTTGAATGTATTTATATGTCTTTCAATATTTATCTAAGTCTATAAATATTTGAATCTATCGAAGTCTTTAAACATTTTAATCTTAGGCTATAAATATCTTAATTTATCTACGTCTATAAATATTTAAATCTACCTCTATAAATATTTTAATCTATAATTATGCGAATCTAAATTTATAAATATTGGAATCTAACTCTATAAATATTTGAATCTAAGTATATAAATATTTGAATTTTTTCACGTCTATAAATACTTGAATTTATCTAAGTCTAAAAATGTTTGAAACTATGTCTAAATTTATTTTAACCATGTCTATAAATATTTAATTCTAAGTCTATAAATATTTGAATCTACGTCTATAAATAATTGAATATACCGATGCCTATAAATAATATAATTTGTTTAAATCTATAAATATATGAAGCTATCTATCTATTTATCTAACCTGGACTGGAGCATACTCCCCCCTAAAACCTAGAACGGGGGTGTGAACTCTTGATTTAGGCCCTTCGCAGAGTTTTGTGACTCTCCCTATCTTATCAACATTTGCTTTATTTATATGGGATGGGCGTTGTGGTGGAGTCGACTCGGAACAAGAAATCGGGGAGCTCAGATTTCACTTGAATTCTTTGCAATCACTTACGCACAAATACCCTTGAGAAAGGTATTAATCCGTCTCTTCTCTCCGGTTATGGGTTAAATAATAGAACAGATTGGGTTCTATAGACTTGGCAGGCAACCAATCTATCGCAGAAAGTAATTGCAATCTACTACTGGATAATCATGCCCAGTCAGTCATGTCTCTTTCGAGACATGATCGCCCAAAGCGTGTATCAAGTATGACACTAAACTGACTGAATATAATAGTTAAAAACATGATTAAAACTTCTACTAGGCATAAAATGGGGGACCGGTTTTCTATTGTCATGAAATAATAAACTGATCCCCGACTAATTACTACTTAATAATATAATACATTTCTTCCCTCTCCAGCTATGGGTCAAATAATAGAACAGTTTGGGTTCTATAGCCTTGGCTGACAACCAGTCTACCGTACAAAGTAATGGCAGCCTACTGCGGGATAACCTTCTGCCCAGTCAGTCATGTCTCTTTCGAGACATGATCGCCCAAAGCGTGTATCAAGTATGGCACTTAACTGACTGATTGAATTAATATAATAGTTGAAAACATGATTAAGGCTGCTACTGGGCATAAAGTGGGGGATCAGTTTTATATTGTTATGAAGTAATAAACTGATCCCCCACCAATTACTACTTAATAGTATAATACATCTCTTCCCCCTCAAGCTATCAGTAACATAGGACAGATTGGGTTCTATAAGTTTGGTTGGCAAACAGTCTATCGCAGAAAGCCTTGGCAACCTACTTCGGGATAATCTTCTGCCCGCTCAGTCATGTCTTTTTTTAGACATGATCACCCAAGCGTGTATCGCGTATGACACTTAACTAACTGGCTGAAAACATGATTAAGGCTTATACTGGGCATAAAATGGGGGATCAGTTTTATATTTTTCTGAAGTAATAAACTGATCCCCCACTAATTACTACCTAATAATATAATGCATCTCTTCCCCTTTTTGCTGTGAGTCAAATAACAGGATGGATTGGGTTTTATAGCCTTGGCTGCAACCAGTCTACCGCAGAAAGTAATGGCAATCTATTGCGGGATAATCTTCTGCCCAGTTAGTCATGTCTCTGTCGAGAAATGATCGCCCAAAGCGTGTATCACGCATGGCACTTAACTGACTGACTGAATATAATAATTAAAAACATGATTAAGGCTTCTACTGGGCATAAAGTGGGGGATCAGTTTTATATTGTTATGAAGTAATAAACTGATCCCCAACTAATTACTACTTAATAATATTATATATCTCTTCCGTCTCCTCCAGCTAAGAGTCAAATAATAGGGCAGATTGGGTTCTGTAGCCTGGATGGCAACGAGTCTACCGCAGAAAGCAATGGCAATTTACTGCGGGATAACCTTCTGCCCATTCAGTCATGTCTCTTTCGAGACATGATCGCCCAAAGCGTGTATCAAGTATGACACTTAACTGACTGAATATAATAGTTAAAAACATGATTAAGACTTCTACTGGGTATAAAATGGGGGACCGGTTTTCTATTGTCATGAAATAATAAACTGATCCCCGACTAATTACTACTTAATAATATAATACATTTCTTCCCTCTCTAGCTAAGAGTCAAATAATAGAACAGTTTGGGTTCTATAGCCTTGGCTGACAACCAGTCTACCGTACAAAATAATGGCAACCTACTGCGGGATAACCTTCTGCCCAGTCAGTCATGTCTCTTTTGAGACATGATCGCCCAAAGCGTATATCACGTATGTCACTTAACTGCCTGAATCTCTCAAGAAATTTGCTTGATTTTTGTTTTTCATTTAGTAAACATTATTTTTGTATCTGTTTTCTGACAAATTGTTGACGTCTTTATGTCTTTCAGAGAAATAGTAGCAGCCGATTTTTTTAATATTTCTTTTGAGATCAATAAAAAAAATATATATATATCTCCCGGAAAAAAAAAATTAGAAAAAATAAAATGAAAGTTGTTTGGGAGGAATTTAGTCTTTGCCATCTTGACTCTAGTTGTGAATAAAATCGTCAATAAACAGTTCATCTGCAGCCACGGTGTTTTTTCTCTCCCTATAAGCGGGAAAATAACCGGCGATAACATCTCATTTCTCAGTCTTAAAAACAATTTTTTGGGGAACAGTTAAGAAAGCAACGCCGTCCAAAAACACGTCTAACGAAAAACAAAAACAAACCTGGGAATCCAGTGTATCAATATACGAATGAAACAAATCGCACTTTCGTTGAAAGTAGCCCTACCCATAATTTTTTTGTTTTGTTTTGGTAGCGGTGGGAGGGAACCTAGTGACGATTTCCGGTAAATGTAATCTTCCGGGAAGAGAAACTTGATATGGAAAATGGATAATCCAAAGTGATGCTATCATGCCTATCCATCATCGCATAATGAACCCAAGAGACGACAATTTTAAACATTTCCAGTAAAAAGATAAAATAAGGTAAACAGATGATTCAATACGTCTTACTCTAGAGTCTTTGGTAATGTTTTCAGCCCATACTTTATCCTGATTTCTTTCTAGCAAATTAGAAGTTTTTGCTTTTTATCAATTGTCAACGGATTTGAATCACATTGCTTTAGTTTTATTTTATTTATTTATTTATTTATTTTATTTTTTATTTTATTTTATTTTATTATTTTATTTTATTTTTTTTTGTGGAAGGGCAGGAGCAGCTATTAAGGTTAAGTCTCCAAAACATCGGTATCAGAATAAATACAAAGAATATATATATATATATATATATATATATTGTTAAATATAAGAGACAGTGAATGTCTATTATGTTTAATCATGAGCCGTTCTAAACGTCGTATTTTTGCTTTAATTTCAGTTGAAAATAAATACAAAAATTCTCCAACATTTGGATAATTATTTATTGGTTTTCTTCTAAGCTTTCGGCTCACATGAGCCATCTTCAGAGAGGTTGTTTAAACTGAAATATTATAACATCCACCATCACCGACGATTTTATTTTGTGTTGATATAAAACTCGGCTTGGCAACGGCAATAGTTACCAAAAATAATTAATAATAATGGTTTACATCAAAATAAACATAACACTATTAACCTATACTATTGCAACCAAATACATAGAACGGCTCATGATTAAACATAATAGACATTCATTGTCTCTTATATTTAACAGCATATGTTTAAAGCATTACTTGCTGCCTCGATACACACTATATATATATATATATATATATATATATATATATATATATATATATATATAAGAAAAACGTAGACAATTCTCACATAGTTCGATCCCTGTCTCAGTTATTGCTAAAATATGCCTCACCTCAAAGATATATTGTAATATGAGTCGAATATATGCATTGGAATCGAACAATATGAGTAGAATAAGTAAAGAACAAGTAGGAAATAAGTGTCTTTAATGTTTTCAGAGATTTATTAAAGAGGAATGATTTAAAAATCCAAGAGACAGTATATTGATTGAGGTATAATTTTATTGGTCGGATACATGTGATAAAGAAATGAAGCTATGCCCCAATCAACATACTGTCTTTTGTATTTTTAAATTATTCGTCTTTAACGAATCTCTGATAAAGGTTGTTTTAATTGAAACATGTTAGATTAAAAACACTTTTTTCTACTTGTTATTTACCTATTCTATTCATATTGTAGTATCATAAAAATCAGCTAGCAAAATCTACGAGCAAAGCACTCAGCCTTGTCCGGTGTAGCCGTGAGGAGTTCATAAATTATTAAGTGTAATTATTGTAATGTAGTTATTAATTTAACATTTTCACATTAAACATTTAACTTCATGACATTACAATAATATTTAGCTTTACTTTTGTTTTGAGCAAATGTAAAATTAAAAATAAATGTTAAGGAACAGTAATTTTCTTATTGTCTTTTCTCTTTCTCTCTCTCCATATATATATATATATATATATATATATATATAGTGCAGGGTGAAGTTGATTCATGCCTTCCTCAAGGCTATTAAAGTTAAGTGAAAACAAGCTGACCAAAAGCAAACTTCAAAAATATTTTGTTGTCTATGTGTGTAGGGAAAAGTGGATTCATGCCTTTCCCAAGTGCATTAAGGCTAAGTGAACACAAACTGCCCCAACTAAAATTAAAACTTAACCCTCTAGGGCCATTTGTATCATATTTGATACAGTATTTCCCTATAAGGAAATATTTGGTATTTCCCTATAAGGAAACATTTGGTATTCATTGACTGAGCAGTCAGTACTGCTTTCATTTGAAATTTATAAAATATTTCTCTTAAAAAATTTTTCAGGAAAATATTTCTTTCAAGGCTTATTTTCATACTGTATCAAATATGATACGAATGGCCCTAGAGGGTTAATTAAGCTCATAGAAATGAAATATAATTTATATATATATATATATATAAAGGAAAAATGAATACGTCATTTCAATTGGTTATAAATTATATTTCATTTCTATGAGCTTAATTAGCTCATTTCATCAGACCTTACAATATTCCTTTCATTTGGTACAAAAAAATTTTTTCAGTGTCGCAATTTACGTCCTTTTTTGGAATATTTCCCTGGTATTTAAATTTATGTACCTGCTTGATTATCTAGCATTCACTGCCATATAAGAAAACAGATATTCCATAAGAGTCTCTTTTCTTTGTTTCCAACGAAATCTTCCTGTCTTTCAATACTCTGCTTAGCTTTTAAAATATATCCCTAGGTCTCATTGTCGAAATTTTCGTCCTTTGTTGGAATATTTCCCTGGTATTTAAATTTATGTACCTGCTTGATTTTATAGGTACCTCCAATATTTCGGCATAAATTTTCGATACCTAATTATAAAAAGAATTTTTAAAATGAAAAAAAGAAATTGAAGATTTTATTCTAGATTTAATTTTAAAGCGTAATGATTAAATTTATTATTTCCATTAAGTAAAAAATTTTGGTGTATTTCAGATAGAAATTATATAAATTGGAATGTCACATTTAATTTCGGTTTCTTAAAATTTTCTGACCGGCCATATTCTTAATTTTAAGAAATTTGTTAACAAACAAAAATTCATCGATTTTAAAAATATTTCAGAAGATTTTTGACACTTTATTTTAGTAAAATTAGAAAATTGAAAATTGAATTAATCTGATTTTAAAGAAATATTACTTACTTATTGCATAAAAAAGTAATATACAACAAATTATTTACGATTGGTTGTGTTCATCTGACGGATTGTTAAATGACGAAGTGATGACAGCTGCTACGCATGACCATAAATGCAATTTTCATAAATCTAAGGAAAGAGACAAAACTCTTAAATTACATGAAATTTTCATCATAATGGAAATTTTAGTCAACTATACATGAAAATAAGGGACGTATTAAGTAAATAATAATTGTTTTAAAAATAGAATAGCGTAACTACGTTTAATAATCTTTGCAAATTTTGGACTCGTAAATTTCTTTTCCAATTTATTATTATATCACATCTAGTGGATGTACAAACAGAGAATTTTACACGATTTTAAACGATTATAAATTATTATAATTAAAATGTAAAAAATTGAAAAAATCTTGTAAAAATTCATTATTCATCAAACAAAATTTATTTCTTCAGATAATAATGTCCTTAATATTACTTATTTACAAAAACAATTAAATCTTGTCCAATTAAAAGCTTTTCCAATGAAGTAGTGTCATTGTTTTATTGGATTTATTATTTTTCAATTAAGAGCAGATTTTCATTTAGTTGGCAGTAATTAGAGAAAGATTCTACTAAAATAATTTACAAATCCAAAGACTCCTACTTTTAACAAAAAAAAATTTCATGAAATCATGCGAAATTTCATGAAATTAAGAATGTTGGGGTTAACATCTTTAAAAAAAAACTTTTTACAAAATTTTTCTAAAAGAAACATTTTAAAAATTATTTCATTCATTTGTGAATAAGTTCTGGAAATTTAATTTAAATCGGACAATTATTTGATTTTTACAAGAATTTCCAAATAAATGTTTTCAACGGACAAAAAGCGCACAAAAGTCGAAGGTAAAAGTCAATGTACGGCGATGACGTAAACAAAACAAGATTTGAACCAAAATTTCGAACGTGTTAGAAAGAATTAAAAAATTTTAAAAAGTAATTTAAAAATTCTTTGATCTTTCCTCTTAATAATTTTGATGGAAAACGTGCGTTTTTATTAAGTTTGAGGCCATTTTTATTCATACTATGCTGTTTTCGCGATAATTATTGGAGGTACCTATTTTAACACTAGCAGTATAGCCCGGCGTTGCTCGGGTGTAATGAAAGCTTTAAAACTAATCCATGGTCCTGGAGCTCAGACTCTTTGGACATTGGTACGAAAGACTAAAAAGCAATAGTTGTTTCCAGTTAAAGTGAAACCGTAGATTGAAAGAAAAATGAATGGATGTAAGTCAAATTTTGATTTCCTGGTATCGATATCAATTTTTAATTAAGTTTTTTTCGTCGTAAACTGAATTTTGAAGGCTAAATAAGTCCCCTGAGTAAATGGTATCATAGCTGAAACTAGGAACTACAATTATACCTACTTAGAGCCAAACGGGCTGAAAAATATACAGACATACAGGCATATAAACAGACACACACGCAAACATCTTGCCTTATATATATATATATATATATATATATATATTATCGATTTTCTGCACTATTGTAAGAACTGCAACCTTGAAACTTCTGATAATCGTTTCTTATGTCTTTGTCTATAAGTGTATCAAATTTGATTAAAATCGGACCCATTCTTCTATAATCCGATTTTTTCGATTATCGATTTTCGATATTTATCAGGGGTACCTCGACACAAAACCTAGCTAAAAACACTCGCAGACGCTTATAGTACAACTGTTTAAATCTTCAAGAAAATCGGTTCAGCCGTTTCAGAGTCTATAGGTAACGGACACACACACACACACACACACACACAAACACACAAACACACACATACACACACACATACACACACACAAACACACACACACACACACACACACACACAAACACACACACATACACACACACACACACAAACACACACACACACACACACACACACACACACACACACACACATACACAAAGTTCCATTTATAAATAGGTTTAGATAATTGTAATTGGCATCCTCTCTTTGTTGATGATCATGCATTCAGTTTTCTTGTAGTTTATGTTTTGTCCTTTCTTTTTGCGTTCGCTTGCTATCTTCTGTAGGATGTTCTGTATTTTCGGTGAATTTTCGTTTTAGGTGCCGACGGCTTTTCCCCCTTCAATTTTACCCAAAATAGCATTATTTATCTGCAAATGTATATGCTGAGCTCAAATCCACAATTAGTTATTGAAGAAACTTACCTTTTTTGCTTTGAAAGTCCATAAAAAAACGAACTATATCTAGCACTTTTTCTCTCCCGTAACTCTCACGAAGTAATGTAATAAACTGCAGAATGACGTACTGCGTAGGACAACAAATTTCGTTCGATTTTTGGTCGATTTTCTTCCTTTACTGAAACTTCCGGCGATGTACTTCCTGCAATGAAAGTAATAAGCGTAGAAATACAATAGCGCATTACTATCATTACAGGAAGTACATCGCCGGAAGTTTCAGTAATGGGAAGAAAATCGACCAAAAATCGACCAAAAATCGGACGAAATTTGTTCTCCTACGCCGAAAGTCATTCAGCAGTTAATTACATGACTGCGTTAGAGCTACGGGAGAGAAAATGTGCGAGTTATAGTTGGTTTATTTGTTTTTATGGACTTTCAAATAAAAAAAAGGTAGGTTTCTTCAAAATATAATTGTTGATTTGAGTTCAGCATATACATTTGCACAGAAATAATGCTATTTTGGATAAATTTGAAGGGGGGGAAAAGCCGTCGGCACCTAAAAGGAAAATTTACCGTATATTCTTTACCTCGTTTATTTCACCTTCAGGTCGTATATTCTTTATGCTAAATGAACATGCTCTGTAATGTATTTCAAAACCCTTTCCTCCCCCACAAAAAATAAAATAGGATACCAATCCAAATATATCATCTAACCGGAAGTGTCATTGATCTTCCCTCAGGAGATGGAAATGTTTCCGGCGTTTGGCCAGGTGTTGGTTTGACAGTTTAGTTCGAAAGATACGTCGCCTCTTTTTTTTTCTGTTTTCTTTTCTTTTTTGCCGACAGCAAATAACGATTCACAGGAGCGTTAAACGTTCTGCCTTTAAATGTTTTTATCAAGAACGATTTAAACAAACACCTATCAAGAAATAATCTCATTTGTTTGGTCCTGGGCATGATGGTAAACTGCATCCGGCAGCAAAGTCTCTGATTGGGAGGTTGTGAGGAGCTTGGAACCACCTCTTAATTGCTGTTGTTTCCAGGTCCACCCTGACCCGGAGTGGTAGCACCTGTTAGGGTCTCGGATATGTTAACCCCACCAAAATAGTTAACCCCACCAAAACACTATGGGGTCAAAACACCATGAAAGTATAAAAATAGGCTTGTAGAAAAATATACATTTTTGAATGTAAAATATTACCAACGATACATTTTTGAAGGAAAAAGAAATAATTACCAGTAATATATTTTTGAATACAAAATTAGAAGACATTTTCAGTTTTTAAAATAAAAGCATTTCATGAAAATCTAATTAAAACAACCCCCTTACTATAAACGAACATTTTAAAAATATCTTAAAACATTAGTTTTTGGCATTAAATAACTCACAGAGGTGTTGATATGCCGTTAAATAAAACTCAAACTCAGAAACCTCATTTTGTTTAATTAGCTGATTTTAAGACATAAACTATCGCCCGGTTCACACTCCACCCTTGTTTATTGAACAGGTGAAGAGGCTCATCCCTTGTTTCCTGATTAGGATGCGGTTTCCGGTTTTCTCTTTTCTAATCTTTTCACTTTTCTTTTATTTTATTTTATTTTTTTCAATTGGAGTAGATAGACTAAACTATCGCCCGGTTCACACTCCACCCACGTCTATTGAACAAGTGAAGAGGCTCATCCCTTGTTTCCTGGTTTGGATGTGGTTTCCGGCTTTCTCTTTTCCAATCTTTTTATTCCTACGTAGCCCCCTGCGCATCAGTGTCGTTATCGCCTTACTTGGGATTAAATATGATTAAAAAAAAAAAAAAGTCCACCCCTGTGATTTCGTGCCCAAATGATTAGGACATTGCCTTTTTGATCTGGTCGCTATAATAATAATTTTATCAAGAACGATACAGCAAGGCTCTTTCGAGAAATAATCTTACGCGTTCATATTTTTAGCTATCTATTTCAGTGCGCGTAGCTTACATGCGGCACAAGGCTGAAAGTACGAGCACCCAATAAAGATCAAACTCATTATACCACGTCGAAGTGCTCATCTAAACCTAATATGCTGATTTTCTTAGCGTAGATTAGATGTGGCACAAGGTCAAAAGCATAGGGCACCAAGTGAGGGTCAAACTCACTCAGTCAGTTAAGTGTCATACGTGATACACGCTTGGGCGATCATGTCTCTTTGGAGACATGACTGAGTGGGAAGATGGTTATCCCGCAGTAGGTTGCCATTGCTTTCTGCGGTAGACTGGTTGCCGACCAAGGCTATAGAACCCAATCTGTCCTGTTATTTAACCCATAACTGGAAGGAATAGATGGATTAATACCTTTCCCAAGGGTATTTGCGCGTAAGTGAATGCAATGAATTCAGCTGAAATTCGAACTCGGCTCCCCGATTTCTCGTTCCGAGCCGATATCCAATGCACCACAACGCACATCCTACTCAGTCGTAATTGTTAAAGCGAGACAAGCTTGCCCTCACTGTTAAACCACGTCGATTTATCGTTATTTGCATAAGAGTTGCGCTCGAATTTCCTTATGGCCGGTTTGTTAAGAGCCTGTCTTCTTGATTATGTTGGACTAGGGAAACGATTTTTGCGTGTGGCAAGGTTGGAGAGCGCCTGAGAATCAGATCACGGACTTGTGAGTGAAGACGGGTAGACGACAACCACCGTGTGTTGCGACTAACGCGCACTGGTGGCCCGGTTCAAAAGTCTTGATCGCGGCAGATAAAGAGCTCTTGCCAAGAAACAAGCGAGAAATACAACGACTGTAACTATCAAAATAAAAGTAACACTTTACGTATAGTTATTCCAACAGTAAAATGTAATCAACTGTTTACTGGTCTATATAATTTGTCATTCAATTCAAAAACTAAGGGATTCAAATTAAATTTTAAGCCATTCAGTCTTAAACACTGCAATATTTTTGTTATCGATATAAAATGACACCAAATTCATCGTCTAAATTAAATTTACAATTGACAAAGAAAAGAGGAGTTCAGATGAACACCAAGAGATGCAAATACAACGCTACATCTGTATTGTAATAGATATTTTTATTGACACGATAGATAATAATTCTTTTGGAATACTGATTTTATGAAAACGTTCATGTCAAAATATACTTCAACATGTACTATCAAACTATGTGGCATAACGTAATAATAACATAATTAAATGTTTTTTAAATCGAATAAGTTAGTTTTAAACTTGTCGTTGTTTTATTTGAATCCGTTAGCTTATGAACTGAATGGCAAATGGCGTAGTATTGAATTTAAATTCATGAAACCAATACACCCAGAAAGGTTAGAACAGTTGCCATAAAAATTTATTGAATATGTTTTTTTTAATTATCTCGTTCAAGTATCTAAACTAATTTATAAATGAAACTTTGTCTGTGTGTATGTGTGTGTGTGTGTGTGTGTGTGTGTGTGTGTGTGTGTGTCTGTTACCTATAGACACCGAAACGGCTGAAACGATTTTCTTGAAAATTTACACAGTTGTACTACAAGCGTCTGCGAGTGTTCTTAGCTAGGTTTTGTGTCGAGGTACCCCCGATGAATATCGAAAATCGATAATCGAAAAAATCGGGTTATAGAAGGAGTGGTCCGATTTTAATCAAATTTGATACACTCATAGACAAAGACATAAGAAACGATAGTCAGAAGTCTCAAGGTTGCAGTTCTTACAATAGTACGGAAAATCGATTATATATATATATATATATATATATAAAAGGCAAGATGTTTGTGTGTGTGTGTGTTTATCTGCCTCTATGTCTGTATTTCTTTCAGCTCTTTTGTTTTAGGTTTTGCTTCGGGTTTGGCTCTAAGTAGGTATAATTGTAGCTCTTAGTCTCAGCCATGATACCATTTACTCAGAGGACTTATTTAACCTTCAAAATTCAGTTTACGACGAAAAAAACTTATCTGATATCGATAGCAGGAAATCAAAATCTGACTTATATCCATTCATTTTTCTTTCAGTCTACGGTTTCGCTTTAAGTGGAAACAACTATTGCTTTTTAGTCTTTCGTGCCAACGTCCAAAGAGTCTGAGCTCCAGAACTATGGATTAATTTTAAAGCTTTAATGACATCCGAGCAACGCCGGGCTATACTGCTAGTATCTGATAAAAATGTGTTCTGTTATCTATTACTCTGCCTATCGTTAAGACAAGTCAAAACGTTCTTTAATAACTAGATGAACCTGTATAATATTTAATAATAAACAAAACCGTACCCTTTATTTTGTTTAGGGAGATAGATCATTCTAGTTCCATGTGCCATGTCACTACCAGATATTTCAGCATTTTTTTTTTTTTTTAGTCCGTCAACTCTTCAAGATTTGGTTCACCTTTGCTGTGACCAGGTATTGAACTTACAATACTTTGTATTAAATTACTGGATTACTTCAACCATCACTTGCTCACCGTTACACCACGTCGATATATCATCATTTACATAATAAATATTTACATATTTACAACGCCTATACCGCCCCACAAAAGAGTTTGTTGGGTACACACCAGGGCCGTAGCTGATGCTAATTTCCAGAAACTATGATCTTTGCGGATTTTTTCGGCTATTCCAATGGAAATTAGGCACAGAACGTGAACGAAAGCAGGAAATTGGGTTCGGACTTTCTGAGTATAACCAGTCTTTTCTCCCAAAATTATTAAATGAATAGAATTGTACTACGTACATTCGGATATTTTCTTCGTTTTTCTTTCTTTCTTTCTTTCTTTCTTTCTTTTGTTCTTTCTTTCTTTCTTTCTTTCTTTCTTCGTGAATTGTTTAGTTTGATTTCTGACGAAGACATTTTTCCTTGCCCGGATTTTCACTATGATTGCACGGATCGGCCCGGACCCGTGCCCGGTATGCCCGGTAGTTAGATACGACCATGGTTCACACGATTTCAAGAGGAATACTCAATGTAAGATCCCGAGCTGAAAACGAAAATTCTTGCGAAAATATTCAAATATTTGTTTGATCTTCTTTCTATTTTTTCTTTCTTAAGTTATTTGATTGACCCGTTCCTCTTTCATTTGCACATAATTTATTATCTATTTATGTGTGGTTTTAAAACGATTTAAATTATATATATATATATATATATACACACACACACACACACACACATATATATATATATATATATATATATATATATATGTATAATATATCAGAAGGCAATGTATTCACCATTTTGCATAAAAGTTTGTCGGTGAGAAAGCTGTGTTCAAAGTGGGTGCTGGTTTTGCTCACAGTCAATCAAAAACAACGATGTGTCAACGAGTCAAGCGTTATTTGCAACTGTTTCCATGCAACAAGGAGTTTTTACGCAAATATGTGATAATGGATAAAACACGGATCACTTTGGAGTCAAATCAGCAGTGGGCTTGAGTGGTCAGCAGTGGGCTTGAGTGGTCAGCAGCAGGTGAAAGCTGTCCAAAGCGATCAGATGCAAAAAATTACCAGGCAATGTTTTGGCCTTTGTATTTTGGAATGCGCAAGTTATTGTGTTCATCAATAATCTTGAAAAAGGAAGAACCATCAATAGTGAATATTATATTCCACCCACGTTTATTGAACAGGTGAAGAGGCTCATCCCTTGTTTCCTGTTTAGGATGTGGTTTCCGGTTTTTCTCTTTTCCAATATTTTCACTCTTTTTTTATTATTTTTTTTTTCAATTGGATTAGATAGACTAAACTATCGCCCGGTTCACACTCCACCCACATCTATTGAACAGGTGATGAGGCTCATTCATCCCTTGTTTCCTGTTTAGGATGTGGTTTCCGGTTTTTCTCTTTTCCAATCTTTTCACTCTTACGTAGCCCCCTGCGCACCAGTGGCGTTTTCGCCTTGCTTGGGGTGATATGATTAAAAAAAAAAAATATGTATATATATATATATATATATATATATATATATACACACACACACACACACACATATATATATATATATATATATATATATATATATATATATATATTCCTAATTCCTTTGGGAAAGATTTTGAAATTATACACTTTTGTAGATACTTTTATTTCTTTTAAATGAAATTTGGTAAATTCTTAGACGATTTTTTTTGTTTTGTTTTTTTGTTTTGTTTTTTTGTAGAAACGACCGAAAATTATACATATTTGTAGATATTTGTATTTCTTTCAAACGAATCGTGATTAATTCTTAATCGAGGGTTTTTTTTTTCTTTTTTACTTTTTTTTTTAATGTAATTGGAATCTTACAGAAAAGGAAGGAGGGGAAAAGGTATAGAGAAATAAAAGGAGAGAAAGAAGAGGAAGGAAAAAAAGAAAAATTAACAGTAAATTTAGGACGAGTTCATGTACGGTTTGCCTCTTTATGCAAGTTGGCTTTGACTGTCGCCAATCGGAAGTGTTTGTAAGACTTTGTACGGGGCCCAAACTTTATAAACTTTTTCTCCAGTGTCTGAAAGCCTTCATTGAGGGTGGACCAGAGACTGATCATCTCTGGTCGGGTCGGCGTTGTGAGAGGTGGGGTATGATGTTGAAAGGGTGGGACCTAATTGCTAATCTTGTGGCTCGAGTAAATTTATATATAGGGGGCACCAGTGAACTAAGTTCATTTGAGTACAAGCCGTGAAAGTATTTGTAGAAGAGACACAGAGAAGCCACATTGCGCCGGTGAGAAAGTAACTGTATCTGAATTACCAAGTCGGGATCTATCACATTACAAATTCTCCGTTAGGTTTTGTCAAGGACACCTAGGTGGATAGCAGGAGCACTCGACCAGATATGGCAGCAGTATTAAATGAACGAGCGGATGCTAAGTCGGGATCTATCATATTACAGATTCTCTGTTAGATTTTGTCAATGACACCTAGGTGGATTCTTCAAATACATGACATGACATGACATGACTGATCTTGAATGCATAATGAAATTAACGTTGTATTCTCAGAACGTGAGGTTTGTGGTTTTTTGAGTTTTTTTTGTAGATGTAATTTCGCCGTTGGATATTTGAACTATTATATATCTACGATACCCTAGAAATACGAGGATATTTTCGTAATGGGTCCTCACATCACTGTGAGGTGTACAAGTGAAATCGTTGAGAGGAAGGTCCCGAAATGCTGCACATTCTATTCAGATGAATCCAAATTAATTCAAATGTAAATTCGAGAGGAATACATTAAAAAGAAATTCAATGAAATCATATCCCGTAGAGAAGCTCGGTGGAAATGTCATTGGTATGAGGAACCTTATAGATTCAGGTGAGTTTTCAGGTGAATTCAATCGCTTTTCAAGTAATTTCCGTGTAACCATTATTTGTTAACGGAACTTTCTTGGAACCTAACCCCTAACTGTTTGAAAATATCGATACTTCAAAAATTCAATTTATTAGGTTGTCCCAAAAGTTCGTAAACACCTGCGAAATGGGTCTATCTGCTCCAGCACAATCGAGACAAGCGATGGATTCAGAAAGAGCAAGAGACACCGTCGGTTCCAAAACAAGATCGATTAGGCAAGAAAGTAATGTTGTGCGTTTGGTGGAACTTTGAAGGAATCGTGCATTTTGAGTTGGTTCCGAATGGTCGTGCCATCATTGCCGAACTTTACTGTCAGCAACTTGAGCGGGTTTACGAAAAGTTGAAGCAAAAGTACCCGGCTCTGATCAACCGAAGCTCGCTTTGATGCAGCAGGACAATGCCAAGCCACACACCGCCAGGGAAACCAAAGACAAGTTTGAAGAACTGGACGGCGTTGAGGTTCTGCCACATCCAGCCTACCGTCCTGACTGTGCTGTATCAGATTACGGCTTTTTCCGCTCAATGCAACACTTTCTGAAGGGCCGCCGATTCGATTCGTTTGATGAAGTCGAGGAAGCGTGTCAAGAATTCTTTGATTCGAAGCTGGCTGAATGGTACTTTGACCAGGTCCGAAAGCTTGCAGATCGATGGCAGAAAGTCTTGGAAAATGATGGTCTTTATTTTGAGCAATAATTTTTGTTGTTTTTGCGAGTAAAATTTTAGTCTTTTGCAAGTGTTTTCTGGTAACCTTAGATTACTTGGCGAGTAAAATTTCAATTTTTTGCAAGTGTTTACTAACTTTTGGGACGACCTAATAAAAGGAACCAAATTTAACACTGAAAATTCAAAGACTTTAATTCAGATATCCAATATATACACCAGTTTCCACTATTTACATTGTCCCTATCTTTATTGTCATGTTCGCGACGTTTCGGCTCTTATACGCTCTGCCCTTCTTCATAATCTATCTCTATTTCTGAGAAGAAATAATATACATATTTACATTATTTACATTTTTCGAACTGCTGTTCTCATCTTTATTGTCATATTCACGACGTTTCGATAGTAGTACGCTACTTTGACCAGATCTGAAAGCTTGCAGATCGATGACAGAAAGTCTTGGAAAATGATGGTCTTTATTTTGAGCAATAATTTTTGTTGTTTTTTTGTGAATACAACAAATTCAAACATAACTCTCCGATTTCTCGCTCTCAGTCGATATCCGCTGCACCACAACACACAGACCCCACCATGCAAAAGAGTTTATCCTGGGATCGCCCGATTTCACTTCTAATGATAATAAAATCGTATTAATATGATGATGATGATCATCATCATCATCTCCGTTTTTGTTTTATACGAATGTTCGCTCAATACAAAGCCCAAGTGCCACTCAATGTAGAAGGTTACTGTGTGGTGTCGTACAAATATTATGTAGGAAATATAAAAGTTCACCCTAGATTTCAACGTTTTAGTAACCAGGGAAGCATCTTGCTAGGAGTCAGCACCACAATGCAGTAAATCTTGGGAAAATTCTGAATAGAAATAGAACTTATTTCTGTTTAATCTATAATATGGAGATTATTCATCTTTGTGCACATGACATGGCGGTCACAACTGGAAAGCTTTTACGAGGTTTTGTCTATGGTAAAGGGGGAATACAAAAACAATTCATCATCCACAAGAACGTGCATTCACTTTTGAATGTTTTAAAACAGTCAAGTGAGGACTAGGTAGCTGTTGTGTTTTCGTTGCGATGAACGAATACAAACAAGCAATATGTCGTTAAGTCTTTTTCTTTTCCAATCTTTTCACTTTTCTTCTGTTTCTTATTATTTTTTTTTTCAATTGGAGTAGATAGACTAAACTATTCACACTCCACCCACGTCTATTGAACAGGTGAAGAGGCTCATCCCTTGTTCCCTGTTTAGGGTGTGGTTTCCGGCTTTCTCTTTTCAAATCTTTTCACTTTTCTTCTTTTTTTTTTTCAATTGGAGTAGATAGACTAAACTATCGCCCGGTTCACATTCCACCCACGTCTATTGAACAGTTGAAGAGGCTCATCCATTGTTCCCTGTTTAGGATGTGGTTTCCAGCTTTCTCTTTTCAAATCTTTTCACTTTTCTTCTTTTTTTTTTCAATTGGAGTAGATAGACTAAACTATCGCCCGATTCACACTCCACCCACGTCTATTGAACAGTTGAAGAGGCTCATCCCTTGTTCCCTGTTTAGGATGTGGTTTCCGGCTTTCTCTTTTCAAATCTTTTCACTTTTCTTCTTTTTCTTTTTTCAATTGGAGTAGATAGACTAAACTATCGCCCGGTTCACATTCCACCCACGACTATTGAACAGGTGAAGAGGCTCATCCCTTGTTCCCTGTTTAGGGTGTGGTTTCCGGCTTTCTCTTTTCAAATCTTTTCACTTTTCTTCTTTTTTTTTTTCAGTTGGAGTAGATAGACTAAACTATCGCCCGGCTCACACTCCACCCACGTCTATTGAACAGGTGAAGAGGCTCATCCCTTGTTCCCTGTTTAGGATGTGGTTTCCGGCTTTCTCTTTTCCAAATCTTACCGCTTTGCTCGCGGTGATATGATTAAAAAAAAAGAAAGACCCACGTTGTCTTGATGAAATTTGTAGTACTATGAAGTTACTTGAAATCTTGTAGCGATCTCATGTCTGTCTGTGAAGCTATTGTCTCGTAACAGTAACATTCAGTTTTATATGGCGACAGAAAATGTGACCCATGGCCAATAAATAGTGGGGATCGCGTATGGTCTTTATCGATCTTAAAATTTTAGCTAGCCACAGTAACTGACCCAAAATAACTATACAATATTCCTTACATCAAAATACCTCTCTTATTTATCATTCTTACTAGAAACATCTTATAATTCAAAGACTATGAAGTCCTAACTAGTTTCCTACGTACAATTTGTCTATGGGAAATGGGGAATAAAATAACTTATAAATGAAAACTCCGGTCAATATTTACACTATGCATAATAATAAAATTATATATATATATAAAGAAACTAAAGAAAATAGTGTTACTAATAAATTCCACCCCGCCTACAATCTTTAATTGTGACAGAAATATCACTTAACTAGACGAAATTCATGCGGGATTTGAATAAATTAAAAACAGTTATTCAGCTAACCATACCCACAATTAAACACTCATCAAGACAACAATTACGAACACACTCGCAAAACGAAGAATGCCCCCGCATCAACCAGGTAACTGACGGGGTCACTTAACGCGGTGTGGATGGAAAGAAAATTGGGGGGACACAAAATAAAATAAAAATAAATAAAAGCGGCGTAACTTGCATCAAAATGCTACCAAATTGTCTTCTTTCTCTCGACATATACGCACAAGACTTATCCCTTTTACCATATTCTGATGGGAGTCCTGATCTTGACCTGTAGCGTAGGGAGCTGGTTAATTTTTTTGATTCGGCCTTGTGTCAGACTTAACCGAACTCTCTACAGCTTACAAGTTTTATGCTGTGTTATAATCATCAGAATTTTCATCGTTATCAGAAGGTCGTGAGTCGGTTGGAATGTGTGGATTAGTGTAGAATAATGTTTGTTTTTTTTTGGTTTTTTTTTAATCATATCACCCCAAGCAAGGCGATAACGCCACTGATGCGCAGGGGGCTACGTAAGGATAATCTAAGAATGGAAAAGAGAAAGCCGGAAACCACATCCTAAACAGGGAACAAGGGATGAGCCTCTTTATCTGTTCAATAGACGTGGGTGGAGTGTGAACCGGGCGATAGTTTAGTCTATCTATTCCAATTGAAAAAAAAAGAAAAAAAAGAAAAGAGTGAAAAGATTGGAAAAGAGAAAACCAGAAACCGCATCCTAAACAGGAAACAATGGATGAGCCTCTTCACCTGTTCAATAGATGTGGGTGAAGTGTGAACCGGGCGATAGTTTACTCTATCTACTCAAATTGAAAAAAAAAATAACATAAAAAAAGAAAAGAGTGAAAATATTGGAAAAGAGAAAACCGGAAACCGCATCCTAAACAGGAAACAATGGATGAGCCTCTTCACCTGTTCAATAGATGTGGGTGGAGTGTGAACCGGGCGATAGTTTAGTTTAGTCTATCTACTCCAATTGTAAGGGTAAAATATACTTTTTTTTCATTTTAAAATAGAAATTTATTAAAGACAACAAGAATTCGTAGAAATTAGTGTTCACTGAGAAAGTTAAAGTATCAAAAATTCGTGCAAAATGTTTTGTAATAGTAATCGAGATGAGGAGAAATAAGGAGATTAGTAGTAAGAGATAAGGAGAAAGATAAATGTCCGAGTCACTTGAAGTTGAAAGTTACATTTTAGTGTTGTATTTCTCGCTACTTTCATCTGACTGACTGTAAACTGACGCCGAGGTCATTTGTACAGTCCTTTTTAATTTCACACTGGATCGCCAAGTCCTTCCAAGTCTTACAAGTCGCTCCCATTGGTCAAAAATCATTTTAAAACCTACTTGCGAAATCTGGTTTCGACTTTTACGCTAAGCAGATGGTCAATTCTTTTTCTGTTTGGGAAAACCAAGATTTCACACGTCATTGTGAATTTTTGTTAAAGTGAAGAAGAAGGTTACCTTTAATTAATTTCTGATCCGCTACAGACAAAAGCTGAAACTTAAAACACAAGATTCGTTTAGAAAAGGTAAACCCAACTCTCCAGAAGATATGTCGGCAAAACAAATAAAATAAACAACTGACGAAATGGTATAAACAAAAAGAAATCAAGACACAAAGTAAAAATGTAACGAAAAATAAACCTTGTTTAACGAACAAACAGTAACAATGAAAAAATTAAAATAGAGGAAAAACTGGGTTTACCAGCAAACGAAGAAAACTACAAAGATTTAACGAGGAAAGAACACTTCCAAGACCCGAACAAAAACGTACGTAGGGGAAGGGCTTTTAAATTAAACAATTAAAAATAAAATTAATGCCAATATTGCTAAACGAGCGTAGGGGAGGGCTTTTAAATTAAACAATTAAATATAAAATTAATGCCAATTTAAACGTACGTAGGGGAAGGGTTTTTTAATTAAACAATTAAAAATAAAATTAATGCCAATATTGTTAAATGTGCGTGGGGGAAGGGCTTTTAAATTAAACAATAAAAAATAAAATTAATGCCAATTTAAACGTACGTAGGGGAAGGGTTTTTAAATTAAACAATTAAAAATAAAATTAATGCCAATATTGCTAAACGAGCGTAGGGGAGGGCTTTTAAATTAAACAATAAAAAATAAAATTAATGCCAATTTAAACGTACGTAGGGGAAGGGTTTTTAAATTAAACAATTAAAAATAAAATTAATGCCAATATTGTTAAATGTGCGTGGGCGAAGGGCTTTTAAATTAAACAATAAAAAATAAAATTAATGCCAATATTGTTAAACGTGCGTGGGGGAAGGGCTTTTAAATTAAACAATAAAAAATAAAATCAATGCCAATTTAAACGTGCGTAGGGGAGGGTTTTTAAATTAAACAATTAAATATAAAATTAATGCCAATATTGCTAAACGAGCGTAGGGGAGGGCTTTTAAATTAAACAATAAAAAATAAAATTAATGCCAATTTAAACGTGCGTAGGGGAGGGTTTTTAAATTAAACAATTAAATATAAAATTAATGCCAATATTGCTAAACGAGCGTAGGAGAGTGCTTTTAAATTAAACAATAAAAAATAGAATTAATGCCAATATTGTTAAACGAGCGTAGGGGAGGGTTTTTAAATTAAACAATTAAATATAAAATTAATGCCATTATTGTTAAATGTGCGTGGGGGAAGGGCTTTTAAATTAAACAATAAAAAATAAAATTAATGCCAATTTAAACGTGCGTAGGGGAAGGCTTTTAAATTAAACAATTAAAAATAAAATTAATGCCAATATTGTTAAACGAGCGTAGGAGAGGGCTTTTAAATTAAACAATAAAAAATAGAATTAATGCCAATATTGTTAAACGTGCGTAGGGGAGGGTTTTTAAATTAAACAATAAAAAATAGAATTAATGCCAATATTGTTAAACGAGCGTAGGGGAGGGCTTTTAAATTAAACAATAAAAAATAGAATTAATGCCAATATTGTTAAACGAGCGTAGGGGAGGGCTTTTAAATTAAACAATAAAAAATAAAATTAATGCCAATATTGTTAAACGTGCGTAGGGAAAGGCTTTTCAATTAAACAATTAAAAATAAAATTAATGCCAATATTGTTAAACGTGCGTAGGGAAAGGCTTTTAAATTAAACAATTAAAAATAAAATTAATGCCAATATTGTTAAACGTACGTGGGGGAAGGGCTTTTAAATTAAACAATAAAAAATAAAATTAATGCCAATATTGCTAAACGAGCGTAGGGGAGGGCTTTTAAATTAAACAATAAAAAATAAAATTAATGCCAATTTAAACGTGCGTAGGGGAGGGTTTTTAAATTAAACAATTAAATATAAAATTAATGCCAATATTGTTAAATGTGCGTGGGGGAAGGGCTTTTAAATTAAACAATAAAAAATAAAATTAATGCCAATATTGTTAAACGTGCGTAGGGGAGGGCTTTTAAATTAAACAATAAAAAATAAAATTAATGCCAATTTAAACGTGCGTAGGGGAAGGCTTTTAAATTAAACAATTAAAAATAAAATTAATGCCAATATTGTTAAACGAGCGTAGGGGAGGGCTTTTAAATTAAACAATAAAAAATAGAATTAATGCCAATATTGTTAAACGTGCGTAGGGGAGGGTTTTTAAATTAAACAATAAAAAATAGAATTAATGCCAATATTGTTAAACGAGCGTAGGGGAGGGCTTTTAAATTAAACAATAAAAAATAGAATTAATGCCAATATTGTTAAACGAGCGTAGGGGAGGGCTTTTAAATTAAACAATAAAAAATAAAATTAATGCCAATATTGTTAAACGTACGTGGGGGAAGGGCTTTTAAATTAAACAATAAAAAATAAAATTAATGCCAATATTGCTAAACGAGCGTAGGGGAGGGCTTTGAAATTAAACGATAAAAAATAGAATTAATGCCAATATTGTTAAACGTGCGTAGGGGAGGGTTTTTAAATTAAACAATTAAATATAAAATTAATGCCAATATTGTTAAAAACAAGGACGACAGAAAATAAAAAATTAAAACGTTCCTGTAGCAAAAAGGTTTGTCTACCAAGAAAACAAAATGGTCGAAATGAACCGAAAAATAAAACCAAGCTGAGAAAATCTAGGATAAATTAAAAATAATTAGAAATAATTTTTTAAAAAATAGGCGTTGAAATGCGGGGTTGTGAGAATATGAAACTTAAGCATTTAAAACATTCAAAATTAAAAAAGAAAACACTGGTAAAACAAATAAAAGAACGTTATAACAGAAAAATAAGAAAATAAAATTTAACTTATTTTGGGGGAGGGGGAAAGAAATCTAAAAATGAAATAAATGGTAAATTTTCGTTTTAGGTACAGACGGCTTTTCTTCCTTCCAATTTATCCAAAATAGCATTATTTCTGTGCAAATGTATATGCTGAACTCAAATCAACAATTAGTTATTAAAGAAACCTACCTTTATTGATCTTAACGACCAGAAAAAATCGAACTGCATCTCGCTTATTTTGTCTCCCGTAACTCTAACGCAATCATGTAATTAACTGCTGAATGACTTTCGGCAAAGGACAACAAATTTGGGCCTATTTTCGGCCTATTTACTTCCTTTACTGAAATTTCCGCCTATTTACTTCCTGTAAAGAAAGTCATACGCGATTTTTTTTCTACGCGTATTACTTTCATTACAAAGAAAATTTCAGTAAAGGAAGTAAATAAGCCGAAATTTGTTGCCTACACCGAAAGTCATTCTGCAGTTAATTACATAACTTGGTGAGAGTTACGGGAGACAAAATGTGCGAGATGAAATTCTATTTTTTTCTGGGCATTAAAATCAATAAACGTAAAATTTCTTCAATAACTAATTGTTGATTTGAGTTCATCTTATATATTTCCACAGAAATAATGCTATTTTGGATAAATTTGAAGTGGGGAAAGCCTTCGGAACCTAAAACGAAAATTTTGCAAATAAATAAGCGACATGTACAGTCAATGTAAAAATAAATGTAGCCAATCAACTTAATTCAAGACTTTTTAGCAGTCTTAAGAAAAAAAAATCAATGAGTGGAATTAGCAGCACAATCTACGCAAAAACAGAATTAAAAGACTTTCTCAGGGCAATAACTGCATAATAGCAGTAATATTTTCATAGAGAAAAGAAAATGGCACAAGCCCGAAAGTGGAATTGGGGAAGGCTGGTCTTCATCAGTGTAATGTAGCCACAATCACTGCCCCAAACTATACAATATTTCTTTCCACAATACACCACATTCTTAACTACCTTTCTTACCACAAGGTCACAAGCAGCAAAACACTTCAATTACTATAAAGATACTATAAAGATACTATAAAGTACCATAAAGATATAACTAGTGTCATATGTTCAATTTGTCTGTCGGGAGTAGGGAATAAATTAACTTTTAAAAATAATTTTTTTTTTTTTAATCATATGACCCCGAGCAAGGCGATAACGCCACTGATGTGCAGGGAACTACATAAGAGTGAAACGATTTGGAAAAGAGAAAGCCGGAAACCACATCCTAAACAGGGAAGAAGGGATGAGCCTCTACACCTGTACAATAGACTGGATGGAGTGTGAACCGGGCGATAGTTTAGTCTTTCTACTCCAATTGAAAAATAAATAAATAAATAAATAAATAAATAAATAAAAGAAAAGTGAAAAGATTGGAAATAGAAAGCCGGAAACCACATCCTAAGCAGGGAAAAAGGGATGAGCCCCTACACCTGTACAATAGACGTGGGTGGAGTGTGAATCGGGCGATAGTTTATCTACTCCAATTGAAAAAAAAAAGAAAGAAAAAGAAAAGTGAAAAGATTGGAAAAGAGAAAGCCGGAAACCACATCCTAAACAGGGAACAAGGGATGAGCCTCTACACCTGTACAATAGACGTGGGTGGTGTGTGAACCGGGCGATACTTTAGACTATCTACTCCAACTGAAAAAAAGAAAGAAAAAGAAAAGAGAAAAAATTGGAAAAGAGAAAGCCGGAAACCACATCCTAAACAGGGAACAAGGGATGAGCCTCTACAGCTGTACAATAGACGTGGGTGGAGTGTGAACCGGGCGATAGTTTAGACTATCTACAATGAATATTTACACTATGCATAATCTAAACTTGTTTATAAATGGAACTTTGTGTGTGTGTGTGTCCGTTACCTATAGACTCCTAAACGGCTGAACCGATTGTCTTGAAAAATTACTCAGTTGTATAATAAGCGTCTCCGAGTGTTCCTAGCTCGGTTTTGTGTCGAGGTAACCCCGATAATATCGATTATCGAAAAAATCGGGTTATACATGCAGTGTTCCGATTTTAATCAAATTTGATACACTCATAGACAAAGACATATGAAACGATATTCAGAAGTTTCAAGGTAGCAGTTCTTACAATAGTACAGAAAATCGATATATATATATAAAAGGCAAGATGTTTGTGTGTGTGTCTTTTTATCTGCCTCTATGTCTGTATTTTTTTCAGCCCTTTTATTTATTTTTTGCTTCGGGTTTGGCTCTAAGTAGGTATAATTGTAGTTCTTAGTCTCAGCCATGATACCATTTACTCAGAGGACTTATTTAGCCTTCAAAATTCAGTTTACGACGAAAAGAACTTATTTGATATCGATACCAGGAAAACAAAATTTGACTTACATCCATTCATTTTCTTTCAGTCTACGGTTTCGCTTTAACTGGAAACAATTGCTTTTCAGTCTTTCGTGTCAACGTTCAAAGAGTCTGAGCTCCAGGACCATGGATTAATTTTAAAGTTTTCATTACACCCGAGCAACGCCGGGCTATACTGCTAGTATAATATACACAAGGAACTGTTATGGTTTATAAAATGGCGGGTGTTCTAAAAATAGAAAAAGATAGACACACTGACTCCAAGAATTCAAAATTGGGCGTCAAAATAAGGAACCGTTTCTTTTGGAGTAGGAGTAAGAGTAGGTGTAAGAAGTAGGAGTTAAGGACAGAAGTTTGGTGTAGGAGATTTGAAAAGAGGAGGAAGCTAGTCAATTGACGAATAGAGTCCAGAAGGGCTAGGCTCGTTTACTACTAGCACCCCACAGTGAAGAGTGTTTAGCTAGCCTGCTCCTGTATCCACACAAAATTTAAAGATTGTAACTTGATGTAAAAACCTAAAGTTTATACCAAAAATAAACATGATTAATTCAAGTTTGTGTTATCTTTTAATTATACCAAAACGAAGCAACACAACAGAACTAAACAGAATTGTGTTTTAAAAAAAAGCTTCTACAATACTTAATTCTAAAACAAATATCAGCTAACAATATTTATTGTACAAGTATGGCACAAGGCCTAAAATGGGAATGGCGAAGGCATTTTCTCCCAGCAGTTTAGTAATATATATGAGTTCCACGAGGTCTTGGGTGAGCTCGAGTTGCGACAACGTTCAGGGTAAGGAGTCTTACTGAAATTTCACAGATCCAACATTTGTTTAACGGCATATCAACACCTGTGTGGGTTATTTAATGTAAAAAAGGTGGGGCAGTAAGTTATTTTTTTGATAGTTCATATAGGGAGATGGTTGATTTAGTCAGATTTTAATGAAAGGTTGCTTTTATTCTTTTTTTTTTAGAAAACTGAAAATGTCTTCTAGTTTTGTATTCAAAAACGTTTTACTGAGAATTTTTTTCCTTCAAAATGTGTTATGGTAAGAATTTTTTCTTTAAAAATGTATTGTTGGTAATATTTTTCCTTCAAAAATGTATATTTTTATTGTGGTGATACCGAGCAAAGGGAGGGACCGGATGTTTGCCCTCAGAGATCCAGAAAGCAAATGATCAAAACTAGTCTTTGCGCACCCGGCTCCACGCATATGTTCCGGCAGAAAACCAAAAATTAATAAATATCAAATTCCTTTTCGCGAGCCTACGCGTATTTTATTTATCGTCCAATGGGAAGCCCAGAATTAAATACGAGTGTGAATTCCCAAATAACCTGTTGTGACCCACAAAGACGAAATAAAATCCAACATAGGACGCATCGCCAGTTGAGAAAGTACGAGTATAATTAGCACGTTGTTTGACCATTGTCAACCGATGCTCGCCTCTCATTTCTCTCTCATCTTCTTCGCTGTCCCCTGAGCTACTTATCCAACCAATGGAGCGGAGACATCAAAGACATTCCTAACTGACAAACGCTCACACACATACATACGCACAAATTCTCTTTTCAGCATTTACTACTATGAACATTTTAACGTCCTTTGAACCCATTTTGAAGACATTATTTGTAAAAAAAAAAACTGAATTGATATCTGTGTATATATAAATGTTGTTTCTATACTCAATTTGATTTTCTTGTTTTATAATCCCTTTTATAAATTATAGTGGGCAATCTACTAACGAGGCCAAATCCAGTTAATCTGTTTCAACACGCAACTACGTTTCACTAGAACGGATAACCAAACTATACTATAAAAGTCTACTTTTGTGTATATATATATTTTTTTTAATCATATCACCCCAAGCAAGGCGATAACGCCACTGATGCGCAGGGGGCTACGTAAGAGTAAAAAGAATGGAAAAGAGAAAGCCGGAAACCACATCCTAAACAGGGAACAAGGAATGAGCCTCTTCACCTGTTCAATAGACGTGGGTGGAGTGTGAACCGGGCGATAGTTTAGTCTATCTACTCCAATTGAAAAAATATATATATTTTTATAAAAGTTTACTTTTATACTTTCATATGGTCTTTACTCCAGTTTGCGGGTTAAATATTTGCCCAGAGCTGGGACACTAACGGGTCAGGGTGGACCTGAGAACAACAGCATTTAAGAAGTGGTTCCATGCTCCTCACAACCTCCCAATCAGAGGCCTTGCTACCACTTCGGGTTAGTGTGTACCTGGGAACAACAGCATTTAAGAGGTGGTTCCATGCTCCTCACAACCTCCAAATCAGAGATCTTGTGGCCGGATGCAGTTTAACTTCATACCCAGGACCCGATTTTGGTGGAACCTTACTAATTTGTATTTTGGAGTTAGTGGATTTTACAAGCCAGTCGTCCTTGCATTGATCCACCAAAAATGGTTTAGAGAAGAGATAGGCTGTTAGGTATTGTCGTTTTTAAAAATGTTTTTATTTTCGTTTTCCTACTTTTAAAAAAATACCTCCTCTGGCTAATATTTTAAAAATATTTTTCCGTTTCATTATTCGAGTGATCAAAGAAAGAAAATGTTAATAGACTCTTTCGTTTGTTCTTTATTTGTTATGAAATGTCCGCTATGAATTACAACCTCTGACCATCCTTAATCTAATCGCGTATTATTCATTGTTTAGCGTAATGAAATGTATCGCCCTGCGGCGAACTCGGTCCTCATTTGAACATGTGCCATGGCCAAAAGGCATTCATTTCTTGTATTCTTTTGTCAAAGGAGTGTCACCTTCTCCAGTGTTTAGACGATTGAAGTTTACAGCTATCGAAGAGGAAGACGTCAAAAACGAATGCGAAACCCGTATGAACCAAAATAATATTACGGCTTATTAACCCTTTGAAGTACGTTGTAGTGCAGTGGATATCGGCTCGGCAACGGCATATCGAGAAGCCGAGTTCGAGTTCCAGTTGAATCCCTTGCATTCACTTACGCACAAATACCCTTTGGAAAGGCATTAATTTGTCTCTTCTCCCCAGTTATGGGTTAAATATCAAGAATGAATTAAATATTGGGTTCTATAGCTTTGGCTGGCAACAAGTCTACCGCAGAAAGCAATGGGGGATAATCTTCTGTCCAGTCAGTTATGTCTCTTTCAAGACATGATCGCCCAAAGCGTGTATTACGTATGGCACTTAACTGACTGATATAGATATAATTGTTGGAAACATGATTAAGGCTTCTACTGGGCATAAAGTGGGGGATCAATTTAATGTTGTTATGAAGTAATAAATCAACTGACCCCCACTAATTACTACTTAACAATAAAATACATCTCTTCCCGCTCTAGCTATGAGTCAAATAATAGGACAGATTGGGTTCTCTTTCGTGACATGATCGCCCGCAGCGTGTATCACGTATGGCACTTAACTGACTGACTGAATATAATAGTTGAAACATGATTAAGACTTCTACAGGGCATAAAGTGGGGGATCAGTTTTATATTATTTTGAAGTAATAAACTGATCTCCCACTAATTACTACTTAATAATATAATGCATCTTTCCCCCTCTAGCTATGAGTCAAATAACAGGACAGATTGGGTTCTATAGCTTTGGCTGGCAACCAGTCTATCGCAAAAGGAATTGACAACCTACTGCGGGATAATCTTTTGCCCAGTCAGTCATGTCTCTTTCGAGACATGATTGCCCAAAGAGGGTACCTGAAGAAAGCGAAAAGAAAGGACTACACATTAAAAAAATGCGTGGTCTTCTGCAGAAAAAACAGGAGCCTAAAATGCCAACTACAGGCTGTGGATGCTAAAATCAAGCAGGTACATAAATTCGAATACCTGGGAACTGTTCTAAAAGAAGACGGAAGGTGCGACACTGAGATCCGAAGGCGAATTTACATGGCCAGGGATGTTATTCCAGTGGCTGAGTATTGTTGAGAAACAGGAAAACATTTGCTATTTAAAGAGAGCATTAGATTGCCATGTGATATCTGTTCATTAATATGGCAGTGGATACAAGACAATCTCCTCGAAGATGATGATGAAGCAACAGAAATGTGGTTCTACAGAAGGATGCTGACGGAACCACTGACCAAACATGTGAGCAACGTTGAGGTTTTTGAGAGGATACAAAAGAAAAGGAAAGTTATCTAAACTTATTTCTAAATGGAACTTTGTCTGTGTGTCCGTTACCTATAGACTCCGAAACGGCTGAAGCGATTTTCTTGAAAATTTACAACAGTTGTACTAAAAGCGTCTGCGAGTGTTCTTAGCTAGGTTTTGTGTTGAGGTACCCCCGATGAATATTGAAAATCAATAATCGAAAAAATCGGGTTATAGAAGGAGTGGTCCGATTTTAATCAAATTTGATACACTCATAGACAAAGACATAAGAAACGATATTCAGAAGTTTCAAGGTTGCAGTTCTTACAATCGTGCAGAAAATTGATAATATATATATATAAAAGTCAAGATGTTTGTGTGTATGTGTCTGTTTATCTGCCTGTATGTCTGTATTTTTTTAATCACAACATTTCGGCCATTGTACCCTCTGGCCTTCTTCAGGTGATTGATGGCCCAGTTGATAAAAGCGCCAGTTAAATTAATCTAGTTACTCAACCCAAATTGCTGCTAGTTTAATACCTGGCCAGAGTAGCAGATGTTAACAAAAACTTGGAGAGTCGAGATATTAAAGGTAAATAACTGAAACTGAGTTATCCAGAAGAAGCATGTCCCTTGGAACTAGAACAATCTTCCACGGTGGACGCAAAGGGTTCAGTTCGAAATTCCAAACACATGAAGGCAGGAGCGTACAACAGCCGAAACTTCGTGAATATGGTAACAAAGATGAGGAAAACATTCCGAACAAGACAAATACTGTAGTTACAATACGTTATCTCGGAAATTTAAACTGATTTTGACAAAGACCGGGGCGTGTAACGTCGTGAATATGACAAAGACGAAGACTTTTGTTATCACCGATTTAACAATGAATTTTCTCCAGTCCTACTGAAAGGTTTAAACTCTCAACGAGGACTCATGTTTTGAACGCCTGGTGAGACAAACGTTCGCTCCACACCCAAGTGGAATTTGTTGGAAACACCCGTATATAAGAGAGTTGTCCGGACCGGATAAGAATTCTTTTATATCCTGGTTTCTCTTATATCAGGGTTTGGTTTATTTTAGATAGACTTAACTATCGCCCGGTTCATAGATAGACTTAACTATCGCCCGGTTCACACTCCACCCACATCTTTTGAACAGGTGAAGAGGCTCATCCCTTGTTTCCTGTTTAGGATGTGGTTCCCGGCTTTCTTTTTTTTTTCTCCAATCTTCTTTCACTTTTTTTTACTCTCTTTTTTTTTTTTTTCTCAATTGGAGTAGATAGACTAAACTATCACCCTGTTCACACTCCACCCATATCTATTGAACAGGTGAAGAGGCTCATCCCTTGTTCCCTGTTTAGGATGTGGTTCCCGGCTTTCTATTTTCCAATCATTCTACTCTTAAGTAGCCCCGTGCGCATCAGTGGCGTCACCGCCTTGCTTGGGGTGATATGATTAAAAAAAAAAAATATATATATATATATATATATATATATATATATATATATATATATATATACATTACCACATCTCTTGTATCCGAGTTTCTCTTATATCCGGGACTCTTATATCCGGGTGATACTGTAAAATGTATAAATAAAATAATAACGATTAAAAAAGGATAGAAAAATAAACAGATGTTCCTATAATTTTCCCCATAATGCTAAGAGTAAAGGAACCGGAAATATCAATTACCCAACAAGCTTTGTAAAATGCCGTTATGCGGCTCGTTTTAAGTTTATAAAAAGATTTTTTTAATTAAAAATTTTTCACCGGCGGAATGTGGCCCCCTTCTGTCTATTCTACAAATAGTTTTGTGGCTTCTACTCCGACGAACAAGTCACTGGTGTCCCCGCCACAAGAATTCATTCGTTCAACCAGACTGGCAACAAGGTCCCACCCATTTGCAGTTAGATCAACCAAATGCAGTCGACACTTTTACTCCACAAGCTTCTTTTCCCGCCTGTGGAACTCCGTTTCATATACTTGCTTTCCTGACTGCTACAACCCCCAGGAATATTCAGTATCAATACCCATCTCTTACCCACTTGACTCCAGTCCTTTCTACATCACCCCGTGTATCTTGTTCTTTTCCTTTCTCTCTACCTTCGTAACTGTCTTCACTCCTGTGTTCACATCCTTCTCTTGCCCTTTCTCTTTCACCCCCTGTAGTTGGTTCGTCTTTCTCTTCACTCTTTCTACATCCCACCGTGTATCTTGTTCTTTTCCTTTCTCTCTACCTTCGTAACTGTCTTCTCTCCTGTGTTTATATCCTTCTCTTGCCCTTTCTCTTTCACCCCCTGTAACTGGTTCGTCTTTCTCTTCACTCTTTCCACATCCCACCGTGTATCTTGTTCTTTTCCTTCCTCTCTACCATCGTAACTGTCTTCACACCTGTGTTCCCATCCTTTTCTTGCCCTTTCTCTGACACTCCTTGTAACTGTTTCGACTTTCTCTTCGCTCTCTTCTGATTAAAAGCTTACTCTTATGTAGCCCCCTGCGCATCAGTAGTGGTACCACCTTGCTTGGGGTGAAGCGATTAAAAACATTCAACATTTTAGATAAAATATAGTGATTTTTATATCGTGTTTTTCGTAACTAAACGCAAACAAAGCAAATACACGGATTTAAACGAAAAAAAGAAAAAGAAAAAAGAAAGACACACTCGAATGACGCTACAATCTCCAAAAGTTTGTCACCCTTTAATAGTCAGTTGTTCTTAGTTTAATTTGCAGCGTACGTAAAGGTAGGTAGAAAAAAGCAAATGTTGATAAGACAGCGAGGGTCACAAAGCACTGCCCGTGAACCCCAATCATGCTTTGGATTTGTACAAAAAAATGATCCCAGAATGACGTTAAAATCTGAGAAAATGTTTCAATCTTTAATAGTCAGTTGTGCTTAGTTTAATTTTTAACGTAAATCTTTAACGTAAATATACGCTTTGGGCGATCATGTCTAGAAAGAGACATGACTGACTGTTCATAAGATTATCTCGAAGTAGGTTGCCATTGTTTTCTGCGGTAAACTGGTTGCCGGCCAAAGCTATAGTACCCAATCTGTTCCGTTATTTAACCCATAAATGGAGGGAAGAGACAGATTAATACCTTTTCCAAGGGTATTTGCGCGTAAGCGAATGCAATGAATTTGACTATAATTTCTCGTTCCGAGTCGATATCCACTATACCACAACGCACAAACCGAAGATTAAAAAATACTCTACAAACCCACCTTTTTTTTGGAGGGAGGGGGCATAAGATAAACCAAAGATGTTGATATACCCTTAAACAAAACTGAAACTCTAAAAGCTGCCACTACACCGGGTAAGAGTGATGTAGTGGTTAGCAGGCTTGTCTCGCTAGAAACGTTACAATTAAGTAGTGAGTTCGATCCTCACTTGGTGTCTCTTACTTGTGCCATATATAAGCTGTGCTTAGGAAATCACCCTACGTGGAGACAGGAGTGGTGTAATGATTAGCAAGCTTGACGCGGTAGAATCATAACGATTGAGTAGTGAGTTAGATCCTCACTGGGTGTCGCTTACTTTCGGCCTTGTGCCTCATTTAAGTGGTGCTTAAACCTCAATCAAATCAACAATCCCGGGTGAGATAGAAGCTCCTCAAAACCTCACGATCAGAGGCCTTGTTCCTGGTCGAAGTTTATCGTTATACCCGAAACACCCCGAATTCGAGTTATCTTAATTTTTGAAGGGTCTCCTAAAAAGAGGGCTATCAACTGCATGTATATTTACAAATGATCTGAAAATGTTACCAAGCAAATCATAAACAAAAAGAGAGTATATACGCCGAGAAAAAATGCCCTAGGGTTACATATATACATATTTAGACAGAATGATAGATATTTACACTCTCACGTAAATGTGTAAGAATATTTAAATAACGCATTAATTATAGCAGGATTTTTCAGTTAATGTCTTTCATATGAACCACCCTATCTCATTTCATGGTGCATATATTATTAAAGATTAAGATCTCACACACACTTTCTGTTGCAGCTAAAATCAAGACACTAATGATAAAATAGCAAATTAATTATAAATTTGTGGGGCAATCCCAGAAATTGTTTAATCCTGAAGATAAATAAAAAGATAACAGCCCTCTTGAAATACTTTGAGTCGAAAAATTGACAAAGTGGAGTTGGTGTGTATGGATAAAAGCAATGGGCGTTGCCAAGAATATATATATATATATATATATATATATATATTTATATATATATATATATATATTCTTAATTAGAATTGTAACATGTACACCTAATAAGTAGGTGTTGGCAGTTTCATTCATCATTTGCTAGGGTGTGTGCCAATGTGAGTATGAGCCCAAGCTGTTTTTGCTTGAGTGCGCTTTTTTTCCTATCATTTCATCCCAAGCAAGGCGATAGAGTCCCTAAGATAGAGGAGGGTTACAGGGAGTGAAAGATAATAAAACATTTGTAACGAGAAAGAACAATAACAGAACAGGGGTTTCAGGAAAATAAAAGATGGTGATAATGCAATTGAGATGCAAAGGGTTACTGGGGGTGAAAGAGAATAAGAAAATTTTAGTGAGATGAAAGGACAATAAAAGAACAGGGGTTTCAAGAAGACAGAAGATGGTGATAATGCCACTAAGATGTTACGGATTACTGGAAGTGAAAAACATTGAGAAGGCTTCAGTTATTTTTTTTCAACTAAACTTTACCTAGTACAAGGTCCGAAGGCCATTCTAGGTTTGTGGTAATAGAAAAAGAATTAGAAACCTAGATTAAGTATTAACTCATTTACGAATTAAAAATATTCAAAAGTTTTGCAATATAATTGTCTTGAACACTTTAATACAACTAATTTCATTATGACCAAAAACTAAGTAATATATATATATATATATTGTGTGTGTATTTTGGCAGCATTTTTTCATTAATGTAGGTTTCATTGACTAATATAGAAAAGTTTTGTCTATTAACTTTGTGTAGGATCCGTTTATATCAGACGGTACGAACGGATCCTACACAAAATTAATAAACAAACCTTGTCAATATTATTCAATATATATATATATATATATATTAATGCAGGTTTCATTGAATAATATAGACAAGTTTTGTCTATTAATTTGTGTAGGATCCGTTCGTACCGTCTGATATACTTGATGGTGATATCGGTACGAACAGATCCTACACAAAATTAATAGACAAAACTTGTCTATATTATTCAATGAAACCTGCATTAATGAAAAGATGCTGCCAAAATACACACAATATATATATATATATATATATATATATATATATATATATATATATATAATCTCCTAGAGAGAAAAGTAAGTTTGATAACTGCTTAAAGCATGAAACTGCCAGTCACCATACACTGTTGATTTCTATGTGTACACACTTGACATCTACTGTATTGGCTTAAATATTTGGCCAATGTTTATATACATTACTGCCTAGTTGAAAAATGTTACTGACATACATATGAATCTTATGCAATCCCTTGGACATCTAAACTTATTTATAAATGGAACTTTGTATCTATGCGTATGTCTGTGTGTATGTGTGTCTGTTATTGTCCGTTACCTATAGACTCAGAAACGGCTGAACCGATTTTCTTGAAAATTTACACAGTTTTACGATAAGCGCCTGCGAGTGTCCTAAGCTAGGTTTTGTGTCGAGGTACCCCCGATAAATATCGAAAATCGATAATCGAAAAATCAGGTTATAGAAGGAGTGGTCCGATTTTAATCAAATTTGATACACTCAGAGACAAAGACATAAGAAATGATATTCAGAAGTTTCAAGGTTGCAGTTCTTACAATAGTGCAGAAAATCAATAATATATATATATATATATAAAGCAAGATGTTTGTGTGTGTGTCTGCTTATCTGCCTGTATGTATGTCTGTATTTTTTTTCAGCCCTTTTATTTTAGTTTTTGCTTCGGGTTTGGCTCTAAGTAGGTATAATTGTAGTTTTTAGTCTCGGCCATGATACCATTTACTCAGAGGACTTATTTAGCCTTCAAAATTCAGTTTACGACGAAAAAAACTTATTTGATATCGATACTAGAAAATCTAAATTTGACTTACATCCATTCATTTTTCTTTCAGTCTACGGTTTCGCTTTAACTGGAAGCAACTATTTCTTTTTAGTCTTTCGTGCCAACGTCCATGGAGTCTGAGTTCCAGGACCATGGATTAGTTTCAAAGCTTTCATTACACCCGAGCAACGCCGGGCTATACTGCTAGTATATATATACATATATACTAGGTGCGATTGGTAAATTGTCGCAAATATTTTATTATTTCAAATATTCTTTAGGCTGAGTCTGAGCTCTAGGACCATGGATTAGTTTTAAAGCTTTCATTACACCCGAGCAACACCGAGCTATACTGCTAGTAAATAATAAGGTAACCATTGACTTGAACATGTTAAGACTGTAGTGACTGGGGAAACATCCTCTCAGTAGTTGGTTCCACTGTGCAGTGGTTCACGAAAACAAAAAAGAAGATGTTAGAATGGAACTTAATTCTTAGCGATGGCATAAGGAGGGTTGGTGGTTTAATATGGAACTAGCGGAATTAAGGAATGTAGTTCGTCCGAACATTTTCTATGAAAGTAGTAAAAGAGCAGTGATAGGCTTGCTTCAGCCCATTTGTGAGAGACTGGTTGCAGGGTGAAAAATCATGCGTCACACTCAAGAACTCTGATACGCTTTTGGACTCTATCGAGACTGGAAAGTGACGATGGTGAATCTCCTGCTAAAATAGGCCAAGTAATACATTTTATGCCTGATTTGGCTCTTGATATAGTAGCCGATAGCACTAGGTATCAGGTACTTACTGGAGCGGTTGAGAGAAGCTATCATTTCTCCTACATAGACTGATGTATGAACAAACGCAGATAGATAGATAGATAGATAGATAGATAGATAGATAGATGAACAGACGGAGATAGATAGATAGAAAGATAGATAGATAGATAGATAGATAGATAGATAGATAGATAGATAGACAGATAGATAGATAGATAGATAGATAGATAGATAGATAGATAGATAGATATGAACAGACTGAGATAGATAGATAGATAGATAGATAGATATGAACAGACTGAGATAGATAGATAGATAGATAGATAGATAGATAGATAGATAGATAGATAGATAGATATGATAGATAGATAGATAGATAGATAGATAGATAGATAGATAGATAGATAGATATGAACAGACTGATAGATAGATAGATAGATAGATAGATAGATAGATAGATAGATAGATATGAACAGACGGAGATAGATAGATAGATAGATAGATAGATAGATAGATATGAACAGACTGAGATAGATAGATAGATAGATAGATAGATAGATAGATAGATAGATATGATATGAACAGACTGAGATAGATAGATAGATAGATAGATAGATGAACAGACGGAGATAGATAGATAGATAGATAGATAGATAGATAGATAGATAGATATGAACAGACGGAGATAGATAGATAGATAGATAGATAGATAGATAGATAGATAGATAGATAGATAGATGATAGACTGAGATAGATAGATAGATAGATAGATAGATAGATAGATAGATAGATATAGAACAGACATAGATAGATAGATAGATAGATAGATAGATAGATAGATAGATATGAACAGACATAGATAGAATAGATAGATAGATAGATAGATAGATAGATAGATAGATAGATAGATAGATAGATATTAACCGAGACACACACAGAAATATGGACATAATGGGATTCAGATGTGGACTGATTGATAGATATGAACAAACAAGAGTGTACAAAAAAGTGTACGAAATATGAATAGACGATGACAGATGCTAATATATATTTAAAAATATATGCGTAAAAAATTCTGATATTAATAAAATATATCTGAAGATATCAGATCAGTTAAGTGCCTTACGTAATACACGCTTTGGGCGATCATGTCTCAAAAGAGACATGACTGACTGGGCAGAAGATTTTCCCGCAGTAGGTTGCCATTGCTTTCTGCGGTAGACTGGTTGCCGGCCAAGACTATAAGTAGTAATTAGTGCGGGATCAGTTTATTACTTCATAACAATGTAAAACTGATCCACCACTTTATGACCATTAGAATCCTTTTTCATGTTTTCAGCTATTATAGTCAGTCAGCCAGTTAAGTGCTATACATGTTACACGCTTGGGCGATCATGTCTCTTTCGAGACATGACTGACTGAGCAGAAGATTATCCCGCAGTAGGTTGCCATTGCTTTCTGCGGTAGACTGGTTGCCATCCAAAGCTATAGGACCCAATCTGTCCTATTATTTGACTCATAGCTTGAGGGAAAAGGGATGTATTTTATTATGAAGTAGTAATTAGTGAGGATCAGTTTATTACTTCATTACCATATAAAACTGACCCCCCCACTTTATGCCCATTGGAAGCCTTCATCATGTTTTCATTTATTATATTCAGTCAATTAAGTGATACACGCTTGGGCGATCATGTCTCTTTCGAGACATGACTGACTGGGAAGAAGATTTTCCCTCAGTAGGTTGCAATTACTTTCTGCGGTAGACTGGTTGCCAGCAATGGCTATAGAACCCAATCTGTCCTATTATTTAACCCATAAATGGAAGGAAGAGACGGGTTAATACCTTTCCCATAGGAATTTGTGCGTAGTTAAATTCGAGAAATGTGACTGAAATTCGAACTCGGCTCCTTGATTTGTCATTCCGAGTCGATATCCTTTGTACTACAACACACATCCAACCACAACGCACATCCATCTGTGAAGATAACATAAATAAAAGAAAACGTAAACATTTCTTTATCAACGCGTTTCGTTCCCTGGGGGATTTTATCGAGGTAAATAATATCTCCACATTTACCACGATAACGTCACCTAAGGGACGAAACGTGGTATTAAAAAAAAAAAAGAAGCTTACATATTATATAATTTCTACATACAACGTGTGAAAGCAACTGCTGTACCCTCCCTCGTCAACTACTAACCATGGGAGATAACTCAGTTCCGGTGGCTAAGGTAGTGCTGTCGCTCTTGGCGACACCAGTAGATTTTGCCAACGGATTTGATACTGTTTTGTGTGGAAGTGTCCGTCACTTGTGAATTTATTTTACAATTGCAAATCAGATTTTCAACGTTGTGTTAAAAGCGTTGAATTTTTATCTTTTACTAGTAAACACCGCACTCCTAGCGATCGTTATTAATGACGTAGAATGGAAGATAAACAATTGTGTCTTACGTCGGAAGTAGTATTGTGCTGCAAGAAAATATATCTGTACTAGCAGTATAGCCCGTATTTACCAATCGCACATCATATATATATATATATATATATATATATATATATATATATATATATAACCAGCAGTATAGCCCGGCGTTGCTCGGGTGGAATGAAAGCTTTGAAACTAATCCATGGTCCTGGTGCTCAGACTCATCCTAAAAAATATTTGAAATAATAAAATAATTGCGACAATTTACCAATCGCACATCATATATATATATATATATATATATATATATATATATATATATACACCAGCAGTATAGCCCGGCGTTGCTCGGGTGGAATGAAAGCTTTGAAACTAATCCATGGTCCTGGTGCTCAGACTCATCCTAAAAAATATTTGAAATAATAAAATAATTGCGACAATTTACCAATCGCACATTATATATATATATATATATATATATATATATATATATATATACACACCAGCAGTATAGCCCGGCGTTGCTCGGGTGTAATGAAAGCTTTGAAACTAATCCATGGTCCTGGAGCTCAGACTCTATGGACGTTGGCACGAAAGACAAAAAGCAGTAGTTGTTTCCAGTTAAAGCGAAACAGTAGACTGAAAGAAAAATGAATGGATGTAAGTCAAATTTTGATGTCCTGGTATCGATATCAAATACGTTTTTTTCGTCGCAAACTGAATTTTGAAGGCTAAATAAGTCCGCTGAGTAAATGGTATGCCAAACCCGAAGCAAAAACTAAAATAAAAAGGCTGAAAAGATACATACAGGCAGATAAACAGACACACACACACACACGCACACAAACATCTTGCCTTATATATATATATATATATATATATATATATATATATGTTATCGATTTCCTGCACTATTGTAAGAATTGCAACCTTGAAACTTCTGAATATCGTTTCTTATGTCTTTGTCTATGAGTGTATCAAATTTTATTAAAATCGGACCATCCCTTCTATAACTCGATTTTTTTTATTATCGATTTTCGATATTTATCGGGGGTACCCCAACACAAAACCTAGCTAAGAACACTCGCAGACGCTTATAGTACAAGTGTGTAAATTTTCAAGAAAATCGGTTCAGCCATTTCTGAGTCTATAGGTAACGGACACAGAGAGAGAGAGAGAGAGAGAGAGAGAGAGAGTTCCATTTAAAAATAAGTTTAAATTTAGATTAAAATAACTTTCAAAATACATATGTATTAAAACTGACTACTTGTTCAAGTGACGAATAATCTTTATGTGTGTTGTGGTGCAATGGGTATCGGCTCGTGAACAACAGTTCGAGGAGCCGGGTTCGAATTCCTTGTGTTCACTTACGCGCATAATACCCTTGGGAAATGTATTAATTTTGGTATCTCCATTAAATTAAAAAAAAAAAAACGCGACATAGTATGAAGTACAAAGGTCCAAAGCTTAATAAAACGACCTTTTTTTCCATCAAAATATTTATAATATTATTAAGAGGAAAAATCAAATTAATCTTGTCTTTTTTAATTTTTTAATCCCTTTTAACATGTTCGAAATTTTGGCAGAAAATTTTGTTTTGATTTGAGTTAGCGTTGCAGAAAAGATTACGACTGTTTACAGTCGATCACGTAATTTTACGTAACTCACTGACCAACACGTTAATTCTCGCAAAAATCAAATAATTGTCGGATTTTAATGAAAGTTTCAGTACTCATTCACAAATGAATGAAATTATCCTTTAAAAATATTTTTTAAAAAACTTGGAGAAATTCTTTTAAAACTCTGTTACTCCTCCCTCACCTCCCCCACGTAAATCCATGAAATTTTAGTAAATTTCAATTGTCTGCAAATTATTTTTTTACTTGTTAAACGCAGAACTCATCGGGGAATATAAATCCTCTATTTTTTTTATTTTAAATTTTCGACACTATCCGAAAATGTGCTCCGAAGCGTAAAATAAAAAATGCAATAAAACTCTGATATAATTTAATTTGATGAGCTTTTAATTGCTGGAATAAATAATAATTATTAAGGACATTAGTCTGATGAAAGATTTTTCTTTGGTTACTAATAAAATTTTAAAAGAATTGGTTTCCTTTTTTTTCATTATTATTATAATAATTCATAAAGTTTTAAAAATCTTTTAAAAATCTTTTAAAGAACTGTTGCTCTTTTCTTTTTTAATTAAGAATTGATGATTATATTATCTATCGAAAATTGAAAAGTTTAATGAACATTTTTCACAAATATATTTTCAAAATAATTAATTTTTTTGTGTGTAAATAAATATGTTCATTTAAGTACGATGTTCCAGAGGGTTCATAACAAGTTTCCATAGGGGTCGTATTTATTTTAGAAGTTAACAAGTGTTTTAAATTATTCCCCTTACATGGAAAACGACAGAAACCGCACTTTGATTCTGATTCCAGACTCTTCAAGACGTCTATAAAATTCAACAGCCAGTTTTGCAAGTCATTTCTTAAACATTTAAAGCAACTTTTACATCTTAATTCCTAATTTTCTAATTAAAAATAAAAATTAATAAATGCCATAACATTTCATAAATTATTGACTTAGCTCTGCCGTTATTTTTTATTTTTCAAAGAAAGTTTTATATTATTTTTATTTTTATTTTTATTTTTCATAAAAAAATTTCAAACGTAGGCCTATAAAGCTAAACTAACTAAAATTCCATAACATATTGGATAATTGCTAGTTAAAAAAAAGAAAAAAAAAACGATTTGTATGAATAAGATTTATACCAAATTCGTCTTCCATACTTTTGGCCGCATACTGTAAATCATCAATTGTCAGCTGCTGATAAGGTGATGACAGCTGTGATAACAAGGCTACCATAATTGAAATGCTTTTTGAAACATTTCAAGCAGTAAGCAAGTAATTCTTGTTTCAATTCAACTTAAAGTAAGTTTAAATTTGGTAATTTGAAGAAAATAATGTGTCAGCGAGGTGTAGTTTATTTTCGCAAGATTTTTTAAAGCCGAGAATTGGCTTCTGTTTACAATCGATGAAAAATGGTAGAAAATTTTAAAACTTGAAAATAACATTTATTTTTTAAATTTCAGTTTAAATGTAGGTATAAAAACATGACTGGAGGTACCTATATTAATCCGTATCTTCCCTCTTGTTCTGGGTTAAATAACTGGACCGATTGGGTTCTATAGGTTTGGCTGGCAACCAGTCTACCACAGAAAGCAATGGCAACCTATTGCGGGATAATCTTCTGCCTAGTCAGTCATGTCTCTTTTGAGATATGATCGCCCAAGCGTGTATCACGTATGGCACTTAACTGAATGACTGAATATAACAGAAACATGATTAAGGCTTCTACTGGGCATAAAGTGGGTGATCGGTTTTCTATTGTTATGAAGTAATAAACTGATCCCCCCTAATTACTACTTATTAATAGAATAATATAATTCACCAGTCTACCGCAGAAAGCAATGGCAACCTACTGCGGGATAATCTTCTGCCCAGTCAGTCATGTCTCTTTCAAGACATGATCGCCCAAGCGTGTATCACGTATGGCATTTAACTGAATGACTGAATATAACAGAAACATGATTAAGGCTTCTACTGGGCATAAAGTGGGTGATCGGTTTTCTATTGTTATGAAGTAATAAACTGATCCCCCACTAATTACTACTTATTAATAGAATAATATAATTCACCAGTCTACCGCAGAAAGCAATGGCAACCTACTGCGGGATAATCTTCTGCCCAGTCAGTCATGTCTCTTTCGAGACATGATCGCCCAAAGCGTGTATCACGTATGGCACTTAACTGACTGAAGGGTTCAGAAATGGATTCCGTTTTGTGTAAATTCAAACGTGGATCACCCATAAATTACCCGTTTTGCCGATATAGATTCTCTAACAAAGTTAAGTAACTACTTTTTCCTCCTTCTCGAGAGTTTTATTAGACGCACCTCAGTCTGTGTAGCTGAAATTGTCCCGTTATTTTTAAGAGTTCTATTAAACACACCTCAATGTGTGTATAGTACTCTTTTCCTTTTTCTTAAGCAAACTTCAATGTGTGTAAGAGAACTTTTTATTAAACGCATCAGAAGGAATAGGCAGTCAGTAAAGTGCTATACGTGATACACAATTGGGCGATCATGTCTCGAAAAGACATGACTGACTGAGCAGAAGATTATCCCGCAGTAGGTTCCCATTACTTTCTGTGGTAGACTGGTTACCAACCAAGGCTAAAGAACCCGATCTGTTCTGCTATTCAATCCTTTTATCCATATTAGTCAGTTATGTAATTAGTGGGGGATCAGTTTATTACTTCATAACAATAAAAAACAAACCTCACTTTATGCCTGGCAGAAATTTGTTTCCAACTATTATATTCAGTCAGTCAATTAAATGCCATACGTGATACACGCTTGGGTGATCATGTCTCGAAGCAGAAATGACTGACTGGGCAGAAGATTATCCGGCAGTATTGCTTCTAGCGGTAGACTGGTTGCCAGCCAAAGCTATAGAACCCAGTCTGTCTTGTTATTTAACCCACAACTAGAGGTAAGAGACAGATTAATACATTTCTCAAGGGCATTTGCACGTAATTGAATGCAAGGAATTCAACTGGAATTCGAAATCGGCTCCCCGCTTTCTTGTTCCGGGCCGATAGCCACTACTAAATTGTTATTTGTTATAAAAAAATGAAAAAAAACCTTTGTCGTGCGTTTAATTCTAAATTCCCTTGTTTTATTTTAATGCATTGCATAAACATTATTATGTTACTTTAAATAAAAGTACGTAGTTTTGTTCAAGATTGTCTTATACCGGACAACACCCGGAATAACTTCTAACCACAAATACTTAAATTAGATCATACACCAGCATCTTCTTACGTACCTCTAACAAATATTCCACATTCTGATAAAACAATCTGCCAAGAATGGTGAAAGTGCCTTTATCTCTGGATCATCCACAGTACATTTGCACCAGGTTCTTACAATGTTTCTCCATTCTTACTAATAAATAAGAGATTGTGGAATTTAACAAATATTATCTGAGAAATAATCGCTGGAACTGAATCTTACATCGGTAAATGTGAAAGGTGTAATCTTTGCCTTCTAGAAAAATTGACTATTCAAAGAAATCTAATCTAATCTATCTAAAATTATTTATAAATGGAACTTTGTCTCTGTGTGTATGTGTGTGTGTCTGTGTGTATATGTGTATGTCTGTGTGGGTGTATCCGTTACCTATAGACTCCAAAACGGCTGAACCGATTTTCTTGAAAATTTACGCAGTTGTACTATAAGCGTCTGCGAGTGTTCTTAGCTAGGTTTTGTGTCGAGGTACCCCCGATAAATATCGAAAATCGATAATCGCAAAAAAATCGGGTTATAGAAGGAGTGGTCCGATTTTAATCAAATTTGATACACTCATAGACAAAGACATAAGAAACGATATTCAGAAGTTTCAAGGTTGCAGTTCTTACAATAGTGCAGAAAATTTGATATCGATACCAGGAAACCAAAATTTGATTTACATCCATTCATTTTTCTTTCAGTCTACGGTTTCGCTTTAACTGGAAACAACTATTGCTTTTTAGTCTTTCGTGTCAACGTCCAAAGAGTCTGAGCTCCAGGACAATGTATTAGTTTTAAAGCTTTCATTACACCCGAGCAACGCCGGGCTATACTGCTAGTTATAAATAAAACTTATTTATTATTTATTATTAATGAATGGTCACACGTTGACATAAAAAAAAATAAATTGTCATTAATTTATTTTTAGTACATATAAATTCATTTAATTACGTTCGGTTTTAAATCTGTGATAGTACATTTATTATGATGTATAATTATATATCTAATTGCTTGCATCTATGTTATATGTATGTACATTTTTCTTTTATAAGAGACGGATATATTCATGTATCAGTCAAGTCCCATACGTGATACACGCTTGGGCGATCATGTCTCGAAAAAGACATGACTGACTCGGCAGAAAATTTTTCCACAGAAGGTTGCCATTATTTTCTGCGGTAGATTGGTTGCCAACCAAGGCAACGCTGTAGAAGGCAATCTGTTCTGCAATTTAACCCATAGCTGGAGAAAGAAGCGACGGATCAATACCTTTCCCGAAGGCATTTGGTATTTTCACGTAAGTGAATGCAACGAATTCAACTGGAATTGAATATATATATATAGTACACTTGGTATGTAATCCGGGTAAATTCCAAAAGTGACAAACTCGAGAGAATTCAATGTTAAATTCATTTAATTTGACAGAGTAATATTTTATAAAGGATAATCGATTATTACCTTGGATAATACATATTTCACCGCTTTGATGTTCTTAACGTGTCTCGTCAGATCCAAATCCATTTGGATCTAACGAGCCGTGTTAAGAGCATCAAAGCGGTGAAATATGTATTAGCCAAGGTAATAATCGAAAATCCTTTATAAAATATTATATATATATATATATATATATATATGTGTGTGTGTGTGTGTGTGTGTGTAATATTTTATATTTTAGAACATGTACAGAATTTTATATATCCACTACAAATCGTACACTTGTTTCCGCATTGAAACTACAATGTCTCATCAGGAGGTGTGGATAGGAATGGAAAGCCTCTTTTCTTATATCTGGTCAGTTGTGTGCGGGATGTTGGTGGGGGTTAGTGATAGTGATGGTGGGGGTTGTGATCATGGGAATTAGTGGTAAGGGATTAAATTAATGTTTTGGACGTTGTAAAAAAATTTTTTCTTCGTTCCTTATTCACTCGGATATATATATATATATATATATATATGTCGCGCTCAGGTGGGATACCTTGTGGCCAACTCCCCAGCTGTGTTCCTTCTTTTCTTCTTTTCGTCTTTTTTTTTTTTTAAATTTACCTTCTCATTACGTGAGAGAAAAGTATAGAGAGATGGGATAGAGAGAGAGAGAGAGAGAGAGAGAGAGTGATAGAGAGAGAGAGAGAGAGAGGAGGGCAAGATAGAGAGAGACCACGGGAGAGCGATATGTTTTTTAAAGAAAAGTAAATGCTTAATTTTAATTTTTTTATTTACATATTTTATTTTTAATTTGTGTTCACCATGACCGTACATAAATAAAATTTTATTTTAATTCTGTTTTTAAGCATTAGTTTTACAAAATCCAGTTAGTTAAGCCTTAAATATACTAACAGACTTCGAAACACATCACTAGGGCAAATGTTTGATTATAAAAAAAAAATTTAAATTTAAAGTTTCCATTTTTTTATTTTTTTTTTACAGAATTGTACTTCGACGAGTGACGAAAGAAATGTGACAATTTTTTAAAAAAAGCCTAAAATGTTTATAAAAATCGGATGTGGTTTCCGGCTTTCTCTTTTCCAATCTTTTCACTATTACGTAGCCCCCTGCACATCAGTGGCGTTACCGCCTTGCTCAGGGTGATACGATTAAATATATATATATATATATATATATATATATATATATATATATATGGTTATGTCTTAAAGGCTGTCACAATGCGTTTAGTTAAATAAAGCAAGGTAAAGAAGTTTTTGGGTATTACCTTTTTATTATGCATTAATATTTTGAGATCAAAATCTCATATTCACAATGGCAGATGAGCGTTTGCCTGTCCGAGTGTGTTCCCGGCCTTTCAAAGAATGGTCATTCCTGGCTGTCTGTCTGTTGCTGCTGCTGCTGCTGCTGCAGTCATTAATTTTACTGTGTGTGTAAGTGTGTTAAAGCATGTATGCGTGTGTGTTTATGGTGTATGTGTAATTTATAGTTGGGACCTTTTCTGGTCTGATGATATCAGTCTGCTTTAATGTGGGGTCTATCTGCTTTCCCTGACAATCCATTTAAGAGAAATCTAGTTAGGTTCGTCTGGCTCATTAGGTTCTCTCTCTCTCTCTCTCTCTCTCTCTCGCTCTCTCTCTCTCTCTATATATATATATATATTGTGTGAGTTAAATGTACAGATCGAAATCCGGTAAGATTAATAGAATAAGTAAAGAGCAGGTAGGAATCGAACCTGTTGCACTTTCAGAAGCTTCTTCAGAGATTTTTTTAAAATATGGCTTACCCAAAAATCATAAACCAAACATTCCCATTAGACCTATTATATCTGGTGTTAACGCTGCTCCTCATAAATTAGCTGTCACTAAAATAATTACATCATTCCTAGTCACCATTAGCTCCACACATATTAAACTCTCAGGCGACTTACTCCATAAAATTAGAAATATTAATATAACTAACTTATCTATGGCAAGCTTGGATATTAAATCCCTATATACTAACATACCCATTAAAATAAATGTCTAAGCATTAACAAGCCGGATAGAAAGAAAAAAGAGACAGAGGAAAGCAACGGATAACATATTTGAAGGACCTGAGCAGGTCGATGACAGAACGGAGATTGCGTGGTGTTACAGGAGAAAACGTGCTAAGTGCCACCAGGGATAGGGAGACGTGGAAAGCCATGATCGCCGACGTCCTGAAAGGACAGTGCACATAGAAGAAGATACATGCCAACTGTTTATAAGACATTATAATGCTTGTATAAAATGGGGGATCAATTCTATATTATAATCAATATATAAACTGATCCCTCATTTTGTGGCCATGCTAGTATTTATACATTCATATTCTAGATTTATGGGCTTGAGCTATTGGATGACAGAAAGGAGGATTGAGTGGTGTAACAGGAGAAAGCATGCTCAGAGCCACCAGGGATAGAGAGACGTGGAAAGCCATGATCGCCGACGTCCTGAAAGGACAGTGCACATAGAAGAAGATACATGCCAACTGTTTATAAGACATTATAATGCTTGTATAAAATGGGGGATCAATTCTATATTATAATCAATATATAAACTGATCCCTCATTTTGTGGCCATGCTAGTATCTATACATTCATATTCTAGATTTATGGGCTTGGTCTATTGGATGACAGAAAGGAGGATTGAGTGGTGTAACAGGAGAAAGCATGCTCAGAGCCACCAGGGATAGAGAGACGTGGAAAGCCATGATCGCCTACGTCCTGAAAGGACAGGGCACATAGAAGAAGAAGAAGAAGAAGAAAAAGAAGAATTCTTAGAAACCATCTAAACCAGTGGTACCCAAACTTTTTCCTGTTATTTCCCCCTACACCCAGTTCAACCATCCAGGTTTCCCCCTTCATGTGTATGAGAGAAAGAACAGTTAAAACACACTGAGACTATCTACTAATTTATTTTTCAAATGTACAAATATACTGATAAACTTATAGTTACAGAGTAAAGTGGATAGAGAGCAGTTAGTAACAACTAAGCATAGCCATAGAGAGCAGTTAGTAACAAATAAAAGAACTTTTGTTTGCTCTTCTACTTCAGAATTAAATTAGTGAGAAGGGTGATGCTGCTTCTTGTGCATCCGTGTATCAATATCAGGGTTAGTTTTGGCAAGCGCGCAATTTATGTCACATTCCACCTCCAGCCGGTTTCGTGAGTTTGGCTCGACTGTGAGTCAAGTAGAAAATCCTGACTCACAAAGGTAGGTTGTGGAAAACCGAATGAGGATTTTCAATAAGTTGTTGCTCAGTTGTGGGCATGCTCCATACATATTAACCCAGAATTGTTTGAACGTGAACCGACTGGTAGATACGGTCCCATCTACAATAGTCAGTCAGTCTCTCTCTCTCTCCCTCCCCCCTCTCTCTCTCTCTCTCTCTCTCTGTGTATGTGTGTGTGTGTGTGTGTGTGTAACATGAGAAAATCCATCTGAGATTTTTTTATTTAGTAGGTAGTGTCATTATTTCCCCCAGTTTGGGAATCAGTGATCTAAAAAAGTCAGAAGAAAAACTCCGTTTAATTATCCACAAAATCTTAAAAATTAATTATTGTTATTTCTCGTTTAACATTTTTTTATGAACAAAGATTTTGCTTCTCACAGGGTCTTTGATTAGTGTTGTTCTTGCTTGTCCATTTCTAGAATTCTTAGAATCCAATTCTTTCAAATATATTATACCTAACAATTCTACTTACTAAATATATATATAGATGACGTCCTATTATTTACTCCTCCATGACACTAACCTATTAAACCTAATGACTAAAACCAATAAACTAGAACCTAAAATAGAATTCACGTATGAACTTAACCTTTACTTGACATCTACTAATAACGATAAATTAGAATTTAAGGTTTACTGTAAATCTACTAACAAAAACGACTTCTAAATTCCTATTTTTACCAAAATCAAAAGTTTAAATCTTCTAGTTTAGAACTCTCAGAATATGCAGCCTTAATTAACAAACCTTTAAACTTCCTCACTACCCACACCATTTCAATCTCAACGCACAAAAACATGCTTATAAAATCCCCTAAAATTTCACAAATTTGATAATACAACCTTTCAGCATCTTTTCATATGAACTCACAAATAAATTAGTTATTCGAAACACTAGAATGCTAGCTACCAACTATAAGATTACTAGCAGTATAGCACGGCGTTGCCCGAGTGTAATGAAAGCTTTAAAACTAATACATGGTTCTGGAGATCAAACTCAGCCTAAAGAATATTTGAAATAATAAAATAATTGCGACAATTTACAAATCGCACCTAATAAAATAATTGCGACAATTTATCAATCGCATTCTACTGCCACTATGTAAACCCCAGAGGGTTACATCGGAAGAAAGTTATGAGAAAGAGTGACAGGTTATAGGGGGTGTCAGAAAGTGGATAAGAGAAGGATGAGAATACTGATGAGAGTGGAGTGGACGGAGAAAGGAGCATGAGAGAGAGGATGCAGGTTAGTGAGATAGGAGATGACTATTGACTTTACATTTAAATTCTGGAGATTGTAGCTGTCGGGGAAGTATACGGAAGGGAATTCCACAGGCGGGAATTGCGAGAAAAGAAGCTGATGGAGTAGAATTTGCGTTTACATTTTATTGGTTTCACAGTAAAAGGGTGAGGCCTAGTTGCTAATCTTGTGGCTCAAGTGAATTTATTATATAGTGGGTATCAGTGAGCTAAGTTCATCGGAGCAGAATCCGTGAGAGTATTTGTAGAAGAGATATAGGGAAGCCACATTGCGCCGGTGAGAAAGTGACTATATATATATAACGGCAGATTGTAAAGTAACTCTTCATTTTAACATACTTATAATTTATTTATTGCCTATAATTTTTTAAAGAACTGGATATGAGTGAGGAAGAATTTTATTGAAAATTGTGCTGTAAGCTTCTCGAGTCACACAAGAATCGTTTCAACCGATTTCACCAGGAAATATTGTGATATGGAAGACATAACCTCTTGTATTCGCCTTTCACGTTCCCCCAAAATCTCGGTTTGATATAGTAGACTTTCACTTTTAACCAACTCCAAATAAAAAAAAAATCACAGGCTGTTAAGTCAATTCTCCTAACTGGCCACTCGTACATAAAATAGGGAGATAGTTTTCAATCACGTAGTGTTTAACAACCAACCTTGAACAAGAAATCCTCTTAAAGCAATATATCAGTCAGTCAAATGCCATACGTGATACACGCTTGGGCGATCATGTCTCTTTCGAGACATGACTGACTGGGCAGAAGATTATCACGTAGTAGGTTGCCATTGCTTTCTGCGGTAGACTGGTTGCCAGCCAAGGCTATAGAACCCAAACTGTCCTGTTATTTAACCCATAACTGGAAGGAATAGACGGATTAATATCTTTCCCAATGGTATTTATAAGTGAATGCAATGAATTAAGCCGGAATTCGAACTCGGCTCCCCGATTTCTCGTTCCGAGCCGATATCCAATGCTCCACATAATAAAATAAAATAAATAAATAATAATAATAAAAAAAAAGCAATATATACCTAGTCAAAATGCGCTGGGACCAGTATCCATTTTCTATCAATAAAAATATTGTTTATCGGATTTCAAAACTTCATTTTTTTTTTTTATTTACTGAAAATGTAGCAATACATACAAAAATTCAAATAATATATTGGCGTTCTTTACAAAGGAAAATCTCGACCAACTATTGTTGATATTCTCTTGGTCTTTTCCGTTCACTGCACACCATTTCCCCTTGTTTTTCTGCACATAATCATTCCTGTATTAAACGCACGCTCAACTGTTCGTGGCAGAAATTTAAGACATATGCAAGCTACACATCATTTGAATTGAAACAACTTATCGCAAATTATTTATATCAAATTTATTTCAAACGCAGACGACAATTCTACTCCTGCAGCTTCCTCTCTCGCACTTCCCGCCTGTGGAACTCACTCCCGTATTCTTGCTTTCCTGACGGCTACGACCTCCAGAAATTTAAAAGCAAAGTTAATACTCACCTACTAACCACTGGACTCTAGCTCTCTCCCCTCCCCTGTATAATCTTCCCTTTCTCTCCGCCCATGTATCTGTCATTGCACCTGCTTTCTCAGCTTTCTATTGTTCCTTTCTAACTAGCTTGTACTCCTCACTCTTTTCTAATTAATCTTTCTACATTTATGTAACCCCCTGCACATCAGTGGCGTTTCTGCCTTGCTCGGGGTGAAATGATTAAAAAAAAAAAAAAAAAATATCAACTGGAGAAATATTCCTGTTTCGCATTGAAAATTGAGAAATGTGTCTACATGACGGCATTTCGCAAAAATTTAGATCTGGGCCAAAGTTAGCCAACAATTTTATCATAAATCTTTAGAGCGATTATTAGCAACATTTTTCGAAGATTCAATTTCAGAAATTTCGGCATATCAACTATGCCGGTTATTCAATGCCGAAAAGATACATTTTTAATATATAGCTTGTAAGCAATGATATGGGTCGTTGGTTCCATCAATCTCTTGTTGTGCTTTTTGTGTGGAATTGTTTAGTACTATAAATTGTGGTATACAATGTGCGATAGATAAATTGCCGTATCAATGACGCTAAAATGAAAATAACACTGTCGTCTCACTTTAACAGATATATTTATCAAAATTGCATAAATCTTGGACTACTTGAGACAATTCGTATCGAATTTAATGTAAGTTTTAACGAATTCTGAATACAAGCAGAGTTCTCCTGAAATTATGTATTCAGGACATATTATTAGGGGAAATAAATCAGACCACATTCTCCCCTGTCACAGGAAAGATGTCCTTTTTCCGAGCAGAGTGAATTGCATTATTGTGCTATCTTACCCAAAGAAAATGCTCAATTGACCCTACAATACAATATCGAAAACAAACAACGCGCATATTTTACAAAAGTAAAAAACGGCCAAAATTTACCCGTTGCACCCTACCTACTTCACTAGGCTATGATTATCTCTACTTTATCTTCTTGAAATTGCCCTCTGGACTATTCATGTCATAAAATCGTTAGCGAAGTAAAGAATATTAGAATCAGTTCGAATATATTTTACAGTATATGCCTCTGGACGAGATGTGCACTACGAAGGATATTTGTTTGTTTAGAAGAAATGAGTTAGTGATATTTCATTTTACCCCAATCAAGGCGATGTCACTCAGACTCAAGGGGCAATTTTGAGTAAAATAAAAGGAGAAAACTTTAGAATGAACTGGAAAACAAAAAGAAGTACCTCGACTCCATTTTAAAAGACCGCCGACAAGTCTGAACCGAGCGAGAGGTTAACCTATCTACTTCTATTTAAATACTGTTGCATGTATTTGTCTATATTTCTGAGATGAGGTAGTATTTACAGTATTTACATTATTCGGACTATTGTCCTCATCTTTGTTGCCACTTGTACGACGTTTAATAATAAATCATTCTATTTGTCTATATTTCTGAGATGAGGTAGTATTTACAGTATTTACATTATTCGGACTATTGTCCTCATCTTTGTTGCCATTTGTACAACGTTTAATAATAGATCATTCTATTTGTCTATATTTCTGAGATGAGGTATTATTTACAATATTTACATTATTTGGACTATTGTCCACATCTTTGTTGACATTTGTACGACGTTTAATAATAGATCATTCTATTTGTCTATATTTCTGAGATGATGTAGTATTTACAGTATTTACATTATTCGTACTATTGTCCTCATCTTTGTTGTCATTTGTACAACGTTTAATAATAGATCATTCTATTTGTCTATATTTCTGAGATGAAGTAGTATTTACAATATTTACATTATTTGGACTATTGTCCACATCTTTGTTGACATTTGTACGACGTTTAATAATAGATCATTCTATTTGTCTATATTTCTGAGATGATGTAGTATTTACAGTATTTACATTATTCGTACTATTGTCCTCATCTTTGTTGTCATTTGTACAACGTTTAATAATAGATCATTCTATTTGTCTATATTTCTGAGATGAGGTAGTATTAATAGTATTTACATTATTCTTACTATTGTCCTCATCTTTGTTGTCATTTGTACGACGTTTAATAATAGATCATTCTATTTGTCTATATTTCTGAGATGAGGTAGTATTTACAGTATTTACATTATTCGGACTATTGTCCTCATCTTTGTTGCCATTTGTACAACGTTTAATAATAGATCATGCTATTTGTCTATATTTCTGAGATGAGGTAGTATTTACAGTATTTACATTATTCTTACTATTGTCCTCATCTTTGTTGTCATTTGTACGACGTTTAATAATAGATCATTCTATTTGTCTATATTTCTGAGATGAAGTAGTATTTACAATATTTACATTATTTGGACTATTGTCCACATCTTTGTTGACATTTGTACGACGTTTAATAATAGATCATGCTATTTGTCTATATTTCTGAGATGAGGTAGTATTTACAGTATTTACATTATTCGTACTATTGTCCTCATCTTTGTTGCCATTTGTACGACGTTTAATAATAGATCATTCTATTTGTCTATATTTCTGAGATGATGTAGTATTTACAGTATTTACATTATTCGGACTATTGTCCTCATCTTTGTTGCCATTTGTACGACGTTTAATAATAGATCATTCTATTTGTCTATATTTCTGAGATGATGTAGTATTTACAGTATTTACATTATTCGTACTATTGTCCTCATCTTTGTTGCCATTTGTACGACGTTTAATAATAGATCATTCTATTTGTCTATATTTCTGAGATGAGGTAGTATTTACAGTATTTACATTATTCGGACTATTGTCCTCATCTTTGTTTCCATTTGTACGACGTTTAATAATAGATCATGCTATTTGTCTATATTTCTGAGATGAGGTAGTATTTACAATATTTACAATATTCGGACTATTGTCCTCAACTTGTTTGCCATTTATACGAAGTTTCAACCGTTGTATACTCCGGCCTTCTTCGGGTGCTAGAAATTTCTAACCGAACCCTTTATTACAATCACTGGGGTATATCGTTCTCATTCCTTGCGTAGTAATACCTCGATTGGAAATCATGAGTTATCTCCCTCTAACCCTGCAAGTTACTTGTTCAACACTGCTGTAGCTTGGTATTGAACTCACAACTCTTTGGTTAATAAAGGGTTCGGTTTGAAATTCCTAGCACCTGACGAAGACCGGAGCGTACAACGACCGAAACGTCGTACGGCAACAAAGACGAGTACGATAGTCCGAATAATGTAAATACTTAACTGTTGCAGGTGTCTCTTATTCTGATTCTTGATAAGCCGTCTTGTTTCCTTCCTAGAAAGTTTGAGACCATGGTGCCATTCTTCGAGAATAGGTTTAATTTTGTAAAGTATTTTTGTTTGAGTTGTGCTTCCATAACTCTTTCTACTTCTTTAGACTGCATGAGTGTGTGGTTGGTTTGAGATCTGTGTAAGGGATTTTTTCAAATTTGAAATGCTCATTTTTAGAGATTCCTTTGCTACCATGTCAGCTTTTCCATTTCTACGGATGCTGATATGGCTAATTATCTAACTGAAGAACCTTTTTTTTTCTTGCAGATGAGATTGATCCTGTTTAGTAATCTAACTATTAAGAGGTTGCTTGTGTTTCTCTTACTCGGTGATGTAAGTATGGATGGTGAATCTGAAAAAAACTAGGAAGTTGTTTGGCTCATTGCCTTTTATAACATCGAAAGTTGAGGCTATGATTGTAGCTTCAGCGCTAAATATTGATGATTTGTCCGTATGTGTGTCCTATTTTGTTTAGTAATTCAATTGTTAAAGGATTGTTTTTACTTTTGTTACCCTAAGGTAAATATGGATATTGAATCTGAGAAAACTAAAGTTTTCTGTCTCATTGCCCGTTACCTGTTGCCGTATTTGGTCAGGCGCCCCTGCTGTTCATCTCAGGGTTCTCGACAGGCTCCATTGGCGAATCTGTAATGCGATTTGTCCCTACCTGGCAGATCAACGTCAGCCACTTTCTCGTCGGCGGGATGTGGTATCTCTCTGTCTTTTCTACAAATATTTTAATGGCTTCTTCTCCGAAGAACTTAGGTCACTGGTGTGCACTCCACAAGAATTTACTCGGGTAACCAGACTGGCATCAAGGTCCCAGCCTTTTACTGTTAGATCAATCAAATGCAGATGACAATTCTATTCGAGCAGCTTCTTTCCTTGCGCTTCCGCCTGTGGAACTCTCTTCCATATACTTGCTTTCTTGACGGCTATAACTTCTAAGAATTTAAATGCAAAGTCAATACACATCTCTTATCCACATAATTCCAGCCCTTTCCACATCCCACAGTGTATCTTCTTCTTTTCTTTCCACTCAACCTTCGTAACTGTCTTCACTCTTGTGTTCATAGCCTTCTCTTGATCTTTCTCTTTCTCCTCCTGTAGCTGGTTCGTCTTTCTCTTCACTCTTTCTACATCAACCCGTGTATCTTGTTCTTTTCCTTCCTCTCTACCTTCGTAACTGTCTTCACTCCTGTGTTCATATCCTTCTCTTGCCCTTTCTCTTTCACCCACTGTAGTTGGTTCGTCTTTCTCTTCACTCTTTCCACATCCCACCGTGTATCTTGTTCTTTTCCTTCCTCTCTACCTTCGTAACTGTCTTCACGCCTGTGTTCATATCCTTCTCTTGCCCTTTCTCTTTCACCCACTGTAGCTGGTTCGTCTTTCTCTTCACTCTTTCCACATCACCCCGTGTATCTTGTTCTTTTCCTTCCTCTCTACCTTCGTAACTGTCTTCACGCCTGTGTTCATATCCTTCTCTTGCCCTTTCTCTTTCACCCACTGTAGCTGGTTTGTCTTTCTTTTCACTCTCCTCCTGCCTAATACTTCAACTCTCTTATGTAGCCCCATTCACATCAGTGGCAGTATAGCCTTGCTTGGGGTGAAATGATTAATAGAAAATAGCATCAGCACTAAAAATAGAGGATTTATCCGTATGTGTGTCCTATTTTGTTTAATACTACATCTGTTAAGAGATCTCGTACTTAAGAGATCTCGTACTTAAGAGATCTCGTACTTTACTCGGAGATGTAAGTCCGGATAATGAATCTGAGAAAACTATAACCCTCCCTGGCTCATTGTCTATTACTTCATTTTTGTGTGTGTGTGTGTGCGTGTGTGTGTGTGTGTGTTTTGTCGTTTCACCCAAAGTAAGGCCTGGTTACAGTAACATAAAAAAAAAACAAGGTAGAAGGAATATCGAAGAAAGGATAAGAGATGGATAGGAATCATGGATATAGAGATAGGAATTGACGTTGCATTTAAACTTTTGGGGGTTGTAGCTGTCAGGGATGCATGCAAATAGAAGAGAGTTCCACAAACGGGAAGTGTGAGAAAAGAAACTGTTATAGTAGAAGAGGCGGTTACATTTAACTATTTTAACAGTAAAAGGATGGGATCTAGATGCCAATCTAGTCAGTTAAGTGCCATACGTAATACACGCTTTGGGCGATCATGTCTCGAAAGAGACATGGCTGACTGGGCAGAAGATTATCCCACAATATCTGTATGAATCCCATTCATCTCCTTTTTTTCTTCAATCACAGTTTTGTCTCTCACCTTCACTACCTGTAACCGCCACCCCTGCGTACTAGCGACATTCTCGGCTTGTTTGGACTGAAAATCTAGTTTTTAAAAGTTTTGATTAAAGAGTAATAATTATTTTTGAGATTCATGCTAGGAATGACGGCTTGTAGAATTTAACACTCACAGGGCGTGCTGAAGACAAAAGAAGCAAGGAAAATTCAAGCAACTTACGTCGAAATCTTATGCCAATAAACGTCAAAAACGATTTTGCATATTAAAGTGTCGTAAGTTACTAGAGCAATAAAAGATAGGAAGTTGTGGAGACCCATGAATAATTCAAAATCAACATATTCAATTTTTCTAACTTCAGCGCCTTGATTCCTACATTATGCTCGTTCTGGTTCGATTTCATTTTCAACAAAACGCGAGATTGACTTGCTTCAAATGCGAGCTTTTTTCATTTATTTTTTGTTTAACAGGCGTTCAGATTTTACAAGATATCGCGGCCTTTCAGTCTGCTTGTTAATCAGAACTTCGCCATGAACCAGAACAATACTTTTCCGTTATTGTTTTTTTTTTTTATTTATTTACTTTCACACTTTTATTCTTATTTCTTAACCTTTGACTTCTAAAGATGCCACCACTGAGTCTGTCGACGTCAAAACAATAGAGGAGATGTTCGGTGTGATAACAGATTCGCGAGAAAAGAGCCATGGCTTGTTTTTTTTTATTTTTTTAAGTAGCTACCTTTTTTCTTTCTTTGTTGTGTACTCGCCTGTGACAGGGGTCAGTCTGTCTGCCTCTTCTGAAACCTCATCTCTTCATTTGCTTCTGTTATCGAGTCAAAATTAAAACGAATTTTTTTTTTAATCATATCACCCCAAGCAAGGCGGTAATGCCACTGAAGCGCAGGGGGCTACGTAAGAGTGAAAAGACTGGAAAAGTTCAGTAGACATGGATAGAGTGTGATCCGGGCGATAGTTTAGTCTTTCTACTCCAATTGAGGAAAAAAAAAAAGAAAAGAGTGAAAAGATTGGAAAAGAGAAAACCGGAAATCACATCCTAAACAGGGAACAAGGGATGAGCCTCTACACCTGTTCAATAGACGTGGGTGGAGTGTGAACCGGAGTATCTCCTTCATTCTGTTATACGAAATTGAAAGATCTGCCTTTGTAGGACTTAACTTCTACTCAGTTAATTGCCATACGTGATACATGCTTTGGGCGATCATGTCTCGAAAGAGACATGACTGACTGGGCAGAAGATTATCCCGCAGTAGGTTGACATTGCTTTCTGCGGTAGATTGGTTGCCAGCCAATGCTATATAGAACCCAATATGTCCTGTTATTTGATTCATAGCTAGAGGAGGAAGAGATGTAATATATTATTACGTAGTAATTAGTGGGGGATCAGTTTATGACTTCATAACAATATAAAACTGATCCCCACCTTCATACCCAGTAGAAACCGTAATCGTGTTTTCAACAATTATATTCAGTCAGTCAGTTAATTACCATACGTGATACACGCTTGGGCGATCATGTCTCGAAAGAGACATGACTGATTAGGTAGAAGATTATCCCGCAGTAGGTTGCTATTGCTTTCTGCGGTAGACTGGTTGCCCGCCAAGGCTATAGAACCCAATCTGTCCTATTATTTAACACATAACTGGAGGGAAGAGACGGATTAATAACTTTCCCAAGAGTATTTGCGCGTAAGTGAACGCAAGAAATTCAACTTGAATTCGAACTTGGCTACCCGATTTCTCGTTCCGAGCCGATATCTACTGCACCACAACGCATGTGTTCTACACACCTGCATTTAATAAACTTGTAGGTAGTATACAACCAGTTTCTCAGAAACAAAGAAGAGAGTACTGGATTGCTAAGTGATGTCAGTTCTTCAATATGGCAGTGAATGCTGGACAATATCATCAAAGATGAAGGAAAAACTTGAAGCAACTGAAATGTGGTTCTACAGATACATGCGGAATATAAAGTGGAGGGTCAATTCCATATTACAATCAATATATGAACTGACCCCTCACTCCTCTTTATTTTAATCCAACGCTAATGTCACTTCTCTTTCTTTTAATCCAACGCTAATCTCACTTCTCTTTCTTTTAATCCAACGCTAATCTCACCCCTCTTTCTTTTAATCCAACGCTAATGTCACTTCTCTTTCTTTTAATACAACGCTAATCTCACCCCTCTTTCTTTTAATCCAACGCTAATGTCACTTCTCTTTCTTTTAATACAACGCTAATCTCACTTCTCTTTCTTTTAATCCAACGCTAATCTCACCCCTCTTTCTTTTAATCCAACGCTAATGTCACTTCTCTTTCTTTTAATACAACGCTAATCTCACCCCTCTTTCTTTTAATCCAACGCTAATGTCACTTCTCTTTCTTTTAATACAACGCTAATCTCACCCCTCTTTCTTTTAATCCAACGCTAATGTCACTTCTCTTTAATACAACGCTACTCTCACCCCTCTTTCTTTTAATCCAACGCTAATCTCACCCCTTCTTTCTTTTAATCCAACGCTAATGTCACTTCTTTCTTTTCTTTTAATACAACGCTAATCTCACCCCTTCTTTCTTTTAATCCAACGCTAATCTCACCCCTCTTTCTTTTAATCCAACGCTAATGTCACTTCTCTTTCTTTTAATACAACGCTAATCTCACTTCTCTTTCTTTTAATCCAACGCTAATCTCACCCCTCTTTCTTTTAATCCAACGCTAATGTCACTTCTCTTTCTTTTAATACAACGCTAATCTCACTTCTCTTTCTTTTAATCCAACGCTAATCTCACCCCTCTTTCTTTTAATCCAACGCTAATCTCACCCCTCTTTCTTTTAATCCAACGCTAATCTCACCCCTCTTTCTTTTAATCCAACGCTAATCTCCCTTCTTTTCGTTTTCTCAGATCAATGCTAATAAAAAAAAAGAAAAGAAACAATGATCTTTAAAACATCATTAGTTTTGTAAATCTCTATGGAGTGTAATTTGAGGAGCGAATGTTTGCAACATAGACGCACAGACTATGACGAAAGATACATGGATCCTCATTAGGGACTCACGCACGTGACATTGAACCAAAAGATACTAAGTAAATATTACTTGGATAACATTTGGAGAGCAAATTATGATTAGTAAACTAGGCACGCAAAGCAGTAAAAGAGAAATCGATTCTCATTGGGACTCGCACAGGTGAGATTCTGTCAGAGAATGCGTATTTCAGTAACTATCAATAAGGTGCTATATGTAAAGCAATGTTTTGCGAACTAGACTTGTAACCCAACGTTACGGAAGCGAAATCAAAAATCTTTATTAGAGGAAACAATGTCAAGCGTTATTTCATTTTTGACAAAGAATTCTTTCACTTTAATTTTGAATTTCCGTAAATTTTAATGCCTCCAAAACGAATCTTTTTTAACAACCGTAAATGGATGATGCTAATCTTTCACTTTCTCCTAACGACCTCAAATGGACCAACTATATCTAGCTGCATCTACTGCTAGGAAGGTTGGTTCACTGTGTCGGGCCAGGAAACTATTCTTATCAGAATCCATGTTACACATTTATAAATCATTCGTCCGTGCATTGAATACTGTTGCCATATCTGGTTGGGTGCTCCAGCTATTCATTTTGAGGTTCTCGTCATAATCCATGTTGCACATTTATAAATCTACCATTCATTCGTGCATTGAATACTGTTGCCATATCTGGTTGGGTGCTCCAGCTATTCATTTTGAGGTTCTCGTCATAATCCATGTTGCACATTTATAAATCTACCATTCGTCCGTGCATTGAATACTGTTGCCATATCTGGTTGAGTGCTCCAGCTATTCATTTTGAGATTCTCGTCATAATCCATGTTGCACATTTATAAATCTACCATTCGTCCGTGCATTGAATACTGTTGCCATATCTTGTTGGGTGCTCCTCCTATTCATTTTGAGGTTCTCGTCATAATCCATGTTGCACATTTATAAATCTACCATTCGTCCGTGCATTGAATACTGTTGCCATATCTGGTTGAGTGCTCCAGCTATTCATTTTGAGGTTCTCGTCATAATCCATGTTGCACATTTATAAATCTACCATTCATTCGTGCATTGAATACTGTTGCCATATCTGGTTGGGTGCTCCAGCTATTCATTTTGAGATTCTCGTCATAATCCATGTTGCACATTTATAAATCTACCATTCGTCCGTGCATTGAATACTGTTGCCATATCTGGTTGGGTGCTCCAGCTATTCATTTTGAGGTTCTCGTCATAATCCATGTTGCACATTTATAAATCTACCATTCGTCCGTGCATTGAATACTGTTGCCATATCTGGTTGAGTGCTCCAGCTATTCATTTTGAGGTTCTCGTCATAATCCATGTTGCACATATATAAATCTACCATTCGTCCGTGCATTGAATACTGTTGCCATATCTGGTTGGGTGCTCCTCCTATTCATTTTGAGGTTCTCGTCATAATCCATGTTGCACATTTATAAATCTACCATTCGTCCGTGCATTGAATACTGTTGCCATATCTGGTTGGGTGCTCCAGCTATTCATTTTGAGGTTCTCGTCATAATCCATGTTGCACATTTATAAATCTACCATTCGTCCGTGCATTGAATACTGTTGCCATATCTGGTTGGGTGCTCCTCCTATTCATTTTGAGGTTCTCGTCATAATCCATGTTGCACATTTATAAATCTACCATTCGTCCGTGCATTGAATACTGTTGCCATATCTGGTTGGGTGCTCCTCCTATTCATTTTGAGGTTCTCGTCATAATCCGTCTTGCACATTTATAAATCTACCATTCGTCCGTGCATTGAATACTGTTGCCATATCTGGTTGAGTGCTCCAGCTATTCATTTTGAGGTTCTCGTCATAATCCATGTTGCACATTTATAAATCTACCATTCGTCCGTGCATTGAATACTGTTGCCATATCTAGTTGGGTGCTCCTCCTATTCATTTTGAGGTTCTCGTCATAATCCATGTTGCACATTTATAAATCTACCATTCGTCCGTGCATTGAATACTGTTGCCATATCTGGTTGGGTGCTCCAGCTATTCATTTTGAGGTTCTCGTCATAATCCATAATGTTGCACATTTATAAATCTACCATTCGTCCGTGCATTGAATACTGTTGCCATATCTGGTTGGGTGCTCCTCCTATTCATTTTGAGGTTCTCGTCATAATCCATATTGCACATTTATAAATCCACCATTCGTCCGTGCATTGAATACTGTTGCCATATCTGGTTGGAATTGCTCCTCCTATTCATTTTGAGGTTCTCGTCATAATCCGTCTTGCACATTTATAAATCTACCATTCGTCCGTGCATTGAATACTGTTGCCATATCTGGTTGAGTGCTCCAGCTATTCATTTTGAGGTTCTCGTCATAATCCATGTTGCACATTTATAAATCTACCATTCGTCCGTGCATTGTGAATACTGTTGCCATAACTCTGATTTGAGTGCTCCAGCTATTCATTTTGAGGTTCTCGTCATAATCCATGTGCCACATTTATAAATCTACCATTCGTCCGTGCATTGAATACTGTTTTCATATCTGGTTGGGTGCTCCTCCTATTCATTTTGAGGTTCTCGTCATAATCCATGTTGCACATTTATAAATCTACCATTCGTCCGTGCATTGAATACTGTTGCCATATCTGGTTGGGTGCTCCAGCTATTCATTTTGAGGTTCTCGTCATAATCCATGTTGCACATTTATAAATCTACCATTCGTCCGTGCATTGAATACTGTTGCCATATCTGGTTGGGTACTCCTCCTATTCATTTTGAGTTCTCGTCATAATCCATGTTGCACATTTATAAATCTACCATTCGTCCGTGCATTGAATACTGTTGCCATATCTGGTTGGGTGCTCCTCCTATTCATTTTGAGGTTCTCGTCATAATCCATGTTGCACATTTATAAATCTACCATTCGTCCGTGCATTGAATACTGTTGCCATATCTGGTTGGGTGCTCCAGCTATTCATTTTAGGAGTTCTCGTCATAATCCATGTTGCACATTTATAAATCTACCATTCGTCCGTGCATTGAATACTGTTGCCATATCTGGTTGGGTGCTCCAGCTATTCATTTTGAGGTTCTCGTCATAATCCATGTTGCACATTTGTAAATCTACCATTCGTCCGTGCATTGAATACTGTTGCCATATCTGGTTGAGTGCTCCAGCTATTCATTTGAGGTTCTCGTCATAATCCATGTTGCACATTTATAAATCTACCATTCGTCCGTGCATTGAATACTGTTACCATATCTGGTTGAGTGCTCCAGCTATTCATTTTGAGGTTCTCGTCATAATCCATGTTGCACTTTTTTATAAATCAACCATTCGTCCGTGCATTGAATGCTGTTGCCATTTCTGGTTGGGTGATCCTCCTATTCATTTTGAGGTTCTCGTCATAATCCATATTGCACATTTATAAATCTACCATTCGTCCGTGCATTGAATACTGTTGCCATATCTGGTTGAGTGCTCCAGCTATTCATTTGAGGTTCTCGTCATAATCCATATTTGCACTTTTATAAATCTACCATTCGTCCGTGCATTGAATGCTGTTGCCATTTCTGGTTGGGTGATCACCTATTCATTTTGAGGTTCTCGTCATAATCCTGTGCACATTTATAAATCTACCATTCGTCCGTGCATTGGATACTGTTGCCATATCTGGTTGGGTGCTCCAGCTATTCATTTTGAGGTTCTCGTCATAATCCATGTTGCACATTTATAAATCTACCATTCGTCCGTGCATTGAATACTGTTGCCCATATCTGGTTAGGTGCTCCTCCTATTCATTTTTGAGGTTCTCGTCATAATCCATGTTGCGTTGCTAAATCTACCATTCGTCCGTGCATTGAATACTGTTGCCATATCTGATTTGGGTGCTCCTCCTATTCATTTTGAGGTTCTCGTCATAATCCATGTTGCACATTCATAAATCTACCATTCGTCCGTGCATTGAATACTGTTGCCATATCTGGTTGGGTGCTCCAGCTATTCATTTTGAAGGTTCTCGTCATAATCCATGTTTTATAAATCTGCAACAAATCCGTGCATTGAATACTGCCATATCTGGTTGGGTGCTCCAGCTATTCATTTTGAGGTTCTCGTCATAATCCATGTTGCACATTTGTAAATCTACCATTCGTCCGTGCATTGAATACTGTTGCCATATCTAGTTGAGTGCTCAGCTATTCATTTTGAGGTTCTACGTCATAATCCATGTTGCACATTTATAAATCTACCATTCGTCCGTGCATTGAATACTGTGCCATATCTGGTTGAGTGCTCCAGCTATTCATTTTGAGGTTCTCGTCATAATCCATGTTGCACTTTTTATAAATCTACCATTCGTCCGTGCATTGAATGCTGTTGCCATTTCTGGTTGGGTGATCCTCTATTCATTTGAGGTTCTCGTCATAATCCATATTGCACATTTATAAATCTACCATTCGTCGATACATTGAATACTGTTGCCATATCTGGTTGAGTGCTCAAACTATTCATTTTTGAGTTCTCGTCATAATCCATATTTGCACTTTTATAAATCTACCATTCGTCCGTGCATTGAATGCTGTTGCCATTTCTGGTTGGGTGATCCGCCTATTCATTTTGAGGTTCTCGTCATAATCCATGTGCACATTTATAAATCTACCATTCGTCTGTGTGAATACTGTTGCCATATCTGGTTGGGTGCAAACCTAATACTTCATTTGAGGTTCTCGTCATAATCCATGTTGCATTTATAAATCTACCATTCGTCCGTGCATTGAATACTGTTGCCATATCTGGTTGGGTTGCTCCTCCTATTCATTTTGAGGTTCTCGTCATAATCCATATTTTTGTTTATAAATCTACCGCTCGTCCGTGCATTGAATACTGTTGCCATATCTGGTTGAGTGCTCCAGCTATTCATTTTGAGGTTCTCGTCATAATCCATGTTGCACATTTATAAATCTACCATTCGTCCGTGCATTGAATACTGTTGCCATATCTGGTTGAGTGCTCCAGCTATTCATTTTGAGGTTCTCGTCATAATCCATGTTGCACTTTTATAAATCTACCATTCGTCCGTGCATTGAATGCTGTTGCCATTTCTGGTTGAAATTGATCCTACTATTCATTTTTTAGGTTCTCGTCATAATCCATATTGCACATTTATAAATCTACCATTCGTCCGTGCATTGAATACTGTTGCCATATCTGGTTGAGTGTCTCCAAAAGCTATTCATTTTGAGGGTTCTCGTCATAATCCATGTTGCACTTTTATAAATCTACCATTCGTCCGTGCATTGAATGCTGTTGCCATTTCTGGTTGGGTGATCCTCCTATTCATTTTGAGGTTCTCGTCATAATACATATTGCACATTTATAAATCCTACATTCGTCCGTGCATTGAATACTGTTGCATATCTGGTTGGGTGCTCCTCCTATTCATTTTGAGGTTCTCCGTACTTAATCCATGTTGCACATTTATAAATCTACCATTCGTCCGTGCATTGAATACTGTTGCCATATCTGGTTGGGTGCTCCTCCTATTCATTTTGAGGTTCTCGTCATAATCCGTGTTGCCATTTATAAATCTACCATTCATCATTACATGAATGCTGTTTGCTTATGTCATGGATTCAGTTGCTCCTCTATTTCATTTTGAGTTCTTAATCATCCACTAATTTTGTTAAATCTACCATTCGTCCATTCGTGAATACTGTGCCATATCTGGTTGGGTGCTCCTCCTATTCATTTTTGAGGTTCTAGTCATAATCCATGTTGCATTTGTCAATCTATGATTATTGGTAAAATTGAATACTGTTTGTACATATCTGGTTGGTGCTCAAACTGTTCTATTTTTGAAGTTATGATGTAAATCCTGCTTTTACATTTATAAATCTACCATTCGTCCAAACATTGAATGCTATTTGCCATATCTGGTTTGGGTATATCCTATTCATTTGAGGTTCTCATTCTCCTTAATCCATATTTTGCATTTATCAATCTACCATTCAGTTAATTGTGTTGAATCCTTTTGTTGTATATCTGGTTAGTGCTCAGCTGTTGTTTTGAGGATTCTCGTCATAATCCATGTTGCACATTTATAAATCTACCATTTCCTGATGATATCATTGAATGCCCTGTTACATATCTGGTTGGGTAGCTCCCTCTATTCATTTGAGTTCTCGTCAGCTCCATGTTGCACATTTATAAATCTACCATTCATCTCGTACATTGAATACTGTTGCCATATCTGGGTGGCTGCTCCTCTATTCATTTTGAGGTTCTCGTGTTCATAAATCCATAATTGCATTTATAAATCTCCTGGCTAGTCCGTGCATTGAATACTGTTGTATATCTGGTTGGGTGCTCCTCCTATTCATTTTGAGGTTCTCGTCATAATCCATATTGCTGTTATAAATCTACCATTCATTCACATGCATTCTGAATGCTATTGCCATATCTGGTTGGGTGCTATATATTCATTTTTGAGGTTATTAGTCATAATCATGTTGTACATTTATAAATCTACCATTCAGTCCATTGCATTGAATACTGTTGCCATATCTAGGTTTGGGTGCTCAGCTATTCCATTTGAGAGTTCTCGATGTAATCCATGTGCATTTATAAATCTACTGATGATATGCACGTTGAATACTGTTTACCACTGTCTGGTTGAGTTGCCTCCTCCTATTCATTTTTGAGTTCTCGTCATAATCCATGTTGCACATTTTATAAATCTACCATTCGTCCGTGCATTGAATGCTTTATTTGCCATATCTGGTTGGGTGCTCCAGCTATTCATTTTGAATTCTAAATCATAATCCATGTTGCACATTTATAAATCTACCGTTAGTCCGTGCATTGAATACTGTTGCCATATCTGGTTGAGTGCTCCAGCTATTCATTTTGAGGTTCTCGTCATAATCCATGTTGCACATTTATAAATCTACCATTCGTCCGTGTGAATGTTATGTGTATATCTGGTTGGGTGCTCCTCCTATTCATTTTGAGAGTTCTCGATAAATCATATGCACATTTATAAATCTACCATTCGTCCGTGCATTGAATACTGTTGCCATATCTGGTTGGGTGCTCCAGCTATTCATTTTGAGATTCTCGTCATAATCCATGTTGCACATTTATAAATCTACCATTCATCCGTGCATTGAATACTGTTATATCTGGTTGAGTGCTCCAGCTATTCATTTGAGGATTATAAATGTAATCCATGTTGCACATTTATAAATCATTATTCTGTGCATTAGATACTGTTGCCATATACGGTTGGGTGCTCCTCCTATTCATTTGAGGTTCTCTGATATAATCCATGTTGCACATTTATAAATCTACCATTCGTCCGTGCATTGAATACTGTTTGCCATATCTGGTTGGGTGCTCCTCCTATTCCATTTGAGGTTCTCGTCATAATCCATATTTTTTGACTGCACCAATCTACCATTCGTCCGTGCATTGAATACTGTTGCCATATCTGGTTGGGTGCTCCTCTATTCATTTTGAGGTTCTCGTCATAATCCATGTTGCACATTTATAAATCTACCATTCGTCCGTGCATTGAATACTGTTGCCATATCTGGTTGGGTGCTCCAGCTATTCATTTTGAGATTCTCGTCATAATCCATGTTGCACATTTATAAGTCTACCATTCGTCCGTGCATTGAATACTGTTGCCATATCTGGTTGAGTGCTCCAGCTATTCATTTTGAGGTTCTCGTCATAATCCATGTTGCACATTTATAAATCTACCATTCGTCCGTGCATTGAATACTGTTGCCATATCTGGTTGGGTGCTCCTCCTATTCATTTTGGGGTTTCTCATCATAATCCGTATTTGCACATTTATAAATCTACCATTCGGAAAATTGACCATTGAATACTGTTGCCATATCAGTTGAGGTGCTCCAGCTATTCATTTGAGATTCTCGTCATAATCCATGTTGCACATTTATAAATCTACCATTCGTCCGTGCATTGAATACTGTTGCCATATCTGGTTGGGTGCTCCTCCTATTCATTTTGGAGTTCTCGTCATAATCCATGTTGCCATTTATAAATCTACCATTCGTCCGTGCATTGAATACTGTTGCCATATCTGGTTGGGTGCTCCAGCTATTCATTTTGAAATTCTCGTCATAGTCATGTTTGCATTTATAAATCTACCATTCGTCCGTGCATTGAATATTGCCATATCTGGTTGGAGTTGCTCCTCCTATTCATTTTGAGGTTCTCGTCATAATCCATGTTTGCACATTTATAAATCTACCATTCGTCCGTGCATTGAATACTGTTGCCGTATCTGGTTGAGTGCTCCCAGCTATTCATTTTGAGGTTCTCGTCATAATCCATGTTGCACATTTATAAATCTACCATTCTTCCGTGCATTGAATACTGTTGCCATATCTGGTTGGGTACTCCAGCTATTCATTTGAGGTTCTCGTCATAATCCATGTTGCACATTTATAAATCTACCATTCGTCCGTGCATTGAATACTGTTGCCATATCTGGTTGGGTGCTCCAGCTATTCATTTTGAGATTCTCGTCATAATCCACTTGCACATTTATAAATCTGTGTCGATGCATTGAATACTGTTGCCATATCTGGTTGGGTGCTCCTCCTATTCATTTTGAGGTTCTCGTCATAATCCATGTTGCACATTTATAAATCTACCATTCGTCCGTGCATTGAATACTGTTGCCATATCTGGTTGGGTGCTACTCCTATTCATTTTGAGGTTCTCGTCTAATCCATGTTGCATTCCATAAATCTACCATTCGTCCGTGCATTGAATACTGTTGCCATATCTGGTTGGGTGCTCCATTATTAATTTTGAGGTTATCGTCATAATCCATGTTGCACATTTATAAATCTACCATTCGTCCGTGCATTGAATACTGTTGCCATATCTGGTTGGGTGCTCCTCCTTCATTTTTGAGTTCTCGTCATAATCCATGTTGCACATTTATAAATCTACCATTCGTCCGTGCATTGAATACTGTTGCCATATCTGGTTGGGTGCTCCAGCTATTCATTTTGAGGTTCTCGTCATAATCCATGTTGCACATTTATAAATCTACCATTCGTCCGTACATTGAATACTGTTGCCATATCTGGTTGGGTGCTCCTCCTATTCATTTTGAGGTTCTCGTCATAATCCATGTTGCACATTTATAAATCTACCATTCGTCCGTGCATTGAATACTGTTGCCATATCTGGTTGGAGTGCTCCAGCTATTCATTTTGAGATTCTCGTCATAATCCATGTTGCATTTACCAATCTACCATTCGTCATTAGTACCAGATCTATTGCCATATCTGGTTGGGTGCTCCTCCTATTCATTTTGAGATTCCTCGTCATAATCCATATTTGCACATTTATAAATCTACCATTCGTCCGTGCATTGAATACTGTTGCCATATCTGGTTGGGTGCTCAACTATTCATTTTTGAGATTCTCGTCATAATCCTGTTGCTGACTATAAATCTACCATTCGTCCGTGCATTGAATACTGTTGCCATATCTGGTTGGGTGCTCCTCCTATTCATTTTGAGGTTCTCGTCATAATCCATGTTGCACATTTATAAATCTACCATTCGTCCGTGCATTGAATACTGTTGCCATATCTGGTTGGGTGCTCAGCTTCTTCATTTGAGGTTCTCGTCATAATCCATGTTGCACATTTATAAATCTACCATTCGTCCGTGCATTGAACCTGTTGCCATATCTGGTTGGGTGCTCCTCCTATTCATTTTGGAGTTCTCGTCATAATCCATGTTGCACATTTATAAATCTACCATTCGTCCGTGCATTGAATACTGTTGCCATATCTGGTTGGGTGCTCCAACTATTCTGTTTGAGATTCGTCATAATCCACGTGTACATTTTCTATAAATCTACCATTCGTCCGTGCATTGAATACTGTTGCCATATCTGGTTGGGTGCCTCCTATTCATTTTTGAGTTCTCAAGTGTCATCTCCATGTTGCACATTTATAAATCTACCATTCGTCCATTGCTGAATACTGTATTTGCCATATCTGGTTGGGTGCTCCAGCTATTCGCTTTGAGATTCTCGTCTGGCTCCATGTTGCACATTTATAAATCTACCATTCGTCCGTGCATTGAATACTGTTGCCATATCTGGTTAGGTGCTCCTCCTATTCATTTTGAGGTTCTCGTCATAATCCATGTTGCACATTTATAAATCTACATTCGTCCGTGCATTGAATACTGTTGCCATATCTGGTTGAGTGCTCCAGCTATTCATTCCAGGGATTCTCGTCTCAATCCATGTTGCACATTTATAAATCTACATTCTTCCGTGCATTGAATACTGTTACCCTGCCTCTGGTTAGGTGCTCCAACTATTCATTTTGAGTTCTCGTCATAATCCATGTTGCACATTTATAAATCTACCATTCGTCCGTACGCATTGAATACTGTTGCCATATCTGGTTGGGTGCTCCAGCTATTCATTTGGGAATTCTCGTCATAATCCATATTGCACATTTTATAAATCTACCATTCGTCCGTGCATTGAATACTGTTGCCACTCTCTGGTTAGATTCTCCTCCTATTCATTTTGAGGTTCTCGTCATAATCCATGTTGCACATTTATAAATCTACCATTCGTCCGTGCGTTGATACTGTTGCCATATCTGGTTGGGTGCTCCTCCTATTCATTTTGAGGTTCTCGTCTAATCCATGTTTAACATTTATAAATCTACCGATCGTCCAATGCATTGAATACTGTTGCCATATCTGGTTGGGTCTCCAGCTATTCATTTTGAGGTTCTCGTCATAATCCATGTTGCACATTTATAAATCTACCATTCGTCCGTGCATTGAATACTGTTGCCATATCTGATTGGGTGCTCCTCCTATTCATTTTGAGGTTCTCGTCATAATCCATGTTACCTGGTATAAATCTACCATTCGTCCGTGCATTGAATACTGTTGCCATATCTGGTTGGGTCTCCAGCTATTTCATTTTTGAAGTTCTAATTGTAATCCACTATTGCATTTATACATCTACCATTCGTCCGTGCATTGAATACTGTTGCCATATCTGGTTGGGTGCTCCTCCTATTCCTTTTGAGGTTCTCGTCATAATCCATGTTGCACATTTGCGCAATCTACCATTCGTCCCATTTGCATTGAATACTGTTGCCATATCTGGTTGGGTGCTCCTTTATTCATTTTGAGATTCTCGTCATAATCCGTATTTTGCACATTTGCAAATCTACCATTCGTCCGTGCATTTAAGATACTGTGCCATATCTGGTTGGGTGCTCCTCCTATTCATTTTTTGAGTTCCTCCAATGCATAATCCATGTTGCAATTTATAAATCTACCATTCGTCCGTGCATTTGAATACTGTTGCCATATCTGGTTGGGTCCTCTGACTATTCATTTGAGATTCCTCGTCATAATCCATGTTGCACATTTATAAATCCCACCATTCGTCAGTACGTGAATACATTGTAGCATATCTGGTTCGGTGCTCCTCCTATTCGTTTTACAAGAGGTTCTCGATATAATCCATGTTTTACATTTATAAATCCATTCGTCCGTGCATTGAATACTGTTGCCATATCTGGTTGGGTGCTCCTCCTATTCATTTTGAGGTTCTCGTCATAATCCATGTTGCACATTTATAAATCTACCATTCGTCCGTGCATTGAATACTGTTGCCATATCTGGTTGGGTGCTCCTCCTATTCATTTTGAGGTTCTCGTCCTAATCCATGTTGCACATTTATAAATCTACCATTCGTCCATTATTAGAATGCTGTTCACATATCTTAGTTTGGGTGCTCCAGCTATTCATTTTGAGGTTCTCGTCATAATCCATGTTGCACATTTATAAATCTACCATTCGTCCGTGCATTGAATACTGTTGCCATATCTGGTTGGGTGCTCCTCCTATTCATTTTGAGGTTCTCGTCATAATCCATGTTGCACATTTATAAATCTACCATTCGTCCGTGCATTGAATACTGTTACCATATCTGGTTGAATTTGCTTCAGCTATTCATTTTGAGGTTCTCGTCATAATCCATGTTGCACATTTATACATCTACCATTCGTCGTGCATTGAATACTGTTGCCATATCTGGTTGGGTGCTCCTCCTATTCATTTTGAGGTTCTCGTCATAATCCATGTTGCACATTTATAAATCTCTTATTCGTCATTGCATTGAATACCATTGCCATATCTGGTTGGGTGCTCCAGCTATTCATTTTGAGATTCTCGTCATAATCATGTTGCACATTTATAAATCTACCATTCGTCCATGCATTGAATACTGTTGCCATATCTGGTTGGGCCATCTCCTATTCATTTTGAGGTTCTCGTCATAATCCATATTTGTTATAAATCTACCATCCATTGCATTGAATACTGTTGCCATATCTGGTTGGGTGCTCCAGCTATTCATTTTGAGATTCTCGTCATAATCCATGTTGCATTTATAAATCACCATTCGTCCGTGCATTGAATACTGTTGCCATATCTGGTTGGGTGCTCCTCTATTCATTTTGAGGTTCTCGTCATAATCCATGTTGCATTTATAAATCTACCATTCGTCCGTGCATTGAATACTGTTGCCATATCTGGTTGGGTGCTCCAGCTATTCATTTTGAGGTTCTCGTCATAATCTCTCTCTCCATGTTGCACATTTATAAATCTACCATTCGTCCATTGCATTATTCTTTATTTGCCATATCTGGTTGGGTCTCCTCCTATTCATTTTGAGGTTCTCGTCATAATCCATGTTGCACATTTATAAATCACCATTCGTCCGTGCATTAGATACTGTATTTGCCATTTCTAGTTTAGGTAGTCCTCCTATTCATTTTGAGGGTTCTCGTCATAATCCATATTGCACATTTATAAATCTACCATTCGTCCGTGCATTGAATACTGTTGCCATATCTGGTTGAGTGCTCCAGCTATTCATTTTGGGGTTCTCGTCATAATCATATTGCACATTTATAGAATCACCATTCGTCCAGGCCATTGAACTCTGTTGCCATATCTGGTTGGGTGCTCCTCCTATTTCATTTAGGGTTCTCGTCATAATCCATGTTGCATTTTATAAATCTACCATTCGTCCGTGCATTGAATACTGTTTCATATCTGGTTGGGTGCTCCAGCTATTCATTTTGAGATTCTCGTCATAATCCATGTTGCATTTGCCAATCTACCATTCGTCCATTGCATTGAATACTGTTGCCATATCTGGTTGGGTGCTCCTCCTATTCATTTTGAGGTTCTCGTCATAATCCATGTTGCACATTTACTCAAATCTACCATTCGTCCGTGCATTGAATACTGTGCCATATCTGGTTGGGTGCTCCAGCTATTCATTTTGAGATTCTCGTCATAATCCATGTTGCACATTTATAAATCTACCATTCGTCCGTGCATTGAATACTGTTGCCATATCTGGTTGGGTGCTCCTCTATTCATTTTGAGGTTCTCGTCATAATCCATGTTGCATTTATAAATCTACCATTTAGTCCGTGCATTGAATACTGTTGCCATATCTGGTTGGGTGCTCCAGCTATTCATTTTGAGATTCTCGTCATAATCCATGTTGCACATTTATAAATCTACCATTCGTCCGTGCATTGAATGCTGTTACCATTTCTGGTTGGGTGATCCTGCTATTCTTTTTGAGGTTCTCGTCATAATCCATGTTGCACATTTATAAATCTACCATTCATCCGTACATTGGAGCCTGTTGCCATATCTGGTTGAGTGCTCCAGCTATTCATTTTGAGATTCTCGTCATAATCCATGTTGCACATTTATAAATCTACCATTCGTCCGTGCATTGAATGTATTTATTATCTGGTTGGGTGCTCCTCCTATTCATTTTGAGGTTCTCGTCATAATCCATGTGCCATTATAAATCTACCATTCGTCCATTGCATTGAATACTGTTGCAATATCAGTTTGAGTGCTCCAAGCTATTCATTTTGAGATTTCTCGTCATAATCCATATTACACATTTATAAATCTACCATTCGTCCGTGCATTGAATACTGTTGCCATATCTGGTTGGGTGCTCCTCCTATTCATTTTGACGTTCTCGTCATAATCCATGTTGCATTTATAAATCTACCATTCGTCCATTGCATTGAATATATTTTGCCATATCTGGTTGGGGTCAACTTGACTACCATTTTTGAGATTCCTCGTCATAATCCATGTTGCACATTTATAAATCTACCATTCGTCCGTGCATTGAATGCTGTTGCCATTTCTGGTTGGGTGATCCTGCTATTCTTTTTGAGGTTCTCAGCATAATCCATGTTGCACATTTATAAATCTACCATTCATCCGTGCATTGAATGTATTTGCCATATCTGGTTAGGTGCTCCAGCTATTCATTTTGAGATTCTCGTCATAATCCATGTTGCACATTTATAAATCTACCATTCGTCCGTGCATTGAATACTGTTGCTATATCTGGTTGGGTGCTCCTCCTATTCATTTTGAGGTTCTCGTCATAATCCATATTGCACATTTATAAATCTACCATTCGTCCGTGCATTGAATACTGTTGCAATATCTGGTTAGGTGCTCCAGCTATTCATTTTGAGGTTCTCGTCATAATCCATATTGCACATTTATAAATCTACCATTCGTCCGTGCATTGAATACTGTTGCCATATCTGGATGGGTGCTCCTCCTATTCATTTTGAGGTTCTCGTCATAATCCATGTTGCACATTTATAAATCTACCATTCGTTGACATTGAATACTGTTGCTATCTGGTTGGGTGCTCCAGCTATTCATTTTGAGATTCTCGTCATAATCCACATGTTGCACATTTATAAATCTACCATTCGTCCGTACGTGAATGCTGTTGCCATTTCTAGTTTGGGTAGTCCTGCTATTCTTTTTGAGGTTCTCGTCATAATCCATGTTGCACATTTATCAAATCTACCATTCATCCGTGCATTGAATACTGTTGCCATATCTGAAGTTTGAGTGCTCCAGCTATTCATTTGGGAGTTCTCGTCATAATCCATATTGCACATTTGCAAATCTACCATTCGTCCGTACATTGAATACTGTTGCAATATCTGGTTGGGTGCTCCAGCTATTCATTTTGAGGTTCTCGTCATAATCCATATTGCACATTGTAAATCTACCATTCGTCCGTGCATTGAATACTGTTGCATATCTGGTTGGGTCTCCTCCTTTTCATTTTGAGGTTCTCGTCATAATCCATGTTGCACATTTATAAATCTACCATTCATCCGTGCATTGAATACTGTTGCCATATCTGGTTGAGTGCTCCAGCTATTATTTTTGAGGTTCTCGTCATAATCCATATTGCACATTTATAAATCTACCATTCGTGCGTGCATTGAATACATTTTTAATATCTGGTTGGGTGCTCCAGCTATTCATTTTGAGGTTCTCGTCATAATCCATGTTGCACATTTATAAATCATTCGTCCGTGCATTGAATACTGTTGCCATATCTGGTTGCGTTGCTCCTCCTATTCATTTTGAGGTTCTCGATGTAATCCATATTTGCACATTTATAAATCTACCCATTCATCCGTGCATTGAATACTGTTGCCATATCTGGTTGAGTGCTCCAGCTATTCGGCCCAGGGTTCTTCGTCATAATCCATGTTGCATATTTATAAATCTACCATTCGTCCGTGCATTGAATGCTGTTGCCATTTCTGGTTGGGTGATCCTGCTATTCTTTTGAGGTTTGCCTCGTCTTAATCCGTATTGCACATTTATAAATCTACCATTCGTCCGTGCATTGAATACTGTTGCCATATCTGGTTGGGTGCTCCTCCTATTCATTTTGGGTTACTCGTCATAATCCATGTTGCACATTTATAAATCTGCCATTCATCCATATTTTGAATACTGTTGCCATATCTGGTTGAGTGCTCCAGCTATTCATTTGGAGATTCTCGTCATAATCCATGTTGCACATTTAAATCTACCATTCGTCCGTGCATTGAATACTGTTGCCATTTCTGGTTGGGTGATCCTGCTATTCTTTTTGGAGGTTCTCGTCATAATCCATGTTGCACATTTATAAATCTACCATTCGTCCGTGCATTGAATACTGCTGCTACATTCGGTTGGGTGCTCCTCCTATTCATTTTGAGATTCTCGTCATAATCCATGTTGCACATTTATAAATCTACCATTCGTCCGTGCATTGAATACTGTTGCAATATCTGGTTGGGTGCTCCAGCTATCAATTGAGGTTCTCGTCATAATCCATGTTGCACATTTATAAATCTACCATTCGTCCGTGCATTGAATACTGTTGCTATATCTGGTTGAGTGCTCCAGCTATTCATTTTGAGGTTCTCGTCATAATCCATGTTGCACATTTATAAATCTACCATTCGTCCGTGCATTGAATGCTGTTGCCATTTCTGGTTGGGTGATCCCAATATTCTTTTTGAGGTTCTCACCATAATCCATGTTGCAATACTATAAATCCACCATCCATCCGTGCATTGAATACCGTTGCCATATCTGGTTGAGTGCTCCAGCTATTCATTTTGAGGTTTCGTCATAATCCATGTTGCACATTTGAAAATTCACCATTCGTCCGCATGAACACTGTTGCCACATCTGGTTGAGTGCTCCAGCCGTCTATTTGGAGGTTCTCGTCATAATCCATGTTGCACATTTATAAATCTACCATTCGTCCGTGCATTGAATACTGTTGCTATTTCTGGTTGCGATCCTGCTATTCTTTTTGGAGGTTCGCCATAATCCATGTTGGCACGTAGCAATCTACCATTCGTCCGTGCATTGAATACTGTTGCCATATCTGGTTGGGTGCTCCTCCTATTCATTTTGGAGGTTCTCGTCATAATCCATGTTGCACATTTATAAATCGCCCATTCGTCCGTGCATTGAATACTGTTGCAATATCTGGTTGGGTGCTCCAGCTATTCATTTTGGAGGTTTCCGTCATAATCCATGTTGCACATTTATAAATCTACCATTCGTCCGTGCATTGAATATTTTGTTGCCATATCTGCTTGGGTGCTCCCTCCTATTCATTTTGAGTCGTCATAATCCATGTTGCACATTTATAAATCTACCATTCGTCCGTGCATTGAATACTGTTGCCATTTCTGGTTGGGTGATCCTGCTATTCTTTTTGAGGTTCTCGTCATAATCCATGTTGCACATTTATAAATCTACCATTCATCCGTGCATTGAATACTGTTGCCATATCTGGTTGGGTGCTCCTCCTATTCATTTTGAGGTTCTCGTCATAATCCATGTTGCACATTTATGAATCTACCATTCGTCCGTGCATTGAATACTGTTGCCATATCTGGTTGGGTGCTACTCCTATTCATTTTGAGGTTCTCGTCATAATCCATGTTGCACATTTATAAATCTACCATTCGTCCGTGCATTGAATGCTGTTGCCATTTCTGGTTGGGTGATCCTGCTATTCTTTTTGAGGTTCTCGTCATAATCCATGTTGCACATTTATAAATCTACCATTCATCCGTGCATTGAATACTGTTGCCATATCTGGTTGAGTGCTCCAGCTATTCATTTTGAGGTTCTCGTCATAATCCATGTTGCACATTTATAAATCTACCATTCGTCCATGCATTGAATGCTGTTGCCATTTCTGGTTGGGTGATCCTGCTATTCATTTTGAGGTTCTCGTCATAATCCATGTTGCACATTTATAAATCTACCATTCGTCCGTGCATTGAATGCTGTTGCCATTTCTGGTTGGGTGATCCTGCTATTCATTTTGAGGTTCACGTCATAATCCATGTTGCACATTTATAAATCTACCATTCATCCGTGCATTGAATACTGTTGCCATATCTGGTTGGGTGCTCCAGCTATTCATTTTGAGGTTCTCGTCATAATCCATGTTGCACATTTATAAATCTACCATTCGTCCGTGCATTGAATACTGTTGCCATATCTGGTTGGGTGCTCCTCCTATTCATTTTGAGGTTCTCGTCATAATCCATGTTGCACATTTATAAATCTACCATTCGTCCGTGCATTGAATACTGTTGCCATATCTGGTTGGGTGATCCTGCTATTCTTTTTGAGGTTCTCGTCATAATCCATGTTGCACATTTATAAATCTACCATTCATCCGTGCATTGAATACTGTTGCCATATCTGGTTGAGTGCTCCAGCTATTCATTTTGAGGTTCTCGTCATAATCCATGTTGCACATTTATAAATCTACCATTCGTCCGTGCATTGAATACTGTTGCCATATCTGGTTGAGTGCTCCAGCTATTCATTTTGAGGTTCTCGTCATAATCCATGTTGCACATTTATAAATCTACCATTCGTCCGTGCATTGAATACTGTTGCCATTTCTGGTTGGGTGATCCTGCTATTCTTTTTGAGGTTCTCGTCATAATCCATGTTGCACATTTATAAATCTACCATTCGTCCGTGCATTGAATACTGTTGCCATATCTGGTTGGGTGCTCCTCCTATTCATTTTGAGGTTCTCGTCATAATCCATGTTGCACATTTATAAATCTACCATTCGTCCGTGCATTGAATACTGTTGCAATATATGGTTGGGTGCTCCAGCCATTCATTTTGAGGTTCTCGTCAAGTAATCCATGTCAGGCATTTATAAATCTACCATTCGTCCGTGCATTGAATACTGTTGCCACCAGTTGGGTGCTCCTCCTATTCATTTTGGAGGTTCTCGTCACAATCCATGCTGTACATTTCCATAAATCTACCATTCGTCCGTGCATTGAATACTGTTGCCATATCTGGTTGTGTGCTCTCCCATTCATTTTGAGGTTCTCGTCATAATCCATATTGCACATTTATAAACTCACCATTCGTCCGCATTGTAATACCGTTGCCATATCTGGTTGGGTGCTCCAGTTTATTCATTTTGAGTGTTCTCGTCATAATCCATGTTGTGCACATTTATAAATCTACCATTCGTCCGTGCATTGAATACTGTTGCCATATCTGGTTGGGTGCCCTCCTATTCATTTCCGAGGTTTCGTCATAATCCATGTTGCACTTTTTATAACCGTCATCTGTCCGTGCATTGAATACTGTTGCCATATCTGGCTGGGTGTTCCAGCTATTCATTTTGAGTGTTCGTCACAATCCATGTTGCACATTTATAAATCTACCATTCGTCCGTGCATTAACCACTGTTGCTACATCTGGTTGGGTGCTCCTCCTATTCATTTTGAGATTCTCGTCATAATCCATACATATTTACAATCACCATTCGTCCGTGCCATTGAATACTGTTGCCACATCTGGTTGGGTGCTCCAGCTATTCATTTTGAGGTTCTCGTCATAATCCACATGCCAGCACATTTATAAATCTACCATTCGTCCGTGCATTGAATACTGTTGCTAATATCTGGTTGGGTGCTCCTATTCATTTTGAGTGTTCTCGTCATAATCCATGTTGCACTTTTATAAATCTACCATTCGTCCGTGCATTGAATACTGTTGCCATATCTGGTTGGGTGCTCCAGCTATTCGCTTCTCAGGTCTTCGTCATAATCCATGTTGCACATTTATAAATCTACCATTCGTCCGTGTATTGAATACTGCTGCATCTGGTTGGTGCTCCTCCTATTCATTTTGAGGTTCTCGTCATAATCCATGTTGCACCCCGTAAATCTACCATTCATCGTGTGACGAACACTGTTGCCATATCTGGTTGGGTGTTCCAGCTATTCATTTTGGAGGTTCTCGTCATAATCCATAAAGCTGTACATTTATAAACCCGCTCATTCGTCCGTGCATTGAATACTGTTGCCATATCTGGTTGGGTGCTCCAGCTATTCATTTTTGATATTCTCGTCATAATCCATGTTGCACATTTATAAATCTACCATTCGTCCGTGCATTGAATACTGTTGCTATATCTGGTTGGGTGCTCCTCCTTATTCATTTTGAGGTTCTCGTCATAATCCATGTTGCACATTTATAAATCTACCATTCGTCCGTGCATTGAATACTGTTGCCATATCTGGTTGGGTGTTCCAGCCATTCATTTTGAGTGTTCTCGTCATAATCCATGTTGCAACACATTTATAACCACTACTTGGGTCCGCATTGTAATACTGTTGCCATATCTGGTTGGGTGCTCCAGCTATTCATTTTGGTGTCTTCGTCAATCCATGTTATCATAAATCTGCCTCATTCGTCCGTGCATTGAATACTTGTTGCCATATCTGGTTGGGTGCTCCTCCTATTCATTTTGAGGTTCTCGTCATAATCCTTGTGTTGCACATTTATAAATCTACCATTCGTCCGTGCATTGAATACTGTTGCCATATCTGGTTGGGTGCTCCAGCTATTCATTTGAGGTTCTCGTCATAATCCATGGTTGCAACATTTATAAATCTACCATTCGTCCGTGCATTGAATACCGCTGCTACATTCGGTTGGGTGCTCCTCCTATTCATTTTGAGGTTCTCGTCATAATCCATGTTGCACTTTAAATCTACTATTCGTCCGTGCATTGAATACTGTTGCCATATCTGGTTGGGTGTTCCAGTCATTCATTTTGAGGTTCTCGTCATAATCCATGTTGCACATTTACAACCACCATTCCTGTCCCGTGCATTGAATACTGTCACATATCTGGTTGGGTGCTCCTCCTGTTCATTTTGGAGGTTCTCGTCATAATCCATGTTGCACATGATATAAATCTACCATTCGTCCGTGCATTGAATACTGTTGCCATATCTGGTTGAATGCTCCAGCTATTCATTTTGAGGTTCTCGTCATAATCCATGTTGCACATTTATAAATCTACCATTCGTCCGTGCATTGAATACTGTTGCCATATCTGGTTGGGTGCTCCTCCTATTCATTTTGAGTTTTCTCGTCATAATCCATGTTGCACATTTATAAATCTACCATTCGTCCGTGCATTGAATACTGTTGCCATATCTGGTTGGGTGCTCCAGCTATTCATTTTGAGATTCTCGTCATAATCCATGTTGCACATTTATAAATCTACCATTCGTCCGTGCATTGAATGCTGTTGCCATTTCTGGTTGGGTGATCCTCCTATTCATTTTGAGGTTCTCGTCATAATCCATATTGCACATTTATAAATCTACCATTCGTCCGTGCATTGAATACTGTTGCCATATCTGGTTGGGTGCTCCAGCTATTCATTTTGAGGTTCTCGTCATAATCCATGTTGCACATTTATAAATCTACCATTCGTCCGTGCATTGAATACTGTTGCCATATCTGGTTGAGTGCTCCAGCTATTCATTTTGAGGTTCTCGTCATAATCCATGTTGCACTTTTATAAATCTACCATTCGTCCGTGCATTGAATGCTGTTGCCATTTCTGGTTGGGTGATCCTCCTATTCATTTTGAGGTTCTCGTCATAATCCATATTGCACATTTATAAATCTACCATTCGTCCGTGCATTGAATACTGTTGCCATATTTGGTTGGGTGCTCCTCCTATTCATTTTGAGGTTCTCGTCATAATCCATGTTGCACATTTATAAATCTACCATTCGTCCGTGCATTGAATACTGTTGCCATATCTGGTTGAGTGCTCCAGCTATTCATTTTGAGGTTCTCGTCATAATCCATGTTCCACATTTATAAATCTACCATTCGTCCGTGCATTGAATACTGTTGCCATATCTGGTTGAGTGCTCCAGCTATTCATTTTGAGGTTCTCGTCATAATCCATGTTGCACATTTATAAATCTACCATTCGTCCGTGCATTGAATACTGTTGCCATATCTGGTTGAGTGCTCCAGCTATTCATTTTGAGGTTCTCGTCATAATCCATGTTGCACATTTATAAATCTACCATTCGTCCGTGCATTGAATACTGTTGCCATATCTGGTTGAGTGCTCCAGCTATTCATTTTGAGGTTCTCGTCATAATCCATGTTGCACTTTTATAAATCTACCATTCGTCCGTGCATTGAATGCTGTTGCCATTTCTGGTTGGGTGATCCTCCTATTCATTTTGAGGTTCTCGTCATAATCCATGTTGCACATTTATAAATCTACCATTCGTCCGTGCATTGAATACTGTTGCCATATCTGGTTGGGTGCTCCTCCTATTCATTTTGAGGTTCTCGTCATAATCCATGTTGCACATTTATAAATCTACCATTCGTCCGTGCATTGAATACTGTTGCCATATCTGGTTGAGTGCTCCAGCTATTCATTTTGAGGTTCTCGTCATAATCCATGTTGCACTTTTATAAATCTACCATTCGTCCGTGCATTGAATACTGTTGCCATATCTGGTTGAGTGCTCCAGCTATTCATTTTGAGGTTCTCGTCATAATCCATGTTGCACTTTTATAAATCTACCATTCGTCCGTGCATTGAATACTGTTGCCATATCTGGTTGAGTGCTCCAGCTATTCATTTTGAGGTTCTCGTCATAATCCGTCTTGCACATTTATAAATCTACCATTCGTCCGTGCATTGAATACTGTTGCCATATCTGGTTGAGTGCTCCAGCTATTCATTTTGAGGTTCTCGTCATAATCCATGTTCCACTTTTATAAATCTACCATTCGTCCGTGCATTGAATACTGTTGCCATATCTGGTTGGGTGCTCCTCCTATTCATTTTGAGGTTCTCGTCATAATCCATGTTGCACATTTATAAATCTACCATTCGTCCGTGCATTGAATACTGTTGCCATATCTGGTTGAGTGCTCCAGCTATTCATTTTGAGGTTCTCGTCATAATCCATGTTGCACATTTATAAATATACCATTCGTCCGTGCATTGAATACTGTTGCCATATCTGGTTGGGCGCGCCAAACTATTCATTTTGAGATTCTCGTCATAATCATGTTGCACATTTGTAAATCTACCATTCGTCCGTGCATTGAATGCTGTTGCCATTTCTGGTTGGGTGATCCTCCTATTCATTTTGAGGTTCTCGTCATAATCCATATTGCACATTTATAAATCTACCATTTTCATCCGTGCATTGAATACTGTTGCCATATCTGGTTGGTGCTCCTCCTATTCATTTTTGAGGTTCTCGTCATAATCCATGTTGCACATTTATAAATCTACCATTCGTCCGTGCATTGAATACTGTTGCTGCCTCCATCTGGTTGAGTGCTCCAGCTATTCATTTTGAGAGTTCTCGTCATAATCCATGTTGCACATTTATAAATCTGCAAAATTCGTCCGTGCATTGAATACTGTTGCCATATCTGGTTGAAATTCTCCAGCTATTCATTTGAGGTTCTCGTCATAATCCATGTTGCACATTTACTCGTCTACCATTCGTCCGTGCATTGAATACTGTTGCCATATCTGGTTGAGTAGCAGCTATTCATTTTGAGGTTCTCGTCATAATCCATGTTGCACATTTATAAATCTACCATTCGTCCGTGCATTGAATACTGTTGCATATCTGGTTTGGGTGCTCCAGCTATTCATTTTGAGGTTCTCGTCATAATCGCCATTGCACTTTTATAAATCTACCATTTCGTCCGTGCATTGAATGCTGTTGCCATTTCTGGTTGGGTGATCCTCCTATTCATTTTGAGATTTCTCGTCATAATCCATGTTGCACATTTATAAATCTACCATTCGTCCGTGCATTGAATACTGTTGCCATATCTGGTTGAGTGCTCCAGCTATTGTTTTAAGGGTTCTCGTCATAATCCGTCTTGCACATTTATAAATCTACCATTCGTCCGTGCATTGAATACTGTTGCCATATCTGGTTGGGTGCTCCAGCCTTCATTTGAGTTCTCGTCATAATCCATGTTTCACATTTATAAATCTACCATTCGTCCGTGCATTGAATACTGTTGCCATATCTGGTTGAGTGCTCCAGCTATTCATTTTGAGGTTCTCGTCATAATCCATGTTGCACATTTATAAATCTACCATTCGTCCGTGCATTGAATACTGTTGCCATATCTGGTTGAGTGCTCCAGCTATTCATTTTGAGGTTCTCGTCATAATCCATTTTGCACATTTATAAATCTACCATTCGTCCGTGCATTGAATACTATTTGCCTTTTTTATCTGGTTGAGTGCTCCAGCTATTCATTTTGAGGTTCTCGTCATAATCCGTCTTGCACATTTATAAATCTACCATTCGTCCGTGCAGCAGACCTGTTGCCATATCTGGTTGGGTGCTCCAGCTATTCATTTTGAGGTTCTCGTCATAATCCATGTTTCACATTTATAAATCTACCATTCGTCCGTGCATTGAATACTGTTGCCATATCTGGTTGAGTGCTCAAACTATTCATTTTGAGGTTCTCGTCATAATCCATATTTGCACATGTATAAATCTACCATTCGTCCGTGCATTGAATACTGTTGCCATATCTGTTTGGGTGCTCCAGCTATACATTTTGAGGTTCTCGTCATAATCCATGTTGCACATTTATAAATCTACCATTCGTCCGTGCATTGAATGCTGTTGCCATTTCTGGTTGGGTGATCCTCCTATTCATTTTGAGGTTCTCGTCATAATCCATGTTGCACATTTATAAATCTACCATTCGTCCGTGCATTGAATACTGTTGCCATATCTGGTTGAGTGCTCCAGCTATTCATTTTGAGGTTCTCGTCATAATCCGTCTTGCACATTTATAAATCTACCATTCGTCCGTGCATTGAATACTGTTGCCATATCTGGTTGAGTGCTCCAGCTATTCATTTTGAGGTTCTCGTCATAATCCATGTTGCACATTTATAAATCTACCATTCGTCCGTGCATTGAATACTGTTGCCATATCTGGTTGAGTGCTCCAGCTATTCATTTTGAGGTTCTCGTCATAATCCATGTTGCACTTTTATAAATCTACCATTCGTCCGTGCATTGAATGCTGTTGCCATTTCTGGTTGGGTGATCCTCCTATACATTTTGAGGTTCTCGTCATAATCCATATTGCACATTTATAAATCTACCATTCGTCCGTGCATTGAATACTGTTGCCAGATCTGGTTGAGTGCTCCAGCTATTCATTTTGAGGTTCTCGTCATAATCCATGTTGCACATTTATAAATCTACCATTCGTCCGTGCATTGAATACTGTTGCCATATCTGGTTGAGTGCTCCAGCTATTCATTTTGAGGTTCTCGTCATAATCCATGTTGCACATTTATAAATCTACCATTCGTCCGTGCATTGAATACTGTTGCCATATCTGGTTGAGTGCTCCAGCTATTCATTTTGAGGTTCTCGTCATAATCCATGTTGCACATTTATAAATCTACCATTCGTCCGTGCATTGAATACTGTTGCCATATCTGGTTGAGTGCTCCAGCTATTCATTTTGAGGTTCTCGTCATAATCCATGTTGCACATTTATAAATCTACCATTCGTCCGTGCATTGAATACTGTTGCCATATCTGGTTGAGTGCTCCAGCTATTCATTTTGAGGTTCTCGTCATAATCCATGTTGCACATTTATAAATCTACCATTCGTCCGTGCATTGAATGCTGTTGCCATTTCTGGCTGGGTGATCCTCCTATTCATTTTGAGGTTCCCGTCATAATCCATATTGCACATTTATAAATCTACTATCTGTCCGTGCATTGAATACTGTTGCCATATCTGGTTGAGTGCTCCAGCTATTCATTTTGAGGTTCTCGTCATAATCCATGTTGCACATTTATAAATCTACCATTCGTCCGTGCATTGAATACTTGTTGCCATATCTGGTTGGGTGCTCCAGCTATTCATTTTGAGGTTCTCGTCATAATCCATGTTGCACATTTATAAATCTACCATTCGTCCGTGCATTGAATATTTCGTTGCCATATCTGGTTGGGTGCTCCTCCTATTCATTTTGATGCGCCTGTCATAATCCATGTTGCACATTTATAAATCTACCATTCGTCCGTGCATTGAATACCGTTGCCATATCTGGTTGGGTGCTCCTCCTTATTCATTTTATGTTCTCGTCATAATCCATGTTGCACATTTATAAATCTACCATTCGTCCGTGCATTGAATACTGTTGCCATATCTGGTTGGGTGCTCCTCCGACCATTTTGAGGTTCTCGTCATAATCCATGTTGCACATTTATAAATCTACCATTCGTCCGTGCATTGAATACTGTTGCCATATCTGGTTGGGTACCCAGCTATTCATTTTGGAGGTTCTCGTCATAATCCATGTTGTACATTTATAAATCTACCATTCGTCCGTGCATTGAATACTGTTGCCATATCTGGCTGGGTGCTCCAGCTATTCATTTTGAGGTTCGTCATAATCCATGTTGTACATTTATAAATCTACCATTCGTCCGTGCATTGAATACTGTTGCCATATCTGGCTGGGTGCTCCTCCTATTCATTTTGAGGTTCTCGTCATAATCCATATTGCACATTTATAAATCTACCATTCGTCCGTGCATTGAATACTGTTGCCATATCTGGTTGGGTGCTCCTCCTATTCATTTTGAGGTTCTCGTCATAATCCATGTTGCACATTTATAAATCTACCATTCGTCCGTGCATTGAATACTGTTGCCATATCTGGTTGAGTGCTCCAGCTATTCATTTTGAGGTTCTCGTCATAATCCATGTTGCACATTTATAAATCTACCATTCGTCCGCATTGAATACTGTTGCCATATCTGGTTGAGTGCTCCAGCTATTCATTTTGAGGTTCTCGTCATAATCCATGTTGCACATTTATAAATCTACCATTCGTCCGTGCATTGAATACTGTTGCCATATCTTGTTGGGTGCTCCTCCTATTCATTTTGAGGTTCTCGTCATAATCCATGTTGCACTTTTATAAATCTACCATTCGTCCGTGCATTGAATAGTGTTGCCATATCTGGTTGGAGTGCTCCAGCTATTCATTTTGAGGTTCTCGTCATAATCCGTCTTGCACATTTATAAAATCACTTATTGTCTGTCCGTGCATTGAATACTGTTGCCATATCTGTCAGGTGATCCAGCTATTCATTTTGAGGTTCTCGTCATAATCCATGTTGCACATTTATAAATCTACCATTCGTCCGTGCACAATACTGTTGCCATATCTGGTTGAGTGCTCCATGGCTCAACATTTATGTTCTCGTCATAATCCATGTTGCACATTTATAAATCTACCATTCGTCCGTGCATTGAATATTGTTGCCATATCTGGTTGAGTGCTCCAGCTATTCATTTTGAGGTTCTCGTCATAATCCATGTTGCACATTTATAAATCTACCATTCGTCCGTGCATTGAATACTGTTGCCATATCTTGTTGGGTGCTCCTCCTATTCATTTTGAGGTTCTCGTCATAATCCATGTTGCACTTTTATAAATCTACCATTCGTCCGTGCATTGAATACTGTTGCCATATCTGGTTGGGTGCTCCTCCTTATTCATTTTGAGGTTCTCGTCATAATCCATGTTGCACTTTTATAAATCTACCATTCCGTCCGTGACGAATACTGTTGCCATATCTGGTTGAGTGCTCCAGCTATTCATTTTGAGGTTCTCGTCATAATCCGTCTTGCACATTTATAAATCTACCATTCGTCCGTGCATTGAATATCAAGTTGCCATATCTGGTTGGGTGCTCCAGCTATTCATTTTGAGGTTCTCGTCATAATCCATGTTGCACATTTATAAATCTACCATTCGTTCCGCATTGAATACTGTTGCCATATCTGGTTGGGTGCTCCTCCTATTCATTTTGAGGTTCTCCTCATGATCCATGTTGCACATTTATAAATCTACCATTCGTCCGTGCATTGAATACTGTTGCCATATCTGGTTGGGTGCTCCTCCTATTCATTTTGAGGTTCTCGTCATAATCCATGTTGCACTTTTATAAATCTACCATTCGTCCGTGCATTGAATACTGTTGCCATATCTGGTTGAGTGCTCCAGCTATTCATTTTGAGGTTCTCGTCATAATCCATGTTGCACATTTATAAATCTACCATCTTGTCCGTGCATTGAATACTGTTGCCATATCTTGTTGCTGCTCCTCCTATTCATTTTGAGGTTCTCGTCATAATCCATGTTGCACTTTTATAAATCTACCATTCGTCCGTGCATTGAATACTGTTGCCATATCTGGTTGAGTGCTCCAGCTATTCATTTTGAGGTTCTCGTCATAATCCATGTTGTACATTTATAAATCTACCATTCGTCCGTGCATTGAATACTGTTGCCATATCTGGTTGAGTGTTCCAGCTATTCATTTTGAGGTGCTCGTCATAATCCATGTTGCACATTTATAAATCTACCATTCGTCCGTGCATTGAATACTGTTGCCATATCTGGTTGAGTGCTCCAGCTATTCATTTTGAGGTTCTCGTCATAATCCATGTTGCACATTTATAAATCTACCATTCGTCCGTGCATTGAATACTGTTGCCATATCTGGTTGAGTGCTCCAGCTATTCATTTTGAGGTTCTCGTCATAATCCATGTTGCACTTTTATAAATCTACCATTCGTCCGTGCATTGAATACTGTTGCCATATCTGGTTGAGTGCTCCAGCTATTCATTTTGAGGTTCTCGTCATAATCCATGTTGCACATTTATAAATCTACCATTCGTCCGTGCATTGAATATCACTGTTGCCATATCTGGTTGAGTGCTCCAGCTATTCATTTTGAGGTTCTCGTCATAATCCATGTTGCACATTTATAAATCTACCATTCGTCCGTACATTGAATACTGTTGCCATATCTGGTTGAGTGCTCCAGCTATTCATTTTGAGGTTCTCGTCATAATCCATGTTGCACATTTATAAATCTACCATTCGTCCGTGCATTGAATACTGTTGCCATATCTTGTTGGGTGCTCCTCCTATTCATTTTGAGGTTCTCGTCATAATCCATGTTGCACTTTTATAAATCTACCATTCGTCCGTGCATTGAATACTGTTGCCATATCTGGTTGGGTGCCCTCCTATTCATTTTGAGGTTCTCGTCATAATCCATGTTGCACTTTATAAATCTACCATTCGTCCGTGCATTGAATACTGTTGCCATATCTTGTTGGGTGCTCCTCCGTTCATTTTGAGGTTCTCGTCATAATCCATGTTGCACTTTTATAAATCTACCATTCGTCCGTGCATTGAATACTGTTGCCATATCTGGTTGAGTGCTCCTGCTATTCATTTTGAGGTTCTCAGCTATAATCCATGTTGCACATTTATAAATCTACCATTCGTCCGTGCATTACCACTGTTGCCATATCTGGTTGGGTGCTCCTCCTATTCATTTTGAGGTTCTCGTCATAATCCATGTTGCACTTTTATAAATCTACCATTCGTCCGTGCATTGAATACTGTTGCCATATCTGGTTGGGTGCTCCTCCTATTCATTTTGAGGTTCTCGTCATAATCCATGTTGCACATTTATAAATCTACCATTCGTCCGTGCATTGAATACTGTTGCCATATCTTGTTGGGTGCTCCTCCTATTCATTTTGAGGTTCTCGTCATAATCCATATTGCACATTTATAAATCTACCATTCGTCCGCATTGAATACTGTTGCCATATCTGGTTGGGTGCTCCAGCTATTCATTTTGAGATTCTCGTCATAATCCATGTTGCACATTTATAAATCTACCATTCGTCCGTGCATTGAATACTGTTGCCATATCTGGTTGGGTGCTCCAGCTATTCATTTTGAGGTTCTCGTCATAATCCATGTTGCACATTTATAAATCTACCATTCGTCCGTGCATTGAATACTGTTGCCATATCTGGTTGGGTGCTCCAGCTATTCATTTTGAGGTTCTCGTCACATCCATGTTGCACATTTATAAATCTACCATTCGTCCGTGCATTGAATACTGTTGCCATATCTGGTTGGGTGCTCCAGCTATTCATTTTGAGGTTCTCGTCATAATCCATGTTGTACATTTATAAATCTACCATTCGTCCGTGCATTGAATACTGTTGCCATATCTGGTTGGGTGCTCCAGCTATTCATTTTGAGGTTTCGTCATAATCCATGTTGCACATTTATAAATCTACCATTCGTCCGTGCATTGAATACTGTTGCCATATCTGGTTGGGTGCTCCTCCTATTCATTTTGAGGTTCTCGTCATAATCCATATTGCACATTTATAAATCTACCATTCGTCCGTGCATTGAATACTGTTGCCATATCTGGGTTGGGTGCTCCAAGCATTCATTTTGAGGTTCTCGTCATAATCCATGTTGCACATTTATAAATCTACCATTCGTCCGTGCATTGAATACTGTTGCCATATCTGGTTGGGTGCTCCAGCTATTCATCGGATCGACATAATCCATGTTGCACATTTATAAATCTACCATTCGTCCGTGCATTGAATACTGTTGCCATATCTGGTTGGGTGCTCCTCCTATTCATTTTGAGGTTCTCGTCATAATCCATATTGCACATTTATAAATCTACCATTCGTCCGTGCATTGAATACTGTTGCCATATCTGGTTGGGTGCTCCAGCTATTCATTTTGAGGTTCTCGTCATAATCCATGTTGCACATTTATAAATCTACCATTCGTCCGTGCATTGAATACTGTTGCCATATCTGGTTGGGTGCTCCAGCTATTCATTTTGAGGTTCTCGTCATAATCCATGTTGCACATTTATAAATCTACCATTCGTCCGTGCATTGAATACTGTTGCCATATCTGGTTGGGTGCTCCTCCTATTCATTTTGAGGTTCTCGTCATAATCCATATTGCACATTTATAAATCTACCATTCGTCCGTGCATTGAATACTGTTGCCTTATCTGGTTGGGTGCTCCAGCTATTCATTTTGAGATTCTCGTCATAATCCATGTTGCACATTTATAAATCTACCATTCGTCCGTGCATTGAATACTGTTGCCATATCTGGTTGGGTGCTCCAGCTATTCATTTTGAGGTTCTCGTCATAATCCATGTTGCACATTTATAAATCTACCATTCGTCCGTGCATTGAATACTGTTGCCATATCTGGTTGGGTGCTCCAGCTATTCATTTTGAGGTTCTCGTCATAATCCATGTTGCACATTCATAAATCTACCATTCGTCCGTGCATTGAATACTGTTGCCATATCTGGTTGGGTGCTCCAGCTATTCATTTTGAGGTTCTCGTCATAATCCATGTTGCACATTTATAAATCTACCATTCGTCCGTGCATTGAATACTGTTGCCATATCTGGTTGGGTGCTCCAGCTATTCATTTTGAGGTTCTCGTCATAATCCATGTTGCACATTTATAAATCTACCATTCGTCCGTGCATTGAATACTGTTGCCATATCTGGTTGGGTGCTCCAGCTATTCATTTTGAGGTTCTCGTCATAATCCTTGTTGCACATTTATAAATCTACCATTCGTCCGTGCATTGAATACTGTTGCCATATCTGGTTGGGTGCTCCAGCTATTCATTTTGAGGTTCTCTTCATAATCCATGTTGCACATTTATAAATCTACCATTCGTCCGTGCATTGAATACTGTTGCCATATCTGGTTGGGTGCTCCAGCTATTCATTTTGTGGTTCTCGTCATAATCCATGTTGCACATTTATAAATCTACCATTCGTCCGTGCATTGAATACTGTTGCCATATCTGGTTGGGTGCTCCTCCTATTCATTTTGAGGTTCTCGTCATAATCCATGTTGCACATTTATAAATCTACCATTCGTCCGTGCATTGAATACTGTTGCCATATCTGGTTGGGTGCTCCTCCTATTCATTTTGAGGTTCTCGTCATAATCCATATTGCACATTTATAAATCTACCATTCGTCCGTGCATTGAATACTGTTGCCATATCTGGTTGGGTGATCCAGCTATTCATTTTGAGATTCTCGTCATAATCCATGTTGCACATGATATAAATCTACCATTCGTCCGTGCATTTAATACTGTTGCCATATCTGTTTGGGTGCTCCAGCTATTCATTTTGAGGTTCTCGTCATAATCCATGTTGCACATGATATAAATCTACCATTCGTCCGTGCATTTAATACTGTTGCCATATCTGGTTGGGTGCTCCAGCTATTCATTTTGAGTTTCTCGTCATAATCCATGTTGCACATTTATAAATCTACCATTCGTCCGTGCATTGAATACTGTTGCCATATCTGGTTGGGTGCTCCTCCTATTCATTTTGAGGTTCTCGTCATAATCCATGTTGCACATTTATAAATCTACCATTCGTCCGTGCATTGAATACTGTTGCCATATCTGGTTGGGTGTTCCAGCTATTCATTTTGAGGTTCTCGTCATAATCCATGTTGCACATTTATAAATCTACCATTCGTCCGTGCATTGAATAATGTTGCCATATCTGGTTGGGTGCTCCAGCTATTCATTTTGAGGTTCTCGTCATAATCCATGTTGCACATTTATAAATCTACCATTCGTCCGTGCATTGAATACTGTTGCCATATCTGGTTGGGTGCTCCAGCTATTCATTTTGAGATTCTCGTCATAATCCATGTTCCACATTTTTAAATCTACCATTCGTCCGTGCATTGAACACTGTTGCCATATCTGGTTGGGTGCTCCTCCTATTCATTTTGAGGTTCTTGTCATAATCCATGTTGCACATTTATAAATCTACCATTCGTCCGTGCATTGAATACTGTTGCCATATCTGGTTGGGTGCTCCAGCTATTCATTTTGAGGTTCTCGTCATAATCCATGTTGCACATTTATAAATCTACCATTCGTCCGTGCATTGAATACTGTTGCCATATCTGGTTGGGTGCTCCAGCTATTCATTTTGAGGTTCTCGTCATAATCCATGTTGCACATTTATAAATCTACCATTCGTCCGTGCATTGAATACTGTTGCCATATCTTGTTGGGTGCTCCTCCTATTCATTTTGAGGTTCTCGTCATAATCCATGTTGCACATTTATAAATCTACCATTCGTCCGTGCATTGAATACTGTTGCCATATCTGGTTGGCTGCTCTTGCTATTCATTTTGAGGTTATCGTCATAATCCTTGTTGCACATTTATAAATCTACCATTCGTCCGTGCATTGAATACTGTTGCCATATCTGGTTGGGTGCTCCTCCTATTCATTTTGAGGTTCTCGTCATAATCCATGTTGCACATTTATAAATCTACCATTCGTCCGTGCATTGAATACTGTTGCCATATCTGGTTGGGTGCTCCAGCTATTCATTTTGAGGTTCTCGTCATAATCCATGTTGCACTTTTATAAATCTACCATTCGTCCGTGCATTGAATACTGTTGCCATATCTGGTTGAGTGCTCCAGCTATTCATTTTGAGGTTCTCGTCATAATCCATGTTGCACATTTATAAATCTACCATTCGTCCGTGCATTGAATACTGTTGCCATATCTGGTTGTGTGCTCCAGCTATTCATTTTGAGGTTCTCGTCATAATCCATGTTGCACATTTATAAATCTACCATTCGTCCGTGCATTGAATACTGTTGCCATATCTGGTTGGGTGCTCCAGCTATTCATTTTGAGGTTCTCGTCATAATCCATGTTGCACATTTATAAATCTACCATTCGTCCGTGCATTGAACACTGTTGCCATATCTGGTTGGGTGCTCCTCCTATTCATTTTGAGGTTCTTGTCATAATCCATGTTGCACATTTATAAATCTACCATTCGTCCGTGCATTGAATACTGTTGCCATATCTGGTTGAGTGCTCCAGCTATTCATTTTGAGGTTCTCGTCATAATCCATGTTGCACATTTATAAATCTACCATTCGTCCGTGCATTGAATACTGTTGCCATATCTGGTTGAGTGCTCCAGCTATTCATTTTGAGGTTCTCGTCATAATCCATGTTGCACATTTATAAATCTACCATTCGTCCGTGCATTGAATACTGTTGCCATATCTGGTTGGGTGCTCCAGCTATTCATTTTGAGGTTCTCGTCATAATCCATGTTGCACATTTATAAATCTACCATTCGTCCGTGCATTGAATACTGTTGCCATATCTGGTTGGGTGCTCCAGCTATTCATTTTGAGGTTCTCGTCATAATCCATGTTGCACATTTATAAATCTACCATTCGTCCGTGCATTGAACACTGTTGCCATATCTGGTTGGGTGCTCCTCCTATTCATTTTGAGGTTCTTGTCATAATCCATGTTGCACATTTATAAATCTACCATTCGTCCGTGCATTGAATACTGTTGCCATATCTGGTTGGGTGCTCCAGCTATTCATTTTGAGGTTCTCGTCATAATCCATGTTGCACATTTATAAATCTACCATTCGTCCGTGCATTGAATACTGTTGCCATATCTGGTTGGGTGCTCCAGCTATTCATTTTGAGGTTCTCGTCATAATCCATGTTGCACTTTTATAAATCTACCATTCGTCCGTGAATTGAATACTGTTGCCATATCTGGTTGAGTGCTCCAGCTATTCATTTTGAGATTCTCGTCATAATCCATGTTGCACATTTATAAATCTACCATTCGTCCGTGCATTGAATACTGTTGCCATATCTGGTTGGGTGCTCCTCCTATTCATTTTGAGGTTCTCGTCATAGTCCATGTTGCACATTTATAAATCTACCATTCGTCCGTGCATTGAATACTGTTGCCATATCTGGTTGGGTGCTCCAGCTATTCATTTTGAGGTTCTCGTCATAATCCATGTTGCACATTTATAAATCTACCATTCGTCCGTGCATTGAATACTGTTGCCATATCTGGTTGGGTGATCCTGCTATACATCTTGAGGTTCTCCAAAGGAGCATCTGTAATATAATCCATCCTGATTCAGCAGCCCACCTTCGGTCACTTTCTCACCGACGTGATGTGGCTTCTCTGTGTCTTTTCTACAAGTTTTTTTATGGCAACTGCTTTGATGAGACTTTTCCCTGGTTCCCTGACCACACACACACACACACACACACACACACACACACACACACATATATATATATATATACGTGCTACTAGATTGAAATATCGGTCCAAACGTCCAAAGAGTCTGAGCTCCAGGACCATGGATTAGTTTTAAAGCTTTCATTACACCCGAGCAACGCCGGGCTATAATGCTAGTTTTTTTTTTATAATCATATCGCCCCAAGCAAGGAATTTTACTGCCACTGTTTTGCAGAGGATTTACATAAGAGGAATGTTATGAGAAAGAGTGACAGGTTATAGGGGGTGTCAGGAAATGGGTAAGAGAAGACTAGGATACTAATGAGAGTGGAGTGGATGGAGAAAGGAGCATGAAATGGAGGATGTAACTTAGTGAGATAGAAGATGACTATTCACGTTACATTTAAACTCCTGGAGATTGTAGCCGTCGGGGAAGCAAGTAAACGGAAGGGAATTCCACAGGCGGGAAGTGCGAGAAAAGAAGCTGAGGGTGTAGAATTTGTGTTTACATTTTATTGGTTTCAAAAGTAAAAGAGTGGGACCTAGTTGCTGATCTTGTGGCTCGAGTAAATTCATATATAGGGGGCACCAGTGAGGTAAGTTCATCCGAGCAGAAGCCGTGAAAGTATTTGTAGAAGAGACACAGGGAAGCCACATTGTGCCCGTGAGAAAGTTAATGAGGAAAGACGAATATAAAATTTTCATATCGACTGGACATATTGAAGGCAAGAGGGTCATAGGAAAACAGTGAATAACATAAGGAACTGCCATGCAAAAATGTTGGGAAGATGGGAGTTTAGGATATGAAACAAAAGATAAATTTTACTAAGAGCCAAACAAGAGGGGGAAATACTAAAAACTTATTGTGAAAGAACCGGAAAAAACAACACATGAAAAAAAGTTATTGTTGCAAAAATGTTAACATTAATTTTTACTACAATTTTCTTTAAATTAATTTTTAATTATTTTTTACGAATGGCAACCTACTGCGGGATAATCTTCTGCCCAGTCAGTCATATCTCTTTCGAGACATGATCACCCAAGCGTGTTTCACGTATGGCACTTAACTGACTGACTGATTAGTAGTAGTAATATTAATATGTTTGCTAGTAGTATTAGTAGTAGTAATATTAATATGTTTCCTAGTAGTATTAGTAGTAGTAATATTAATGTTTGCTAGTAGTATTAGTAGTAGTAATATTAATATGTTTCCTAGTAGTATTAGTAGTAGTAATATTAGTAGTATTAGTAGTAGTAATATTATTATGTTTCCTAGTAGTATTAGTAGTAGTAATATTAATGTTTGCTAGTAGTATTAGTAGTAGTAATATTAATGTTTGCTAGTAGTATTAGTAGTAGTAATATTAATATGTTTCCTACTAGTACTAGTAGTAGTAATATTAATATGTTTGCTAGTAGTATTAGTATTAGTAATATTAATATGCTTGCTAGTAGTATTAGTATTAGTAATATTAATGTTTGCTAGTAGTATTAGTAGTAGTAATATTAATATGTTTGCTAGTAGTATTAGTAGTAGTAATATTAATATGTTTTCTAGTAGTATTAGTAGTAGTAGTAATATTAATGATTGCTAGTAGTAGTAGTAGTAATATTAATATGTTTGCTAGTAGTATTAGTAGTAGTAATATTAATGTTTGCTAGTAGTATTAGTAGTAGTAATATTAATATGTTTGCTAGTAGTATTAGTAGTACTAATATTAATATTTTTTCTAGTAATATTAGTAGTAGTAGTAATATTAATGTTTGCTAGTAGTATTAGTAATAGTAATATAAATATGTTTGCTAGTAGTATTAGTAGTAGTAATATTAATATGTTTGCTAGTAGTATTAGTAGTAGTAATATTAATATGTTTGCTAGTAGTATTAGTAGTAGTAATATTAATATGTTTGGTAGTAGTATTAGTAGTAGTAATATTGTTATTTTTGCAAGTAGTTTTAGTAGTAGTAATATTAATATTTTTACTAGTAGTATTACGAGTAGTAATATTAATATTTTTGCTAGTCGTATGAGTAGTAGTAATATTAATATTTTTGCTAGAAGTATTAGTAGTAGTAATATTAATATTTTTGTTAGTCGTAGTAGTAGTAATATTATTATTTTTGCTAGTAGTTTTAGTAGTAGTAATATTAATATTTTTACTAGTAGTATTACGAGTAGTAATATTAATATTTTTGCTAGTCGTATTAGTAGTAGTAATATTAATATTTTTGCTAGAAGTATTAGTAGTAGTAATATTAATATTTTTGTTAGTCGTAGTAGTAGTAATATTATTATTTTTGCTAGTAGTTTTAGTAGAAGTAATATTAATATTTTACTAGTAGTATTACGAGTAGTAATATTAATATTTTTGCTAGTCGTATTAGTAGTAGTAATATTAATGTTTTTGCTAGAAGTATTAGTAGTAGTAATATTAATATTTTTGTTAGTCGTAGTAGTAGTAATATTATTATTTTTGCTAGTAGTATTAGTAGTAGTAATATTAATATTTTTACTAGTAGTATTACGAGTAGTAATATTAATATTTTTGCTAGTCGTATTAGTAGTAGTAATATTAATATTTTCGTTAGTCGTAGTAGTAGTAATATTATTATTTTTGCTAGTAGTTTTAGTAGTAGTAATATTAATATTTTTCTAGTAGTATTACGAGTAGTAATATTAATATTTTTGCTAGTCGTATTAGTAGTAGTAATATTCATATTTTTGTTAATCGTATTAGTAGTAGTAATATTATTATTTTTGCTAGTCGTATTAGTAGTAGTAATATTAATATTTTTTCTAGTAATATTAGTAGTAGTAATATTAATATTTTACTAGTATTATTAGTAGTAGTAATATTAATATTTTTGCTAGTAGTATTAGTAGTAGTAATATTAATATGTTTGCTAGTAGTATTAGTAGTAGTACTATTAATATTTTTGCTAGTAGTATTAGTAGTAGTAGTATTAATATTTTTGCTAGTTGTATTAGTAGTAGCAATATTAATATTTTTGCTAGTAGTATTAGTAGTAGTAATATTAATATTTTTGCTACTAGTATTAGTAGTAGTCATATTAATATTTTTGTTAGTAGTATTAGCAGTAGTAATATTATCTTGAATTTTGATTAGATGAATCATTGCCAATTATTTTTTACCTCATTTTGTTTTATTTATTTGATGTAAATGCCGGTGGGTACTTATACACAAGCGCCTGTTGTAATGATTCTTAGTGATATGTCCGTAAGCAATCCCTTCCGCACCTACAATCTAACCTCACTTGGTATTCCTAAACTGTCACCCATCTAAGTACTGCTCATGGTCGGCGTGGCTTAACTTTGAGGATCGTACGAGATCAGTGTTTTGTTTGTTACTTTGTAAATATCGGTTGGGTACTTATCCACAAACTAATATAATAATAATTCTTTGCGTAATGAGTTGATTGATTTGTTTATTTTTATTTTTTTTATTTTTTTAATCGTATCACCCCGAGCAAGGCGGTAACGCCACTGATATGCAGGGGGCTACGTAATAGTGAGAAGATTGGAAAAGAGAAAAGCCGGAAACCACATCCTAAACAGGGAACAAGGGATGAGCCTCTTAACCTGTTCAATAGACGTGGGTGGAGAGTGAAACGGGCGATAGATATATCTATCTACTCCAATTGAAAAAAAAAAAGAAACCAAGGTGAGAAGATTGGAAAAGAGAAAAGCCGGAAACCACATCCTAAACAGGGATCAAAGGATGAGACCTGTTCAATAAACGTGGGTGCAGTGTGAACCAGGGGATAGACAGATCTATCTACTCCAATTAAAAAAAAAATGAAACCAAAGTGAGAAGATTGGAAAAGAGAAAAGTCGGAAACCACATCCTAAACAGGGAACAAGGGATGAGCCTTTTAACCTGTTCAACAGACGTGGGTGGAGTGTGAACCAGGCGATAGATAGATCTATCTACTCCAATTAAAAAAAAGAAAAAAGAAACCAAAGTGAGAAGATTGGAAAAGAGAAAAGTTTTTCTTTGCCATATCAACCATTGGCTGGTTATTGAAATCCTAAAAGTATTTTCAGATTGTAGGAATACTTTCAAGATAATAATGATTTACTGATGCATGTCCTGCTAATTAACCCATAGTTGGGGGTAGATGTGGTTTCATACTTTCCCCAAGGGCATGTATTTGTAAGTAAATATTAAAAAAAAATAGACAGGAATTGGAACTCGACTTTTCAATTTCGAGAAGTTATGCTTTTTACATCCAAGCCTTCAGCATTGGTATCCCCAAGTGGTCAGCAATCTAACTACTGTTAGTCTTACCGCTGTTTAATCACAGAGGAACTAATGTTTCAACGTGACATGGCTATAGACTATACCACCCACACATACAATATTACAGCATTCAGTATTCCTAAGCTGTCACCCATTTAGGTACTAACCCGAATTGGCCTTGCTTAACTTCATTAAACGTACGAGAAGCGGTGTTTGAAAGCGATATATCCGTAAGCAATACCCCCACGCCGCGCATACAATCTTACATCACCTAGTATTTTTAAACTGTTACCCATCTATTTTCTGACCTGGCTCAGCCTTGCTTAACTTCATTGAACGTACGAGAACCGGTGTTTGAAAGCCATATATCCATAAAAATACCCCCACCCCGCACATACAATCTTTTTCAATCGTTTCACCCATCTAGGTACTGGTCAGGTTTGGCGTTGCTTAACTTCGAGGATCCTATAAAATCCGGTGTTTCGATTGTTTCTTCAGTAAAGTGTATATCGGCGAAAACGCAAAGAAAAATACCAGGAAACAAAGAGAAATTGAAAACCTCGAACAGTAAATTTATTGTATTTTAAGCTGTTTTTATTTTAATTTTTTCGATATTGAAAAGAAATAAAATTGACAGTGCAGGAAACTTTAACTTACCTGAAGAAATAATTTTAAACCTAAAAAAAAAAAAATAACGAAAATAAAACCAAATGACAAATAAACCGAATCATGAATTTTTAATGGAAGCCTTTTTCAAATAACAAAACTGATCATATCGATCAGGAAGGATCGTTTCCTTTCGGATTTACCGTCAGAGATAAGAAACGGAACCTTATTGACTTAATTGTCTACCGTGTTTCTGATAAGCTCATCTTCCAATGAAATATAAAGCCAACTTCAGTTATTTGTCTTAACACTCTTAATGAAAACACGGAAAATTAGGAGTTATTATCTGTATAAAATGAAAAGATAATGAAGTCAAAAAAGCGATATCACTGTAGATTCTGTCTTATCTTCTGGGCCAAAAGACGGATAATTCACGTCGAATTCTTGCTTAAATCTTAGACCTACAGAGAATTGATTCTTACCAAAATGTTGCGTTCACAAACACCTCCTCACACTTGCGTGAATACACGCAAAATTGTAAGAAAAGATAGACACAAAGAAACACTTCTAGATGAGTACATTTAAGAATATGTGATGACGACACACAAACATTTACATATGTCTGTTTTATATTCAGAATTTAATCTATGTTTACTTTCTCTGAATATTTTACTTACATTTTTTTTTCATCATTTCCCTCCAAGCAAGGCGATAATACCACTAAGACGCACGGGGACTTCTGGAAATTAAAAAAAAAAACGAAAAACTACAAAAAAGGATCAAAAGAATTTTAGTTGAGGCAGAGACGTTAGAAATAAGTTGAATTAAAATTTAGAACAGTAATTTAGAAATAAATTTCTACTCCTCTTCTAAAAGACGACGAGAAGTGTGAATCGGATGATAGAGGAACATATTCCTATACTCTCGCTTGCCGATTGAGCACTATGGTAGATTTTAAAAACAGTTGCTACTAATCGATATTTACGTATCGTTCATTTAGTAAAGAATTTGAACACCCTCGGCTACTGGTATGTGTTTACATTGTGTATATAATACGCCAAAATCTGCTTACCTCCAATGAGCGTCCATAGACTAGACATAAAATTGCCGACGGATAACAATTCGGTCGGGTTTCAATCCAGGCTAGAAGCAATCGATGTTTATCCGTACTGATGATACCTCGAAACAAAACAACCTGCGGATGACTATATATATATATATATATATATATTTATATATATATATAATATACTCAATACAAAATATATCGTAGAGTATAATGTTATTAAATTTATGTTTATTTAAGATTAATATAGGTTGCTATATTAATCTTAACGAAAAAGCAAATTTATATATATATATATATATATATACATATATATATATATACTAGCAGTATAACACGGCGTTGCTCGGGTGTAATGAAAGCTTTAAAACTAGCACATGGTCCTGGAGCTCAGACTCAGCCTATAGAATATTTGTGTGAAGTTTGGTGAGAATCGGATAAAAATTGTGGATTTATATAAAGGACATACAGACAGATAAACAGACACACACACAAACATCTTGCCTTTTATATATACATATATATATTATCGATTTTCTGTACTATTGCAAGAACAGCAACCTTGAAAGTTTTGAATATCGTTTCTTATGTCCTTGTTTATGAATGTTTCAAATTTGATTAAAATTGGACCACTCCTTCTATAACCCGATTTTTTCGATTATCGATTTTCGATATTTATCGGGGGTACCTCGACGCAAAACCTAGCTAAGAACACACGCAGACGCTTATAGTACAACTGTGTAAATTTTCAAGAAAATCAGTTCAGCCGTTTCGGAGTCTATAGGTAACGGGCACACACACACACACACACACACACAGAGACAAAGTTCCATTTATAAAAATGTTAGATTAATATAGGTTACTATATTAATCTTAACGAAAAAACAAATTTAATTACCAATAAATACATATATATATATATATATATATATATATATATATATATATATATATAAAGACATATATTTTTATTTAGTTTTTCCAATCTTCTTACAAGTTTTCTTTTTGCTGGAGATAAGGAGTGGAGAAATGTTCCATAATTTTCAACTTTCTAAGCGCTTTCAGCCACTTCACTGGCCATTTTCCCAAATGTCTGGTTTTATGTTCTCATGATTTTCTATCTATCTATCTATCTATCTATCTAGTTATAGCTTGTCTATATAGATATTTTTCGTTTTAGTGTTTTTAGCATATATATATATATATATATATATATATATATATATATATATATATATAAAATCACACCCTGATTGAGCACTCTAGAAGAAAGGTAGACTTTGAAGAACAGCAGCCACTCTAGCGTGTACGCATCGCTCATTCAGTAAAAATGAATTTGAGCACGCTAGCTATTGGGCGCGTAATATGACATGCGCTAAAAAGACTACAGTCTTCCACCGAACGCCCCGTGGCCCAGGGGTAGAGTCGCCGACTGACGCCAAATCGGTCGGGTTTCGAGCCTGGTTGTGTAGCAGGCGGAGTCTAACCGTACTGATGAGCTGCGAGACAGCTCTGTCTGCGGATAACAATATATGTATATATATATATATATATAAAGCAATAGCAACAATATATATATTGTTGCTGTTGTTTTTTATATATATTGTTTTTTATATATATAAATATATATATATATATTGTTCTGGTTGTTTTTCTTTCACGGTAAACCCTGCGCACCAGTAATTATCAAGAAAAAAATTTGATTACCACTTGTAGTAATACCAAATGAGAGTCATTTAAGTAAAACAAGGATGTGGCTTCTCACCGGAGTTATTCAACATTTATCAGTGTGGCAATTCGAAGAGAAGTAGAAGCATTACAAGGATTTATTCTTGGCCATTGCAGTTCTAAAAACATTATATATGAAGTTGACACAGTGTTGTAACAGACACAGAAAGCAAACTACATGCACTCCTACAGAAGATAGCAAAGAAAGGTGAGAAGAAAAGACTAATCCTCAAAGACGTATTGTCCAGTGGATAAAAGAATCGGTTGGATCCAGTGACTAAACATCAAAAGTTGTGAGGAGGCAGTGACGAAAAAAAAAAATTGTATATATAGTCAGTCATCCGCAGACAGATCTGTTTCGCTGTATCACAACTCATCAGTACGGTTAGACTCCGATTGCTTTTAACCCAAGATTGAAACCGGACCAAATTGGCGTCAGTCGGCGGTTCTACCTCTTGGCCATGGGCGCACGGTAGAAGAAGGCACACTTTTTAGCATGTATATTGTCATTATACACGAAATCCAACAGTATGATCAGATAGTTAAATCCCAAAATCCCGATCCTAATTAATATTCATTTCATTATTAAAATACATCAAGGTTGAGGGCTCGATGCCAATATTATGTTTTATTTACGGAGCTAAATATAAAAAAATTCGTTTCGCCGTTGCTGAAGAAGCGAGGATTTCCTCGTAGAAATGGCTATTCAACGGATTTAAAAATCGAAATTTTTGTTTTATATATATATATATATATATATGCACAACAAAAATAACAACTATATATATATATAGATATATATACACAACAAAAATAACAACTATATATATATATATATATATATATATATAGGATAAAAAGTGTGAGAAGCCGTGAACGTTTTCTTTAAAGTGTATATTTATTGTTTTTGTAATTATACAAGTTATGAAACATTACTTGTCCAGAATGGCGTCACAAACACCATTATGGAGAATTAATGTTTCATAACTTGTATAATTACAAAGACAATAAATATACCCTTTAAAGAAAATGTGCACAGCTTCTCACACTTTTTATTCTATACTAATTTCTCTCGTTGGAACAACACTATTTCTTTATTCTCTCTCTCTCTCTCTCTCTATATATATATATATATATATATATATATTTGAGCAGCAATCTTTCTTTTAAACATCTTTCGTTAAAAACAACCGACAAGGAAGATTTTATTAATTTTTTATTTAGTTTTTCCAATCTTCTTACAAGTTTTCTTTTTGCTGGAGATAAGGAGTGGAAAAATGTTCCATAATTTTCAACTTTCTAAGCGCTTTCAGCCACTTCACTGGCCATTTTCCCAAATGTTATTTATCTGGTTTTATGTTCTCATCATTTTCTATCTATCTATCTATCTATCTATCTATCTATCTATCTATCTATCTATCTATAGCTTGTCTATATAGATATTTTTCGTTTTAGTGTTTTTAGCATAGATATATATATATATATATATATATATATATATATATATATATATAGAGAGAGAGAGAGAGAGAAAGAGAGAGAGAGGATGTGTTTGTGGTCCAGTGGATATCGACTCGGAACGAGAAATCGGAGAGCAGAGTTCGAATTCCAGTTGAATTCGTTGCAATCATATACACGCAAATACCCTTGGGAAAGGTATTAATCCGTCTCTTCCTTCCAGTTATGGGTCAAATAACAGGACAGATTGAGTTCTATAGCCTTGGCTAGCAACCGGTCTACCGCAGAAAGCAATGGCAACCATCTGCCCAGTCAGTCAAGTCTTTTTCGAGACATGATCGCCAAAGCGTGTTTCGCGTATGGCACTTAACTGACTAATATATATTGTACCTTTCCCGGTGAATGTCTCAATGTAAGATACTAAATCGTAGGAATATATATATATATATATATATATATATATATATATTGCTCTCATTTGATACGGCATATCGATATAAATATTTTGCCGACATTTTTTACGGTCAGGGCCAACAGAGTATCGATAAAAAATAATGTTCGAACAATTCATTTCATATATATATATATATATATATATTGCTAAATATAAGAGCAATGAATGTTTATTATTTTGAATCATGAGCCGTTCTAAACATCGTATTTTGGATTTAATTTCAGGTGAAAATAAAGACAAAACTTCTCCAACATTTGGTTAATTTTTTTTTAAGTTGGTTCTAAGCTTTTGACTCACATGAGCCATCTTCAAAGAGGTTACAAGGACGTTAACACAAAAACATCTACCATCAGCGACGATTTTATTTTGTGTTGACATAAAACTCCGGTAAATAACGGCAACAGTTACAAAAATAGCAAACGCAAATTTGCAAATTCGCAAATTTGCAATTCGCTTCTATGAAGTCACACCGCGTGAGAGCACGAAATGATAACAGAACCATATATTAAGATGGAATGTCATGCGATATGAAGATGTGAGCCGAACAGCACCAACTTAAGAAAAAATTATCCAATTGTTGGAGAATTTTTGTCTTTATTTTCAACTGAAATTAAAGCCAAAATACGATGTTTAGAACGGCTCATGATTAAACATAATAGACATTCATTGTCTCTTATATTTAACAATATATGTTTAGTAAATTATCTGCTGCCTCGATACACTAAATATATGTATATGCGTGTGTGTGTGTATACTATATATATATATATATATGTGTGTGTGTGTATACTATATATATATATATATATTTATGTATGTGTATACGATATATATACAGATATATATATATATTACTTATATATTCTAACATATATATATATATATATATATATATATATATGTATGTGTTTGTGTGTTTGTGTATATATATCTGTCTTTATCATAATATTTTATATACACCTGCTTCAGGATTATTATCTATTTTAAGGATAGATTTTATTCTGATCATATTATTTTACACATATATGTGAAATATATAATTCTAAATAATTATATATGAAATATATAAATATATATATAAATTATTATATCTGAAAAATATATAAAATTATGTATTTTAGCAGCAGTCTCTATTTTATACATGTTTTATTCGAGAAAACTGGCAATGTACTGCCATTTAGATATTTATTCAATTTTGCATAAAAATAAAACAATACTTAAAAGCTTAACTCCTTGTCAGTATGAATTAATATAACACGTATATAGTAGTGATTTCTGACCAAATACATGATTACATACACACACACATACATACACATGCACGCGCCCACACACACGCATACACACACACACACACATATATATATATAGCGGCGGACAATAACGGAGTTAGATTCTGCCGGTTATTCGTGGTCCTAAAAAATTACTTGTGTAAGATTTTAAGATTTGGATACGTACAGAGTCGATTTTATTATTAATATATATATATATATATATATATATATATATATATATATATATATATATATATTAAAATTTGTGTATTTAGGCAGCAAATTTTCTTTTAAACATGTCAGATTAAATAAACTTACAAATATTATGTCTGCTTATTTTTAATAAAATCCGTTCATAATCATGGATAATCTTTCACGTATTACAATTGGAAGATGTCAGAAATGAGCTGTAGCCTTGACAGATATTATTTTCATTCATGAAGATGATCTCGGAAAAAGATTGAAAGTACTTGGGTACCTTGAAAAATGAATGATAACAACATCTTCCAACGTTACAGGTCATTTCTGATATCTTTCAATTGTACAACTCGAAAGATTATCCGTGAGTACGAACGGGTTTTATTAAAAATAAGCAGACATAACGTTTGCAATATATTTCATATACATAATTTTCTAAACATATACTGTTTAATATAAGAGACAATGAATGTCTATTATGTTTACTCATCAGCCGTTCTAAAACATGGTATTTTGGCTTTAATTTCAGTTGAAAATAAAAACAAAAATTCTCCAACATTGGATAATATTTTATTAAATTGGTTCTAAGCTTTCGGCTCACATGATTCATCTTCAGAGACGTTAACACAAAAACATCCACCGTCGGCGACGATTTTAACTTGTGTTGACATAAAACTCCGGTAAGCAACAGCAACTTTATTTTCAACTGAAATTAAAGCCAAAATACGATGTTTAGAACGGCTAATGATTAAACATAATAGATATTCATTGTTTCTTATATTTAACTGTATATGTTTAGAAAATTATCTGCTGCCTCGATACACCAAATATATATATATATATGAGTATTCGCTCTTTAAACTGTATTTAGATTTTAAACAGTATTTCTTCTCTTGGCCTGTTTACTCGTAAATATTAATAATGAATATGTGCCGCTGTCAACGTTCGAACCTGCATCCTCTTTACTGAAGTAACCACCATCTTATTATTGAAACGATGAAATAGTTGGCTTTATCCGATAATTATTCTTATTATTTCTTCTTTGTTATTGTGATGATGTTCGCATTCCTCGATAGTATTAGCCCTGATGAGTGAGAACGTCACAAAGGTGTCCTTACGAAACTTCGATGTCGGCATGAATCTGTTCACGTAAAAAGGTAAAGTCTTTATGCATATCAACGTTCTATCTCCACCCCTATATCAAGCACTTAGCAATAAAGAACCTGCTTGTCAAAATATATTTCTAGGTAAAACAACTGTAAAAAAACCTTTACGCCTGACATAATCCCAATTGCAGATTATATATAGAGCACTCTGGATATATAATGACAATATACACACTAAAAAGTCTACCTTCTTCTACCGAGCGCCCATAGCCTAGAGGTAGAATCCTGGATTAAAACCAGTCGGAGTGTAACAGTACTGATGAGCTGTGATACAGCGAAACAGATCTGTCTACGGATGACTATATATATATATTCGCATTCGTGCACAGGCAAATACCCTTGGGAAAGGTATTAATCCTTCTTCTCTCCTTCCAACTATGGATTAAATAGTAGGACAGATTGGGTTCTAAACCTTGGTTGGATACCAGTCTACCACAGAATGTAATGGCAACCTCTATGGGAAAATCTTGTGCCGAGTCAGTCATGTCTCTTTCGGGACATGATCGCCCAAGTATGGTACTTAACTGACAGACTAAACTGCCCGGGTAGAGCTTACTCCTTACTAAGACGAATAGGATGCATTTACGTCGTGAACATTGCCTGGCGGCTCCTAGCTGTCAATATCTCTGTTGGTGGATCGAGTTAAATTATTACTATGAGAAAGTAAAAAAATAAACCCAGTTTCTTGAGATTAATCAGTCGTTTTTGTTTTTCAGTTCTTTTGTTTTAAAGACACACAAAATAAACAAAAGCAGAAACATGTCCGAAACAATTGTAGACTGGCTTCTCACAAGAAGTAATATTTTTCCTGTGTTTCTGCTAACAGACATTGGCATTCGATTGTATGTAACGCTTTACTAGAAATGGGCTTCGTTTCCGTTCCGAGTCGTTTTTGTTTATTTTCCGAAACGGAATGAAAGTAACCCGTCAAGTTTTTAAAACCAGAATGTTATTGCTCCTTAACTATGCTTGTCATGTTTTCGCAAATGATTTTCTTATGGAGTACTAGCAGTATAGCCCGGCGTTGCTCGGGTGTAATGAAAGCTTTAAAACTAATCCATGGTCCTGGAGCTAAGACACTTTGAGCGTTGGCATGAAAGACTAAAAAGCAATAGTTGTTTCCAGTTAAAGTGAAACCGTAGACTGAAAGAAAAATGAATGGATATAAGTCAAAATTTGATTTCCTGGTATCGATATCAAATAAGATTTTTTCGTCGTAAACTGAATTTTGAAGGCTAAATAAGACCTCTGAGTAAATGGTATCATGGCTGAGCCTAAGAACTATAATTATACCTACTTAGAGCCAAACCCGAAGCAAAAACTAAAATAAAAGGGCTGAAAAAATTAAAGACATACAGGCAGATAAACAGACACACACACAAACATCTTGCCTCGATTATCGATTTATTTCACTATTGTAAGAACTGCAATCTTGAAATTTCTGAATATCGTTTCATATGTCTTTGTCTATGTGCGTATCAAATTTGATTAAAATCGGACCACTCCTTCTATAACACGATTATTCGATTATCATTTTTCGATATTTATCGGGGGTACCTCGACACAAAACCTAGCTAAGAACACTCGCAGACGCTTATAGTACAACTGTGTAAATTTTAAAGAAAGTCGGTTCAGCCGTTTCGGAGTCCATAGGTAACGTACACCCACAAACACACAGACACACACACACAGACACACACACACACACACACACACACACACACAGACACACACACACAGACACACACACACACACACACACACACACAGACACACACACACAGACACACACACACACAGACAAAGTTCCATTTATAAATAAGTTTAGATAGATTTAGATTAGATGGGTTTCGTTTCCATTCCGACTCATTTTTTTTTTTTCCGAAACGGAATGAAAACTAGCGGTCAAGTTTTTAAAAGCGAAATGTTCTTACTTCTTAACTGTGCTTGTCCTGTTTCCGCAAATCATTTTCTTATCGGGTATATAAACTGTTGCTTATTGAAATCTCGGTGAGACAGAACCGGTCATCACCCAATTCGACTTGACAGGTCTTTCAACATTGTGTATTTTATACAGTGCGGCGTAAAAGTCAGGAACCCCTAAGAATATATTTTTAAAACGAGGGGATCGTGCCGTTTGAAATGACAGCAAAATATTTATATCGATATGCTACAATGACAGCAACATATACATTTATATATATATTTATGTACCTACTATTGCATATCTTACATTAAGACATAAGAAAAAAATAATCCAACCCAGCCTCTCTCTGAGCCTGATTTATATATATATATATATATATATATATATATATATATATATATATACACGAGAAAATCGCAAGATCGCCAAGACCTACCGCGGTTTCGCACAACGGCTCGTCAGGGCAAAGGCAGACCAAGGACTAATCAAATAAATAGACATCTATTAAAGACTAACCCATTTGGGGAAGGGGGTGTTCGAAGGAAAAAAAAAAAAAAAAATTGGGGGGGGGGGGGTTCACATTAAGGTCCGGTACACTAAGCAAGAAATTTTGTTTTGTGGATTCTACACTTATTTAGTATTTCTGTTTTAGCGTTAATAAGTTTGTTGGCAGGTTCAAATTTAGCTATTGCTAGCTTCTCCTCGTCACATACCCTACAAAATTTATTGTTTTTGTTATCGTTAGGGCACTTTTTTATTATTTCCCATTTCAAAATGGGGTCCTTTTTAATTTTGGTTTTTATTTTGGTTTTAATTTTGGTTTTATATTTATATATATATATATATATATATATATACGTCTCAAATCTACGGGTCAGCAGTCTAACTCATATGCTGAATGTATCTTTAGATTTTAATTGACATCCGCTCTTACGCGTACTCTTTGATTAAATATTGCGTATATATATGCTTAGGTATGAATATGTGAGTGTATTCGCCGAACTGATGTAATGATGTATTTTTTTTTTATTTTCTTTTAAGGGAGCGACCTTTATTTTTATTCGTATTTTTTTTTAGGTCTTTGATTAATTTCATTCGCGTAAAATCGTTTGTACAATAAAGACGGAAGCTGATGATGGTTCGCCTGAAATAGGCCTAAACTTCCGATATACCATGAAATAACGTGTCTGCATTAATTTTTCCTATATATATATATATATATATATATATTGATTGATTGTTTAATTACTTAGTTTCTTGTCATAAGCTTAGACCAGTACATATGTTCAATATAATCATATTGTAGAACTTTTAATATTTTCCATTTGTAGATAACTCGTTTACAAATGGAATATATATATATATATATATATATATATATATATATATATATATATACTAGCTGTACCCGGCCACGCGTTGATGTGGCTCAGTTTGGTTAAATTAAAAGAAGAAGAAATATATTTAAATGCCTCCGTATTGAAAATGAAAGTTTTTTGGGAGGGGTTCGGCTCTCATCGGCTCTAATAGATTTGCAAAATATATATTTTCTAATATTGTAAAATCTTTTAATATAAGGTATATAAAAACACGCTTGTATTCGATTAAAATGTTATAGCAAAATTTAAAAACAATTGGTGCTGTCGTTTTCTAGATTAGCGGATAGCAACAAACGGACAAGTATATATATATATATATATATATATATAATGTGCTTGGTATTTTAACTGAGAAGTTTCATGCCGATTTCGAAGTTTCGATATAGACACGTTATGATGTTGCACATCATAACGGTGTCTTCATCTTCGAAGTCGTCATGACGACTTCAACTTCGAAGTCGTCATGAACCTGCTCAGTTAAAGTGTCTTTATTTTCACCTGAAATTAAAGCCAAAATACGATGCTTAGAACGGCTCATGATTAAACATAATAGACATTCATTGTCTCTTATATTTAACAGTACATGATTAGAAAATTATCTGCTGCCCCGATATATATAAGTGAATTTTAAAGACAGTTGACGTCTGTGTTCACTTTAATATTTACATACGCTTTGCCTTTGATGTTGAGCACTTTATAAATATGGCACACGTTCGGTTTTTATTATAATAGAATATTGTCTCGTGTTTGAAAATAATTTACAAATCTTAATTAACTATATATAATTAAGATAAACTATATATAAAACTAAGTGACTTCTGTTCGTTTGTCTGTCACACTCTCTAAAATCGCCATGCATTGACCGATTAAAACCAAATTTTAGCTATGAGTGCGAATAGGCAAACGGGTACAAAGTACTAATGCTTTTACCAGAGTAAGTCGATTAGTACAATACATTTGTATTAATGTTTTTTGGAAATATTTAAAGTTATTAAAAAAATATACCAAATACTTCCACTATTTTAAAAACAAATTGATGCTTAAAATGAAGAATACTTCAATATGTGTCTTTATTTCTGTGATAATGTATTGCAATTATTTATATTTTTTAGACTGCTGCCCTCACCATTGTTGCCATCTTCGCTTCCTGAATATCTGTTTATATTTCTGAGCTGAGGTGTTGTGATTATTTACACAATTTACATAGATAGATAGATAGATAGATAGATAGATAGACAGATAGATAGATAGATAGATAGATAGATAGATAGATAGACAGACAGACAGATAGATAGATAGATAGATAGATAGATAGATAGATAGATAGATAGATCGTAATAAAGGGTTCGATTCGTAATTCCTATGACCTGAAGAAGGCCAGAGCATGCAACGACTGAAACGTCGTACAAATGGCAACAAAGATGAGGACAATAGTCCGAATAATGTAAATACTGTAAATACTACCTCATCTCAGAAATATAGACAAATAAAATGATCTATTATTAAACGTCGTACAAATGACAACAAAGATGAGGACAGTAGTCCAAATAATGTAAATACTGTAAATACTACCTCATCTCAGAAATATAGACAAATAAAATGATCTATTATTAAACGTCGCATAGTTGAAGCCTATAATGATTGGGGAAGACTTCAAAAAGCTATAAAAACGTTTTTCAAAGAACGTCTCCAGCGTGCGATAAATTATTTATACATTTAGATCAACCAGCTGTCAATTCTACTCGAGCGTCTCCTTTTCCCGCACTTCCCGCCTGTGGAACTTTCTTCCGTATTCTTGCTTTCCTGATTGCTACAATCTCCAGGTAGTTCAATGCATGGTTAATACCCATCTCTTATCCACTTGACTCGAGTTCTTTCTACATCACTGTGTATCTTGTATCTTCTTTTTCTTTCTCTCTGCTTTAACAACAGTCTTCACGTCCTTCTCTTGCCCTTTCTCTGACACCCACTGCAGCTGTGCCGTCTTTCTCTTCACTCTTCTCTTGCTTAAATCTTTGCTCTTATGTTTCCCCCTGCGCAGCAGTGGCGATACCGCCTTGCCTGGGGTGAAATGACTAAAATATTCGGTAAGGCCTTTTGTATGAAGCTATTACAGTCAATGAATGGCCGTTCTCGAACAATAACTGCGACAGTAGACATTACGTTTGGAAAGCCCTAGTCGAATCCTGCTATTATTTTTGCGGTTTTCCAAGGGTCCCTGTGTAATGTTGAAAGCAATGTGCATAGGTCTATAGAGCGACGACATCTAGACGATGTCGGTCTTCATAAGAGAAGGCCTAGAAAAAAGACCGCTGCTTACGAAAAAGTACAAAAGGTTTGGCTCAACTATACCAAACCTCATATTAATAAGCTAGAAACGTTCTGGTAAAACGTTTTATGATCGGATGAGACAAAACTAGAGCTTCTTGGGAGGAACGATAGGCTTGTCGTAAACTGAATTTGAAGGATAAATAAGTCCTCTTAGTAAATGGTATCCTGGCTGAGACTAAGAACTACGATTATACCTACTTAGAACCAAACCCGAAGCAAAAACTAAAATAAAAGGGCTGAAAAAATACAGACATACAGGCAGATAAACAGACACACAAAGAAAAATCTTGCCTTTTATATATATATATTATCGATTTTCTGCACGATTGTAAGAACTGCAATCTTGAAACTTCTGAATATCGTTTCTTATGTCTTTGTCTATGAGTGTATCAAATTTGATTAAAATCGGACCACTCTTTCTAAAACCCGATTTTTTCGATTATCGATTTTCGATATTTATCGGGGGTACCTAGACACAAAAGCTAGCTAAGAACACTCGCAGACGCGTATAGTACAACTGTGTAAATTTTCAAGAAATTCGGTTCAGCCGTTTCGGAGTCTATAGGTAACGGACACACACACACACACACACTCATACACACAGACAAAGTTCCATTTATAAGTTATATAATTTTTAAAGGGTTTCTTGTATAGTGAGCGTCAAACTTTTACCATTCTTTTTTGCAAAACATCCACAATTGCTCGATATTTGATTTGTTTAAATAATTTCTTTAATCTGAATCACAGATTTTCAATTGCTTATTCATTCTAGATATTAATATTTTAATAAGGCAAGATGTTTGTGTGTGTGTCTGTTTATCTACCTGTATGTAAATATTTTTTTTAACCCTTTTATTTTAGTTTTTGCTTCGGGTTTGGCTCTAAGTAGGTATAATTGTAGTTCTTAGTCTCAGCCATGATACCATTTACTCAGAGGACTTATTTATCCATCAAAATTCAGTTTAAAACGAAAAAACTTATTTGATATCGATACCAGGAAATCAAAATTTGACTTACATCCATTCATTTTTCTTTCAGTCTACGGTTTCGCTTTAACTGGAAACAACTATTGCTTTTTAGTCCTTCGTGCCAACGTCCAAAGAGTCTGAGCTCCAGGACCATGGATTAGCTTTTTAAGCTTTCATTACACCCGAGCAACGCCGGACTATACTTCTAGTTGATAAATAATTCGATGTCGTGACCTCAAAATGACAAGTCGCTAAATATTAGTTGCAAGGATTCACTTACTTTTGCACATCTTAGTTTTTAATTAATATTTTTTATTCCAGTTTGATAAAAAAAATGTGAAAGTAGCTGTAATTCGTTTAATTAAGGTTCTTCTTAATGAAGATTTAGTTTAATTAAGATTTGTTGATTATCTGGTAAAAAGTGAAAATTTAAAAAAATATTATCATAGGATTTCACTTACTTTTGCTCAGAGCTACATATTAAGCGATTTTTCTTTTGCTAATATAGTCATTTGAAAACATTGCCTGATGTTTTGAAATCACTTTTCATCTGAAATGTCAAGATATCTCCAAGCACTACAGACCAGATAAACTAATGTAACTGTTCGAAACTACTGAATCAAAAAGTTTTTTTTCATTTCACCGCATGGAAGGCAATAAAGCCACTAAGCTGCATAGAGTTTTTAAGAGTGAAAACAAATGAGACAGTATTTGAGAAACAAATGGAAAATGCCAAAAAAAAAATCACAAAAACCTAACATAGTGATTGATGTTAGCTTTAAAAATTTTTGAAAACCGTAGTTGACTGGAAATGAATAAGTCGAAAGAGATTTTCACAAGCGATAAGTTCGAGAAAATATATGAATCAAAATTACATTTACATCAATCTGTTTCAACAGCAAAATGGGACCTAATTGCTGATAAAGCACTAATCCTTGATTCATGACATCAGTTCGAAAAGCAGATTAGTCTTAATAGTAGACTAAATTTAAGATCTATTTATAAAAAGTCTAAACTTTTAACAGTCCTGCAACCTATCTCCAAGTAGAAAGTTTACTACAAGTTATCTTTTAGAAATTTTTATCTTTACAAAAATTACTTGTCAAAATTGTATCAGTCAATTAAAGTTTGGGGTCTTCTGTACAAATTTTCAATATTTTGGTTCTTCTGTACAAAATCTTCAATATTTGGTATCTTCTGTACACAATCTTCAATATTTGGGGTCTTCTGTACAAATCTTCAATATTTAGGGTCTTCTGTACAAAATGTTCAATATTTGGGGTCTTCTGTACAAATCGTCAATATTTGGTGTCTTCTGGACAAAATCTTCAATATTTGGGGTATAATCTATCTATCTATCTATCTATCTATCTATCTATCTATCTATCTATCTTAGTCTGTTCATTATCTATCTATCTATCTATCTATCTATCTATCTTAGTCTGTTCATTATCTATCTATCTATCTATCTATCTATCTATCTTAGTCTGTTCATTATCTATCTATCTATCTTAGTCTGTTCATTATCTATCTATCTATCTATCTATCTATCTATCTATCTATCTATCTATCTTACTTAGTCTTTTCATATCTATGAATATATCTAAACTTATTTATAAATGGAACTTTGTCTGTGTGTGTGTGTGTGTGTGTGTGTGTGTGTGTGTGTGTGTGTGTCCGTTACCTATAGACTCCGAAACGGCTGAACCGATTTTCTTGAAAATTTGCACAGTTGTACTATAAGCGTTTGCGAGTGTTCTTAGCTTGGATTTGTGTCGAGGTACCCCTGATAAATATCGAAAATCAATAATCAAAAAATTCGGTTTATAGAAGGAGTGCTCCGATTTAAATCAAATTTGATACACTCATTGACAAAGACATAAGAAACGATATTCAGAAGTTTCAAGGTTGCAGTTCTTACAATCGTGCAGAAAATCGTTAATATATATATATATATATATATATATATATATATATATATATATATAAGGCGAGATATTTGTGTGTGTGTCTGTTTATCTGCCTGTATGTGTGTATTTTTTCAGTCCTTTTCTTTTAGTTTTTGCTTCGGGTTTGGCTCTAAGTGGGTATAATTGTAGTTCTTATCCATCAAAATTCACTTTACGACGAAAAACTCTTGAGAGCTTACCTTGGTCACACACACATTGCTTTTGATTACATCTGCGGACTACTCCCTGATGACCGATCACTTCAGTCTAGGCAGACCTCCGCCAACGATACACTCTCATCACAACTCTGCATATAATATTTGTCTAAATTTCTTAGATGAGGTAGTATTTACACTGTTTACATTATTCGGACTATTGTCCTCATCTGTGTTGCCATTTGTACGACGTTTCAGCCGTTATACGTTGTGGCCTTCTTCAGGTAATAGGAATTTCGAACTGAACCTTTTATTACGATCACTGGGGTATATCATTCTAATTCCTTGTACGAAACTTCTTTTGATAATCTTGAATTATCTACCTTTCATCGAAATCTCTAAGTTACTTGTTCACCACTGCTGTAGCATGGTATTGAACTGACAACTCTTGTGGTCAAGTCAGTGGAACTAACCAACGTCTCAATCCAAACGACAATGTATCCTTAAGGACAAGAACAACTGAATTTCTAGAACTTATAAACCTAATGTTCACTAGCCTCCTTTTTAGCAGAGTTCATATTGCAATTTTTTATGTTAATGGTTAGTGATCGTAACAAAGGGTTCGGTTCGTAATTCCTAGTACTTAAAGAAGACCGGAGCGTACAACGGCCGAAACGTCGTACAAATTGCAACAAAGATGAGGACAATAGTCCGAATAATGTAAATAGTGTGTGCATATAATATCAGTAGTTGCTTTGAAGTTTGTTCTTCAAATTGTCTGTAAATTCAACTTGATATCTGTTTGTTGATATCTGCTGTTCGTCTCAGTATCCTCGACAGGCTCCAAAGGAGAATCTATAATGTGATTTGTCCCGACCTAGCAGCTCGACTTCAGCCACTTTCTCTTTTGTGGGATGCGGCTTCCACAAATATTTTCATGGCTTCTGCTCCGAAGAACTTAGGTCACTGGTGCCCCCTCCACAAGAATTTACTCGAGCAACCAGACTGGCATCAAGTTCCCACCCTTTTACAGTTAGATCAATCAAATGCAGATGACAATTCAAATCCATCAGCTTTTTCTCGTGATTCCAGCCTATGGAACTCCCTTCCATATACTTGCTTTCCTGACGGCTATAACCTCCAAGAATTACAAGGCAAAGCCAATTCCCATATCTTCTCCACTTAACTTCAGCCCTTTCTACAGCACCCCGTGTATCTTGTTCTTTTCCTTTATTTCTACCCTGGAACTTCTCTTCACTTCTGTGTTCATATCCTTCTCTTGCCCTTTCTCTTTCACCCACTGTAGCTGTTTTTTCTTTCTCTTCACTCTTCCCACAACACCCAGTGTATCTTGTTCTTTTCCTTTATGTCTACCATCGAACATGTCTTCACTTCTGAGTTCATATCCTTCTCTTGCCTTTCTCTTCTACCCACTGTAGCTGTTTTTTCTTTCTCTTCACTCTTCCCACAACACCCAGTGTATCTTGTTCTTTCCTTTATGTCTACCATCGAACATGTCTTCACTTCTGTGTTCATATCCTTCTCTTGCCCTTTCTCTTTCACCCACTGTAGCTGTTTTCTTTCTCTTCCTCTTCCCACAACACCCAGTGTATCTTGTTCTTTTCCCTTTATGTCTACCATCGAACATGTCTTCACTTCTGTGTTCATATCCTTCTCTTGCCCTTTCTCTTTCACCCACTGTAGCTGTTTTTTTCTTTCTCTTCACTCTTCCCACAACACCCAGTGTATCTTGTTCTTTTCCTTGTAATGCCATCGAACATGTCTTTTCCGCTGTGTTCATATCCCTTCTCTTGCCCTTTCTCTTTCACCCACTGTGGCTGTTTTCTTTCTCTTCCTCTTCCCACAACACCCAGTGTATCTTGTTCTTTTCCTTTATGTCTACCATCTAACATGTCTTCACTTCTGTGTTCATATCCTTCTCTTGCCCTTTCTCTTTCACCCACTGTAGCTGTTTTCTTTTCTCTTCACTCTTCCCACAACACCCAGTGTATCTTGTTCTTTTCCTTTATGTCTACCATCAGACATGTCTTCACTTCTGTGTTCATATCCTTCTCTTGCCCTTTCTCTTTCACCCACTGTAGCTGTTTTTTCTTTCTCTTCACTCTTCCCACAACACCCAGTGTATCTTGTTCTTTTCCTTTATGTCTACCATCGAACATGTCTTCACTTCTGTGTTCTAGCTATCCTTCTCTTGCCCTTTCTCTTTCACTTACTGTAGCTTCTTTTCTTTCTCTTCCTCTTCCCACAACACTTGAGGCCTGTATCTTGTTCTTTTCCTTTATGTCTACCATCGAACATGTCTTCACTTCTGTGTTCATATCCTTCTCTTGCCCTTTCTCTTTCACCCACTGTAGCTGTTTTTTCTTTCTCTTCCTCTTCCCACAACGCAGTGTATCTTGTTCTTTTCCTTTATGTCTACCATCGAACATGTCTTCACTTCTGTGTTCATATCCTTCTCTTGTACTTCTCTTTCACCCACTGTAGCTGTTTTTTTCTTTCTCTTTACTCTTCCCACAACACCCAGTGTATCTTGTTCTTTTCCTTTTATGTCTACCATCGAACATGTCTTCACTTCTGTGTTCATATCCTTCTCTTGCCCTTTCTCTTTCACCCACTGTAGCTGTTTTTCTTTCTCTTCACTCTTCCCACAACACAGTGTATCTTGTTCTTTTCCTTTATGTCTACCATCGAACATGTCTTCACTTCTGTGTTCATATCCTTCACCTCTTGCCCTTTCTCTTTTCACCACTGTAGCTGTTTTTCTTTCTCTTCCTCTTCCCACAACACCCAGTGTATCTTGTTCTTTTCCTTTATGTCTACCATCGAACATGTCTTCACTTCTGTGTTCGTATCCTTCTCTTGCCCTTTCTCTTTCACCCACTGTAGCTGTTTTTCTTTCTCTTCACTCTTCCCACAACACCCAGTGTATCTTGTTCTCTTCCTTTATGTCTACCATCGAACATGTCTTCACTTCTGTGTTCTTATCCTTCTCTTGCCTTTCTCTTTCACCCACTGTAGCTGTTTTTCTTTCTCTTTACTCTTCCCACAACACCCAGTGTATCTTGTTCTTTTCCTTTTATGTCTACCATCGAACATGTCTTCACTTTGTGTTCATATCCTTCTCTTGCCCTTTCTCTTTCACCCACTGTAGCTGTTTTTTTCTTTCTCTTCCTCTTCCCACAACACCCAGTGTATCTTGTTCTTTTCCTTTATGTCTACCATCGAACATGTCTTCACTTCTGTGTTCATATCCTTCTCTTGCCCTTTCTCTTTCACCCACTGTAGCTGTTTTTCTTTCTCTTCCTCTTCCCAACACAGTGTATCTTGTTCTTTTCGCCCATGTCTACCATCAGACATGTCTTCACTTCTGTGTTCATATCCTTCTCTTGCCCTTTCTCTTTCACCCACTGTAGCTGTTTTTTCTTTCTCTTCACTCTTCCCCAACACCCAGTGTATCTTGTTCTTTTCCTTTATGTCTACCATCAGACATGTCTTCCTTCTGTGTTCATATCCCTTCTTTTTTTCCCATTCTCTTTCAACTCCTGTAGCTTGTTCGTCTTTGTCTTCACTCTTTTCCTGTCTAAAACTTTAACTCGTTTATGTAACCCTCTGCACATTAGTGGCAGTACCACCCTGCTTGGGGTGAAATGTTTAAAAATATTATCTATCTATCTATCTATCTATCTATCTATCGATCTCAGTCTTTTCATATCTATCTATCTATCTATCTATCTATCTATCTATCTATCTCGGTCTTTCTATATCTATCTATCTCAGTCTTTTCATATCTATCTATCTATCTATCTATTTCAGTCTGAGCACGTCAATCTTTTTATCAGAGATTAATCAACATTCATGAAAATATTTATAGAATTATATAGAGAAGCCACTTCAAGGTGGTGCTATACTAACTGAAGTCGAGATGCCAGGTCAGGTCTGATAACATTGCAGTTTTGGAATCTAAGACTAGAAAGAGAAGTTTTTGGATTTTCTGTCTATATATGGAAGCAGTGCTTTATTTTTTTTAATCTGAATTGACTTTTGCGAGTATAGAGAATTACAGGAGTAGATAGTTTCTTTCTGAAGTAGTACAACGAACCAACAATTTTACTATCTTTAATATTAGATCTTATGTACGATTACCACTTAAGCTTTTAAAATAGATGGTCGATGTATACAGGGTGTAAACAATAAATTGGCAGTTTGAGATCTCAGACTTTAAACCTTGATAAAGAAGGGACATTTAAAGACATTTAAGATTTGCGTATTTTTATTTAACTGTTTTATTAAATACAAACATTTTATTCTATGCGTCCACCTTCTGCGTCCACAACTTGCTGAATGCGAACCCTAAAAGCACGACAGGCCTTGACAGCTGACTCTTTCTTGATATCGCGGAATGCTCGCCTTACGGAGGTCTTCAGTGAGGCCACACTGTTATGGGGGCGAGCATTAGAGACTTTCTCAACATCGCCCCATAACCAATACTCGCAGGGGTTCAAATCTGGCGAACTAGAGGGCCAGATATTTGAGGGCACAAAAAACGGCAACTCTCTCTTCAAGAAGGTCTGCACTGTTTTTGATCCATGAGCAGGTGCAGAGTCCTGGAGGAATATCACTTTGTTGGGATCATAGTTCTTCTTAATCCAGGGTAAGAGAACTTCCTCCAGAATCTTCAGATATTCCACCGTATTGATCTTTAAGCCCACTTCAATGAAGTGACGGGGCATGACTTTCCCATTGCTGGCAATAGCTCCAAACACCATGACAGAGGCAGGGTGTTTACTCTACATGACTGGAGGAACACAAGAAGGGTCAATGACGATAACTCTCGAGTTTCTGCGGTTGGTGACTTCGTCTACCACAAACTTTTTCTCGTCCACAAAAATGCGAATGGTTCCACCATGGTGTTTTAGGTGATTGAGTAGCAAGGGGCTTCTCTCTTTACGAATGGTCTTAGATTTCGTTTTAAGAATGTTACGACGTCGTCTGCAGTATGACTTCATCCCAAGATCTTTCCGTACTGTATTAGAAATGGTCATTTTGGTCACATTCCGCTTTTTCGCCAGGTCAACCATTGACTGTGATGGATTTGCTGTAATGGATCGTTTCAAGCCACTGAGAAACCTTCTGGTGTGGATTTTATCACTTCTCGGAATGTGAGCCTTAATTTGCATGTCTTTACTTTCCCTTAAGTTTGTTACAACACGATGAACAGTCCTAGGAGCATAGCCAGTGTCTCTGATAATGTCAGACGTCTTATGCCCGGCGCGGAGCAATTCAGCAATAACCATTCTATGGTTAAATTCTACACTGGCACTCATTTTGTTAGTATTTTTAGGTGGCTAATCTGGACTTCAGACTCTAAAGAGTACAGCAACTAACATTTCAGATCGATAATGCCGCTTTAAAAAACCTAAATTGTGGATTGAAATTACTGCCAATTTATCGTTTACACCCTGTAATATGTGCATCAGAAGTATTTTCTCTAGATGTTACTATGCAATTTGAGCCTGTGACTCTTGTCATAATCTGAAATACCGATCAAACCGCTAATCCGACACCTCCCGATTGGATGTCGGGCGAGTAAACGGAGTCTTACACTTTATAAATATTTAAATCGGTGACCCTGTGCTGAGTAAATATTTATAAATGTTTAAATCATTATCTTCTGTCGAATTTACCACGCCTTTCAGAGGCCATTTTGAATCAGATGTGTGTCAGCGTGGGTTTTTTCACTTGAATTATGTCAAACACAAATTTTCCCATAATGGGCCATTTAGCCTATAAACAAAGTCTTTAAATAAGTTGACTGATATAATTATTTCGATATATTTGGAACGGTTTGTCCCTGTGCAGTTCATTTGTCCTTTCAGACAACCTGAATTTGAGATGTATAATGGAATTCACATCTTTGAAACTATAACTCTTATATACTTTATGGCAAATCTCTCACAAGACATCAGATTTCCTGGTGTTTAAAAGACTTCAAACTATTAAATCGAAAACAAATCAAGTCCTATTTTTTAATAAATTCATCTCAAAGAAGGCGAGAATGCTACTAAGATGCAAAAGGCTAATAAGAATGAAAGAAAATGAAAAATATATTAGAAAGAACCAAAGACCCAATGAAAAACAGCAAACAAAGGATGAACCTCTACTCCTGTTCAAATGAACGGGAGGGACGTTAGAGTATAGAGTTGAAGTAGATTTTAGAAGGAACCAGAAACCCAATCCTAAAAAAGAAACAAGGGATAAACTTCTACTCCTGTTCAAAAGACCGGGAAGGAGACGTTAGAAATATAGAGTTGAAATAAGACTTTAAAAGGAGCCAGAAACCCAATCCTAAATAGGAAACAAGGGATAAACCTCTACTCCTGTTCAAAAGACCAGGGAAGAGACGTTAGAAGTATAGAGTTGAAGTAGACTTTAGAAGGAACCAGAAAACCAATCCTAAGCAGGAAATAAGTGATAAACCTCTACTTCTGTTCAAAAGACCCTGGAAGAGACGGTAGATGTATAGAGTTGAAGTAAACTTTAGCAAAAAAGCAGAAACCTAATCGGAGGGCTGACTTTCAATTCCTGTTGCCTTCGTTATATTAATTTTCACGCCAATACTCCTGGAAATGTATGAATCCATCTTTTTTCCCCAAATAAAGATTAATTAATAAGACTTACACTGCAGAATGCGAAGACAAGTGCCAGAATGAGGGGTAATTCGCTGGAGTCTCTTGTGGGCGTGTCATTATCAGAGGGATAGATTGTCTACGTCTGTGTATTGAATATAAGTGAAAAATGGCGTGAATTCAACAGAGAGTCTCGGAAAATCTGTAGGGTTGTTCTGCATCGGACATCTAGTTTTGCGACCGGGTCAGACCACTCGCAGAAGGGCGGTGATCCAACGTGCGACATGAGGTCCTGTAACGTCACTCCTCCTACTTCCCATTAGAATGCAAGCTGTCAATTTTAATAAAACGAATACCAAAAAGAAATCAACCTTTCAGTTGATACCATTTTATGTCGTAACCTGTGGAGTCAAAGACGACAAAAAACGAAACACTAAATCATTATTATCGCAAAAAGATCTCTCAATGTAAAAATATTTGATGTCTTTAAATAACCTACAATACGGTAACAAGCCGTAAAACACACACACACACAAAAAAAAAATAATAATCAATCAATTGCAAATAATCTTGGGAAAGGTATAAATCCATATCTCACGCTACTATGTAAACTTGGTCGACAACAAACCTAGGAGAAGGAAAACTCAGAATTCAAACCAGCTTCGAAAAAGTTTGCCTTCGTCAGGCTATCTTGCCCAAGAATCTCAGTTTTGAAAGGACTATACGCTACAATGTATCAGTTGGCATAAATTTGTGACTTCATTTGAAACAAAAAAGTTGAGTCATTCAAGTGTTCTGGTCTTGTTACCTGTTTTTTTGTTTTTTTTTGTTTTTTTTTTTAATGCGATAAAAAATCGGAGAGAATTTTTTTCATAATTAATGATGCCATATTAATTAAGTCATTATCGGAGTATTTTATGAACATAAATCGCTCATTATATTTTTAGTGCTCTTGCTTTTTAGTGAATCCTTTTTGCTTCATAGCCAGATGGTGCAACTTAGCCCATAATAATAGTTAGAAAGTCGTTAAAACTCCCTTGACGCATGAAGTGCTCTAGCATTGGATGCTATCACGGGTAGTGGGGCGTCATTTATAGAGAATTTATTTTCTGAAAGACTTACTATTTTATCGCTTAAACTGAAAAAAAAGAAGAAAATCTATGAGATAAGGTAGTCGATGAAAGCAAGAGTAATGTGCAAATCTGTTAGAGATTCATTCCTATAACTTTCCGGTTTTTTTTACAGAAAAGACATTTATTAATTTAAAAGAAAAATACGAAACGCCTTCAAAATTGGAGCCCTCTAACTTCAATGCACTTGTTGTAACGCCCAATCTACTTCTTTGTAGCCCCATGAGGTCATTCCAAGTAAAGGTATCCAGGACGACTTCATGTTTTCAATGTCTTTAAAACGGCTTCTCCCGATATTCTTCAGACTGGGGAATAACCAAAATTAGGAATTTGAAATTCAGGAAAGCACCACATTGAAGTTATACAAAATTAATGTGTTCAGAACCTTTGTCAAAGCTGTTTCCATCTTCTCAGTGAGTTTAAGACGAGTGACCCTGAGCTTCTTTCAGTTTGAAGAACCACTATCAGTTACAGAAATCAAGGTCTGGACTGTAAAGAGGGTGAGGTCCAGTTTTCATACCCATGTCCATCAATGCAAAACTTGAATATAAAACAGACCAATGCTTAGCATATTACTGAATAATAATAATAATAATAATAATAATAATAATAATAATAATGATAATAATAATAAAAACTAATAACAATAATAATAATAATAATAAAAACGAATAATAATAATAATAATAATAATAATAACGAATAACAATAATAATAATAAAAACTAATAACAATAATAATAATAATAAAAAGTAATAACAATAACAATAATAATAATAATAATAACAATAATAAAAACTAATAACAATAATAATAATAATAATAATAATAACTAATAACAATAATAATAATAATAAAAACTAATAATAATAATAATAATAATAATAAAAACTAATAACAATAATAATAATAATAAAAACTAATAACAATAATAATAATAATAATAAAAACTAATAACAATAATAATAATAATAAAAATAAAAACCAATAACAATAATAATAATAATAATAATAAAAACTAATAACAATAATAAAAACTGATAACAATAATAATAATAATAATAAAAACTAATAATAATAATAATAATAATATATAAATAATAATAAACTATCGCCCGGTTCACACTCTACCCACGTCTACTGAACAGGTGAAGAGGCTCATCCCTTGTTTCCTGTTTAGGATGCGGTTTCCGGTTTTCTCTTTTCCAATCTTTTCACTCCTATGTAGCCCCCTGCACGTCAGTGGCGTTACCGCCTTGCTCGGGGTGATATGATTAAAATAATAATAATAATAATAATAATAATAATAATAATAATAATAATATATAGATTTTCAGGCAAAACTTATACATAATAATGTGGATCCAAAATGCAGGTTCTGTGATAAACACCAAAAATCAATAGACCATCTAATCTCAGGTTGTTCTGTACTTGCCCAAAATGAATATAAATATCGTCACGATAGAGTGGGGCAATATTTACATTGGAAATGTGCAAACACTATGGAAAATCTGTAAAAAAACACTGGTATGGACATCACTCAGCACCGGTTACAGAAATAGAAGATGTCACAATTCTATGAGATATCACCATTTATAGAGACAGAAAAATTGAAACAAATAGGCCGGACATTATTGTTAAAAACCAGAAAGAAAAAGCTTGCCTATTAATTGATATGGCTTGTCCAGCGGATTGTAGCATAGTAACCAAGGAATTCGAAAAACTGTCAAAATATAAAGACCTGGAAATTGAAATAGAAGAATTGTGGAAATTGAAAACAAGAGTTGTGCCAGTGATAGTAGGTGCACTTGGAATGATAAAAAATGGAACAAAACAACACATTGAAAGAATCCCTGGAAACCCCAGCTTAAGAGATATACAAAAAATTGTTTTGATAAGTACAGCCCACACACTAAGGAGAACTTTGTCTATGTAACGCTAGGGATTTTAGGGGAGAAAGAAAAAAGCATGAAATGGAGCCATAACAACACAACACAACCTGCTTTAGGTCTTCTCGCAGACTTTATAGGTAGTGCAACCATAGCAGAAATTAAAATATGATAAAAAATGACAACATATTAATAAAATTTGCCTGCTAATCCAGCAAATTACAACGTATCAACTAAAGAATTTGCAAATTTATCAAAATATAATGATTTGGAAATTGAAATAGAAAAAAATTCGAAATTGAAAACAAGAATAGTAGCAGTGATAGTAGGTGCACTTGGAATGATAAAAACAGGAACAAAACAACACATTGAAAGAATCCCTGAAAATCCTAACTTAGAAGAAAAACAAAAGAAAGTTGTCTTGATATGTACAGCCTACATACCAAAAAGAACTTTGTCCTTGTAAGTCTAGTGATGTTATGGGAGACAGAAAATTAAATCCTGAAAAGTAACCAAAACAACACACCACTATCTGCCTTAGGTCTTTCCGCAAACTTGGTAGTTAGTGTGACCGTAGCAGAAATGGAAATAATAATAATAATAATGATATGCCAAACTTTTGGATCCTGAAGACTGGAATGGTTCAAAGTCTCTTTGGTGATAGTAAATTTTCTAAAAGACAGCATGGAAACGTAAAAACCCCATTATACCTCAATAAATTTCAGGTAAGAATAAAGACAAAAATTCTCCAACATTTGAATATTTTTTTATTAAGTTGGTTCTGAGCTTTCGGCTCACATGAGCCATCTTCAGAGAAGTTACAGGGACGTTAACATAAAAACATTCACCATCAAAGATGATTTTATCTTGTGTTGACATAAAACGTTGCTAAGCAACGTTAACAGTAACCAACTAGCAAACGCAGTTCGTAAATTTGTAATGCGGTTCTATGACGTCACACCGTGTGAGAGCTCGAAATGTTGACAGAACCATATATCAAAACAACCCACACTTAATAAAATTACGTTCAAATCTGGTTATGACACATTACATTGCATTTAAATATATGACATATTAAAGACATATAAAAAAGATAGAATATAGTTTATAGAATATAAACCGAATATATAGAATATAAAACAGAATATATAGACTATGGACGTGCGTTGTGATCTAGTGCATATCGGGTCGGAACGAGAAATCGGGGAGCCGAGTTCGAATTCCAGTTGAATTCACTTACGCGCAAATACCCTTGGGAAAGGTATCAATCCGTCTCTTCCCTCCAGTTATGGGTTAAATAACAGGAGAGATTGGGTCTATAGCCTTGGCCAGCAACCAGTCTACCTCAGAAAGCAGTGGCAACCTACTGCGGGATAATCTTCTGCCCAGTCAGTCATGTCTCTGTCAAGACATGATCGCCCAAGCGTGTTTCACGTATGGCACTTAACTGACTGACTGATATAGAATATAAACAGAATATATAGAATATAAACAGACACTGAAGATCAATAATAATAATAATAATAATAATAATAATAATAATAAATTTGTAAAACCTGGAAAACGAATGAGAAAAAATGTCAAAATTGAAAACAAGAATAGTAGGTGCGCTTGGAATGATAAAAAAGGAACAAAACAACACATTGAAAGAATCCCTGGAAATCCTAACTTAGAAGAAAAACAAAAGAAAGCTGTCTTGATAAGTAAAGCCTACATACCAAGAAGAACTTTGTCCTTGTAAGTCTAGTGATGTTATGGGAGACAGAAAATTAAATCCTGAAAAGTAACCCAAACAACACACCACTATCTGCTTAGGTCTTTCCGCAAACTTGGTAGTTAGTGTGACCGTAGCAGCAATCGAAAGATGATGAAAAATTCATAGAAGTAATAATAATAGGACTAACTAGCATTATAGCCCGGCGTTGCTCGGGTGTAATGAATGCTTTAAAACTAATCCATGATCCTGGAGCTCAGACTCAGCTTAAAGAATATTTGTGTGAAGTTTGGTGAGAATCGGATAAAATATTGTGGATTTGTATAAAGGACATAAAGACAGATAAACAGACACACACAAACATCTTGACTTTTATATATATATTATCGATTTTCTGCACTATTGTAAGAACTGTAATCTTGAAACTTCTGAATATCGTTTCTTATGTCTTTTTCTATGAGTGCATCAAATTTGATTAAAATCGGACCACTCCTTCTATAACCCGATGTTTTCGATTACCGATTTTCGATATTTGTCGGAGGTATCTCGACACAAAACCTAGCTAAGAACACTCGCAGATGCTTATAGTACAACGGTGTAAATTTTTAAGAAAATCGGTCCAGCCGTTTCGGAGACTATAGGTAACGGACACACACACACACATACACACACACAGTGACAAAGTTCCATTTATAAATAAGTTTAGATAATAGTACTAAGGATGTGCGTTGTGATGCAGTGGGTATCGACTCGAAACGAGAAATCGGCGTACCGTGTTCGAATTCCAGTTGAATTCCTTTCATTCACTGACGCACAAATACCCTTGGGAAAGGTATTAATCCGTCTTTTCCCTCCAGTTATGGGTTAAATAATAGGACAGATTGGGTTTTATAGCCTTGGTAGGCAACCAGTCTACCACAGAAAGCAATGGCAACCTACTGCGGGATAATCTTCTGCCTAGTCAGTCATGTTTCTTTCGAGACATGATCGCCTAAAGCGTGTATCACGTATGGCACTTAAGTGATTGACCGAATAATGATATGATACAATTAGTCAAACAACACGAAAACAGAAATAAATGAATATTCAATCATGAAAAAAAGGCTGTAAATACAAACAAGATTTATATTTCGTAGATTCTGTAGAAAACCAAAATAGGACCGAAGAACTAACAGTTGCAGCAAAGAATATGCAAAAGAGAGCCAAAGATAGAACTCTTGGACAGATGAAACAACGCTCGAAAGACAAACCTCTTTATGGTCAATATCCAAAACGTGCAGAAATCAAAATATGATGAAAATGTTACAATAGAATTAATCCTTCAACCACGGCAGTAGTTGAATATATTTTTAAGTGCGACATTGAGTGCATCTAGGCAGCTTTCAAGCTTCACCACTAATTCAGTTCTCAACCAAATTTCAAACAGTTTACAGAGTTACATCTCCTTAGCTACATTTTAAAATATCATTTTTGAATTTTGGTTCAGTAGAAAAAAAGTTACATCAAAATATGTGAAGTCCAAAAAGGGAGACTAACTACATAAGTGAGTGACCAACGCTTCTAATTATAAATCTTATTCATTATTTTTTTTTTATTTAATATTTTTGTATGCGGTTTTCAACATTTAAATTCTGATGATATCTTTTATCATTTTTATCAATCAAACTTGGCTTATCACTTATGATTTTATCAGAATTGATTATCAAAATTAATTACAAATAATCAATTTTCTTATTGCTTTTTTAATTAATTGCATATTACTTATTTTCTTTTTAACATTTTTGAATGCAGTTTTCAGTATTAATTTTATATTTATTAATAGCAATGCCTGGATTACATGGAAAAATACTCGCATGAAAAGTAATATTCTTAAGATTATATTAAACCTGGAAAAGAACAGGACAAGTTATTAAACCTGGAAAAGTTAAGGACAAGTTATCCTAGTGAAGGAAAAAAAACAAGAAATTTCTTGAAATATTGCAACCGAAAATGAAATTTGAACTGAGTCGGGAAATTCACTTTTAGCCCTGAATTCAGATACAATTGAATTGTTCAACAATCTTTATAGCTTTCACCGGCCAAGAAGACGTACGCTCTGCACACATTCGTGGCTACATTTTGGTGCGAGGTATCTTTATGAGAAAGGACCTGACGTCACTTAATCTACAACACGTTTAGTGAACTCAATCAGAACAGACTATATATATATATATATTATTTAAAAAATATAAATTAATATGAGCTTAACTCAGTGAAAAACTAGCAATGATTTGTGAATGCTATGCGACATTTACTGTTGCTTATAATATGTACTTTGCTCTCAACTGCGTATTTATCTTATCTTTTCTTTGCTGGTACCAATTTACTTTATCTCACGACCAACTAAAGAGTCAGGACCCGCAGTTTAAAAAAGCCCTTCAAGAGATCTTCATAATATGCACCATTTATAGTCTACTCATACGCCATTAACATAAACCTGATTCGATAACCTCTGTCTTGAGTGGCTCTGAGGCCTTGTGTCGGATGAACAACAATATCGTTTATTTTGTAGTAGAGGTGTTAAGAACAGTTAACGAATTCAGCAGATATAAAAGACAGAAAGGGGCGTAAGACAAGGGTGTGTCTTTTCACCGGATCTGTTCAACTTGTACAGCGAGAATATTTTAAGAACCCTCGAAGTTTTGCCTGGATTCATCATCGGAGGCCACAATTTAAACAATCTAAGCTACACAGATGATACAGTGCTGATAGCAGACTCAGAAAGGAAACTACAAGACCTCCTACAGAAGGTAGATGAAGAAAGTAACAAGAAAGGACTAGAAATAAACTGCACGAAAACCGAATGCATGGTCATCAGTAAAAAGAGCAGCCCCAAAATCCAAATACAGGTGGGGGATACTAAAATCAAGCAGGTACAGAAGTTTAAATACCTGGGAAGTGTTCTAACAGATGACGGAAAGTGCAACTCAGAGATCCGAAGACGAATTGGCATGACGAAGGAAGCATTCTAGAAGTTGAGTAAAGTATTAAGAAACAGGACAATTTCACTAGAAACAAAGAGAGTACTGGATTGCTAGGTGATGTCAGTTCTTCAATATGGCAGGTGAATGCTGAACAGTATCATCAAACATGAATGAGATACTTGAAGCAACTGAAATGTGGATCTACAGAAGGATGCTGCGTATATCATGGATCGAGCATGTGAGCAATGATGAGGTTTTGGAAAGAATGGAAACGAAAAGGAAATTATTACTGAGCATCAGAAAGAGACAGCTGAAGTTCCTGGGACATGCAATGAGGAAGGAGGGCTTAGAGAACCTGATACTAACAGGCCAGATACAGGGGAAAAGAGACAGGGGAAAGCAACGGATAACATATTTGAAGGACCTAATCAGGTGGATGGCAGAGCGGGGTTTGGGTGGTGTAACAGGAGAAGGCGTGATAAGAGCCACCAGGGTTACGGAGACGTGGAAAGTCATGATCACCTACGTCCTGAAGGGACAAGGCACATAAAAGAAGAAGAAGTAGAGGTCTTAGTTTTTGTTATCATCAGTACAATCGGCTAGGGCTTTTTCATATATATTTTTGATAATAATTTAAAAAAGAAATTTAAATAATGAGAAATTCAAAGGATTTTTTTACGTTTTTGTAAACTGTTTTCCTAACCCGCTTGACCAGCTCTTCCGATACAGGTTGTCGTTCGGATCGTTTTGCTCTCCGCAGAAAAACTTTCTCTTTCAACTGTTTTGCCATTTCAGTTTGGTGCATTTTTAACGAATTCTCTTACAAATGCACGCTACATATCTTTGTCCTGTAGCGTGCAGAAATAGAAGGAAATTGACGCAATGAACCCCGTACATCCATATCAGGAGGCTATCTAATCAAAGACAAAAATAAAAATTTAATTTTAAATAAAGCATTCCAGAAGTTGAGTAAGGTATTAAGAAACAGGACAATTTCGCTAGAAACAAGGAAGAGAGTACTGGATTGCTACGTGCTGTCCGTCCTTCAATATAGCAGTGAATGCCATCAAAAATGAAGGAAAAACTTGAACTAACTGAAATGTGGTTCTACAGAAACATGCTGGATATAAAGTGGGGGATCAATTCCACATTACAATCAATATATAATCTGAACCCTCACTTTGTGGTCACAACAGTTTCTGTACATTTATATTCCTGGGATTTAAAAGCACCAGGATGCATTCCAGGAGCTGAGTAAAATATTAAGAAACAGGACAATTTCGCTAGAAACAAGGAAGAGAGTACTGGATTGCTACGTGCTGTCCGTCCTTCAATATAGCAGCGAATGCTGGACAATATCATCAAAGATGAAGGAAAAACTTGAAGCAACTGAAATGTGGTTCTACAGAAGAATTCTGGATATAAAGTGGGGGATCAATTCCATATTACAATCAATATATAAACTGACCCCTCATTTTGTGATCACAGCAGTTTCTATACATTTATATTCCTGAGATCTAAAAGCACAAGGATGCATTCCAGAAGCTGAGTAAAGTATTAAGAGACAGGAAACTTTCTCTAGAAACAAAGAAGAAAGTACTGGATTGCTACGTGCTGTCCGTCCTTCAATATGGCAGTGAATGCTGGACAATATCATCAAAGATGAAGGAAAAACTTGAAGCAACTGAAATGTGGTTCTACAGAAGAATGCTGCGATTATCATGGATCGAGCATGTGAGCAATGATGAGGTCTTTGAAATGATGGAAACAAAATGTAATTTAATACTGAGCATCAGGAAGATACAACTAAAGTTCCTGGGACATGCAATGAGGAAGGAGGGTTTAGAGAACCTGATACTAACAGGCCAGATAGAGGGAAAACGAGACAGGGGAAATCAACGGATAACGTATTTGAAGGACATTATCAGGTGGATGACGGAATGAGGATTTCATATTTCTAAGAGTATATGAATTTAAGTGCAGTACTACACTAGCGGATGTGCGTTGTGGTGCGAGTATGTGCATTGTGGAGCAGTGGATTCCTGATTAATTCCTTGCATTCAATTAAGCACAAATACCCTCGGAAAAGGTATTAATCCGTCTCTTTCCTCCAGTTATGGGTTAAATAATAGGACAGATTTTGAGTTCTATAGCCTTAGCTGGCATCCAGTCCACCGCAGAAAGCAATGTCAACGCACTGCGGGATAATTTTCTGCCCAGTCAGTCATGATCGCCCAAAGTGTGTATCACGTATAGCACTTAACTAACTGACTGAATATAAGAGTTGAAAACATGATTAAGGCTTCTACTGGGCATAAAGTGGGGGATCAGTTTTATATTGTGATGAAGTAATAAACTGATCCCCCATTAATTTCTACTTAATAATATAATACATATCTCCCCCCCCCAGCTATGAGTTAAATAACAGGGCAGATTGGGTTCTACAGCCTTGGCTGGCAACCAGGCTACCGCAGAAAACAATGGCACCCTACTGCGGCATAATTTTCTGCCCCGTCAGTCATGTCTCTTTCGAGACAAGATCGCTCAAAACGTGTATCACGAATTGTCAGTATTCAACTGACTGACAAGACTGGCGTCGAGATTTCATCAATTTACAGTTGAGCTGGCTAAATTTAACCGTAAGTTCTATGCTAACAGTTTCTTTTTCTCGCACTTCTCGCTTGTGGAACTCCCTTACGTCTCCATGCTTTCCAGCAAACTTTAATCTGCAAAAATTTAAATGCAATGTCAATCGCTATCTATTACCCTCCCTATTACTCTTTTTTCTTCCAGCTCGTTATTAATGTTTCTTTTTTTCTAATTTTTCCCCACCCTGTAAACTCTCCCGTTATAGTGGCTTTATTGCCTTGCTTGAGGGTAATACCATTTAAAAACAAACAAAAATTTAGGTACCGCCCAAAAAATCACTAAAAAGAAATCATAGTATGAATAAAAATGTCCCCAAACTTAATAAAACAAACTTTTTCCACCAAAATCTTTATATTATTATTAAGAGGAAAGATCAAAGTAATTTTTAATTATTTTTAAAAACTTTTTAATCCCTTTTAACATTTTCGAAATTTTGTCAGAAAATTTTGTTTTGATTTGAGTTAGCGGTTAAACAAACGTTACGACTGTTTTACAATGGAAAACGTCATTTTTGCGAGAATTTCATTTCATCCCCCACTTTTTTTTTTTCGGTGACAAACAATAATTTGAAATTCTCGCAAAAATCAAATAATTGTCAGATTTTAATGAAACATTTAGTACTCATTCAAAAATGAATTAAATTATTTTTGAAATTATAATTTTTTTAAAATTTTGGATATTTTTTTAACTCTGTTAATCCACATCCACTTATATCCATGAAATTTTAATAAATTTTAATTGGCTACAAAATAGTTTTTTATTAGTTAAAGGCAAGACTCATTGGGGAATATAAATCAACTATTTTTTTTATTTTAAATTTAAGAACATCATCCGAAAATCTACTCCGAAGAGTAAAATAAAAAATGCAATAAAACTCTGATATAATTTAATTTGATAAGCTTCTGAAATTTAGAAATTAAAAATTTAAATTAATTTTAAAAATTTAAATTAATTGCTGGAATAAATAATAATAATTAAGGACATTAGTCTGAGAAAAAAAATCAGTTAAAACTGATTAAACTACTGGTATATTAAAGCAATGTTTTAAAACGAAAGAAGAAAAGTAAATAAAAAAAACAATTGTTGGGAAAGTTTACAATAAATTCGTGTGTGTCTGTGAATAGATTTCACTGTTGTGTGTCCGTGTTTGTTTTCTCAGGCGAAACACTTAGAACCGTTTATATCCGGATATGATTACGGACTCCTACCTTTCCCCTGTAAAATAGCACAAGTTGATTAGGCTCTTATTAATGAAGGGCGCAGGACCCTTTCCGAATGTCGATCATAAAAAGCATCACTGATAGCATCTTTCCAAACATAACCGTCTGCACTGTGCATGCGTGCTAAAAGCCTCGTTCTTGGCAGCAGTCACTCTGATAGAACATTCCCCCCACCTCAAATGAAATAAACATTAAGTTAATAATTATAAAAAATGAGGGCTATTAGGGTACTTGTCACAAAGCGTGCCATAATCAAAGGGAGAACCGTGCCTGAAAAAGAAAGAAAATGCAAACGATTGACTTGTTTCCTGTTTCAGAAGCTTGGTTTTCTGCCTTCATTGTTGCCGCTATCATTTCACTACTCAGTGACCTGATCATTGCGCCGCTCTGTTTATAGCCTCACTCTTAAACGCCACTTCGATAAATGTACTGATAATTCATTAACTAATAACGAAGATGAGGGAGATAAAACTGATGGAGACACCGGTAAATGTTGCAATATTAATCAGTTAATGAGTCGATTGAAATAATTACTAAAGTCTAAAATTGAAAACAACTTTAAGTAAAAAATAAATAAATAAATATATGAATCTAATCTAAACTTATTTATAAATGGAACTTTGTGTGTGTGTGTGTGTGTGTGTGTGTGGATCCGTTACCAATAAACTCCGAAACGGCTGAACCGACTTTCTTGAAAATTTACGCAGTTATACTATAAGCGTCTGCGAGTGTTCTGAGCTAGGTTTTGTGTCGAGGTACCCCCGATAAACATCGATAATCGAAAAAATCGGGTTATAGAAGGAGTGGTCCGATTTTAATCAAATTTGATACACTCTTAGACAAAGACAAAAGAAACGATATTCAGAAGTTTCAAGGTTGCAGTTCTTACAATAGTCCAGAAAATTTGATATCGATACCAGGAAATCAAAATTTGACTTACATCCATTCATTTTTCTTTCAGTCTACGGTTTTGCTTTAACTGGAAACAACTATTGCTTTTTAGTCTTTCGTACCAACGTCCAAAGAGTCTGAGCTCCATAACCATGGATTAGTTTTAAAGCTTTCATTACACCCGAGCAACGCCGGCCTATACTGCTAATCATCTATATATTTCGTTTACAATATTAGCAGATTCTTTGTAGATATTTCTTATTTAATATTTAGGTGTTGTAAATTAAGGTTTTAGTAGGACAAATAAACAACATGATTAAATATGATAAAAATTCTCTTAGATTTATTTTTTTCAATTTTAGATTCGATTCACCTTTATTTTATGGACAAGTTTCTCAAAAGAAAAGGCGATCGTGACAAGAATCATTCGACAACTTCATTTAAAAAACCAAAAGTTCATCGGTTGTATATAATGATGTTTACTTGAAATTTGGGTTTCACTGGACTGGCGATACACAGATTCCTTCTCCGCTGTGTGTTGTCTGTGGCCAAACGCTGTCTAAAGAAGCAATGGTTCGAAGTAAGATGAAAAGACATCTTATTACAAAACATCCTAACCTTCAAACGAAAAATGTCGATTATTTCCAACGGTTGTTAGAATAAAAAAAAGGCTTTATGAGGAGAAAATATTCATTTTTTGTGATATGTGTACCGCGAAAAGTTAAAGAGCTCAATAGTGTGCCGTGGTGTAAAAAAAGGTTGGGAACCACTGATTTACAGAGTGTTCAACTCAGTCTTTTTATTGGATTTGTTGTTAGTACAACGTTTCTGCTGATACATTCTACAGCCTTCTCCACTAGTGAAAAGAATCATTCACATTCTAATGTAAGCATTGTTCAGCCAGTATATCGATCTTTTCTTAAACGTTATATAAACACAGGAAAGAATTGTTTTTAAAAAATTGAAAAGACTGCATTGAATCTATTGCTGTGTCGACAATTATTCACTACTGAATCTATCTTACATATTTTTAAGTCTACCATTCGTCCTTGAATATTGCTGCCACTTATGGTGCGGTGTTTCTGCTTTATATTTTGGTAATATCCAAAGCAGAATCAGCAATATTATTAGTCCTGATCTGGCATCTCAGCTTCAACCATTTTCGTACCGCTGTGGTGTCTTTTCCTTATGCCTTTTCTATAAAATCGTTCATGGTTGTTGTTCGGATGGATTCTTCGCTAGGGTACGTAAATTTTATGAACTTAAACTTAAGCACAATACTAGATTAGCAACAAATTCTCATTCATTTATAATTGTGTTGACTGGATGTAACCGTAAATTCTATGCTAAGAGTTTTTTTTATCTCGCAATTCTCACTTATGGAAATCTCTTCCGGCTCAATTCTTTCCAGTCAGCTTTGATCTTCAAAAGTTTCAATGCAGTGTCGATTGTTATCTACTGTCTTCTTTATTCATATTCTATTACTCTCGCGCCTTAATAATATTTCTCCATTTTCTTATTCTTTCACACCCTGTAACCTCTTGTGTCTTAGTGACTTTACTGCCTTGCATTGGGTGGTATGATTTTTTTAAAATTAATAATATTTCTTAATAAATTTAAAAAAATAATTATTCACTAGGTTGGGTTATAAATAATTTCCGTTTTTTTTTTTCAATTAATTCTTCAAATATAAAAGTATAATTATATTGTTGTATACCTACCTGCACAGAGGAATGGAATGTTCCTATCCTCTTAATTACGTAGAAACTATTGTAAAATAGTAGGGAAGAGTATATATATATATATATATATATATATATATATATATATATATATATATATATATATATTTTCTTTAATCTGAAGTGGAAGAGTAGGAAGGTAAATCCCAAGAACCTGATCCTAATTGATATTAAAAAAATTCTAACATTAAAATCCGACACCTTTGAATTTTGAAAATTTTCTCTAATTTAATATATATATATATATATATATATATATATATATTTTCTTTAATCTGAAGTGGAAGAGTAGGAAGGTAAATTCCAAGAACCTGATCCTAATTGATATTAAAATAATTCTAACATTAAAATCCGACACCTTTGAATTTTTAAAATTTTCTCTAATTTAATATATATATATATATATATATATATATATATATATATATATATATATATATGCTTTAGTTATTTGTTTTTTTAATCATATCGCCCCAAGCAAGGCATTTTACTGCCACTGTTTTGCAGGGAGCTTCATAGGAGGAAAGTTATGAGAAAGAGTGAAATGTTACAGGGGGTGTCAGGAAGTTGGTAAGAGAAGGATGAGAATACTGATGAGAGTGGAATGGACGGAGAAAGGAGCATGTGAGAGAGAGAGAGAGAGAGAGAGGATGCGAGTCAGCGAGATAGGAGATGACTATTGACTCTACATTTAAATTCCTGGAGATTGTAGCTGTCGAGGAAGCAAGTAACTGGAAGGGAATTCCACAGGCGGGAAGTGCGAGAAAACAAGCTGAAGGAGTAGAATTTGCGTTTAAATTTTATTGGTTTCACAGTAAAAGGGTGGGATCTAGTTGCTAATCATGTGGCTCGAGTAAATTCATAAATTGGGAGAACCAGTGAGCTAAGTTCATCGGAGCAGAAGCTGTGAAAGTATTTGTAGAAGAGACACAGGGTCGCCACATTGCGCTGGTGAGAATGTGACTGTATCTGAGCTGCCAAATCGGGATCGATCACATGACAGATTCTCCGTTGGATTTTGTCAAGGAGCTCTGGGCAGCGAGGTTTGCTTTGTCAGTCTCTGCATATTTTTGGTCAAGGCGAGAATAAACCGTAGTGCCGTCAGCGTATATGCCTACTTGGGATCTTATTACATCGGGGAGATCGTTAATGTAGATCAGGTAAAGCGTAGGACGTAGAATAAAGCCTTGAGGGACACCCGCGTTCGTATGATAGTATTTGGAGACATGTCCGTTTAATACTACCTTTTATTGCACGACTTAGAACAAATGAAGATCAATATCTCCCTCATTTTTGGCCTTGTGCCACATTTATAGTATTTTTTTGATGATAAATATTCTAACCAGAGTCAATTTGAGTTTTCTACGCAAAAGCAGTTAAAGCTTCTTGTTTTCATCTTTGTTATTTTAAAAGTGCTTAGCCTGTTGATAACTTGACGCAAACGATCTTGCTCGGAGGCGGGAAAGTGTTCTGCAAAGTTTACACATTTTTTGGTGAGTATACATTTCAGAGGTGGTCTTAGCGAAAACACTTATCAGTTTCAAACAATGGATGAATGTTTCTTATAGATGTTATTTTTATTGGGGATCGTTGAAAAGGTGGAAGAATATGTCAAACCCGTTTAAAGTGTGCCCTCGTTCTGGCGCGGGAATGCGAACACTTCACATATCGAGACTAGGACGGCCTTTCATCTTCAGAAACAATTGTAAAACAATTTTACGCGCATTCGCGAAGGATTTACATATTTACACGCAGGAATTTATTTTACTTATTGTTCTTGGAGGAAGTCTAAATTACATTCTTTTCAAAAGCTCAAAGCATTTCAGCTGTGAATGTATTTGGTTCTTCTCTTGTCGAATTTTTCTTCATTCTTCTTGTTCTTATTCTATGTGACGTGATCCTTCTGGACGTGAGGGAATATAGCTCTCCGCAATATTCTTTACTTTGAAGCTCTTAATTTTTGCTTTGATTTGTTTAACTGCATATCATCTCCTTATGGTTCATTTAACGCGTAAATTTAATTTTTTTATAACTTTTTGAAATTTTTAAAGTTTTATTTATTTATTTAAAATTATGTAGCTCCTAACTTTTTTTTTTACTATAAAAATGTATTTTTATAATTTCACAATGTTTTAAGCCCAATTTGGTGGTTCTCTCGTTCTCTCACTCTCTCTCTCTCTCTCTCTCTACACCCCCCCACATATATATATATATATATATATATATATATATATATATATATATACATATGTATTAGGTGTCCTTGACAAAATACAACAGAGAATCTGTAATGTGATCGATCCCGAGTTGGCAGCTAGGATACAGTCGCTTTATCACTGACACAGTGTGCCTTCCTTGTGTCTCTTCTACAAATACTTTCAGGGATGCTACTCCGATGAAATTAATTCCACTCTCATCAGTATTCTCATCATTTTCTTACCCACTTCCTGACACCCCCTATAACCTGTCACTCTTTCTCATAACTTTTCTCCTATGTAACGCCCTGCAAAACAATGGCAGTAAAATGCCTTGCTTGGGGCGATATGATAAAAAAAACAATTTCTATACTATACTAATGTGGATATAAAGTGGGGTATCGATTCTACATGACAATCAATATATAAACTGATCCCTCACTTTATGGCCATAATCATCCTTCTCTCATGCTCCTTTCTCCGTCCACTCAACTCTCATTAGTATTCTCATCCTTCTCTTACCCACTTCCTGACATCCCCTATAACCTGTCACTCTTTCTCATAACTTTTCTCCTATGTAACGCCCTGCAAAACAATGGCAGCTTGGGGTGATATGATTATTAATAAAAATTAACTAACCACTATCACTGACCCAATCGTTCATTAAACCAAAACATCTCATCCACACAACACTTTCTTACACAAACACAATAATGCCACATTTGCTCTAGGGATTTTTGCTTAATCCTTTTATGTATTAACTAGCAGTATAGCCCGGCGTTGCTCGGGTGTAATGAAAGCTTTAAAGCTAATCCATGGTCCTGGGGCTCAGACTCAGCCTAAAGAATATTTGAAATAATAAAATAAGTGCGACAATTTACTAATCGCACCATAGCCCGGCGTTGCTCGGGTGTAATGAAAGATTTAAAGCTAATCCATGGTCTTGGAGCTCAGACTCTTTGGACGTTGACACGAAAGACTAAAAGGCAATAGTTGTTTCCAGTTAAAGCGAAACTGTAGACTGAAAAAAATATGAATGGATGTAAGTCAAATTTTCATTTCCTGGTATCGATATCAAATAAGTTTTTTTCGTCGCAAACTGAATTTTGAAGGCTAAATAAGTCCTCTTAGTAAATGGTATCATGGCTGAGACTAAGAACTACAGTTATACCTACTTAGAGCCAACCCCGAAGCAAAAGCTAAAATAAAAGGGCTGAAACATACAGGCATATAAATAGACACACACAAACATCTTGCTTTATATATATATATAGTCGATTTTCTGCACTATTGTAAGCACTGCAACCTTGACACTTGTGAATATTGTATCTTATGTCTTTGTCTATGAGTGTATCGAATTTGATTAAAATCGGGTCACTTTTTCTATAACCCGATTTTTTCGATTATCGATTTCGATATTTATCCGGGTTATCTCGTCAGAAAACCCAGCTACGAATACTCGCAGACGCTTTTAGTACAACTGTGTAAATTTTCAAGAAAATCGGTTCAGCCGTTTCGGAGTCTATAGGAAACGGACACACACACAGACACACACACACACACACAGACATAGTTCCATTTATAAATAAGTTTAGATTAGATTAGATTTAGATACAATGTTTCTGAAGGACTGGGTTGATATAAAAATTAAAATAAAATTCCCCAATGCTCATGATGCTTAAGAATATTTTTTTTTTAATCATCTCACCCCAAGCAAGGCATTCCACTGCCACTATTGCACATGGGGCTATATAGGGGAAGGTAAAGAGAAGGAGTGGTTAGACATAGGGAATGTCAGGAGGAAAGTGACAGATGAGTAAGGATAGCGAGGATGAGGGTTGGGCAGATGGGAAGAGTGTTTGATAGAATGGGAGCAGGTTAGTGTGTTAGGAGGTGTCTATTGACCTTACATTTAAACTCCTGGAGATTGTAGCCGTCGGGGAAGCAATCGTGTGGAAGAGAATTCCACAGTCGGGAAGTGCGAGGAAAGAAACTGTTGGAGTAGAAGTTACGACTGCATTTTATCGGTTTCACTGTAAAAGGGTGGGATCTAGTTGCTAATCTAGTATCTCGTTCAAATTCGTATTTAGGAGGCACTAGTGATCTAAGTTCATCGGAGCAGAAGCATTGGAAGTATTTATAGAAAATATATTCATATAACTAAACGAAAATGGTGTTAGTATGGGAACCACACCTCGGTCTAATCATGGCAGAAATAGCAGTTAAGAGGAGGGGAAATACAGTGGGATAATAAAGTAAATTTCATTCATACGATTGACAATCACTCACGCATTTAGACACAAAGTCTCACACCCGAAAAAAAAGACATCACCCAGTTACCAGAGACTTTCATAACAGTCACCTAAATGGGGTTGGGCTGGGGAATTGACTCGGGGTGGTGAAGCTATGAATCTTTGAGGTTGTTATAACGCTCCCATATAAGAATATACTTGGGCACTTCCATGTGGTATAGGTTAGTAAATTTGTTTGTAGAAATGTCTTTCCATTTTCTTGCTTCCCTGATAGCTACAACCTCCAGAAGTTTAAATACGTCAATTGCCATCGTCTATCTACTTAATTCCCATCCATCTCTTATCGTTTCTTCGACATCTGGGTATCTTGTTTTAGACTCCACTCCCATGCACAACGGTGGCTGTTCTGCCTTGCCTTGCCTTGGATTAAATTTAAAAAAATGAGCGGGTGGTGTAGTGGATAAAAACTCTTGAGAAAGGCATGAATCCACCTTTTCTCACTGTAGCTAAGGGCAGTGCCGTGCTTAGCAACATCGCCCTCCACCCCCGCAGAATGAGCCTTGCGACTCCTCTACCCGCAGAATGCAACTTGTACACCCCCAAACATACTGAACCCACAATAAATGGTACTTTAAACAAAATGACATACTTTCGGAAACTTCGCAGACTCTCAGAGTCGCTAGATTTTTTTAAACGTTTTATGATATCCTGAAAGTTTGAATATACATCTTATGTTCTTGTATGTATTTTTTTAATCGTATCACCCCGAGCAAGGCGGTAATGCCACTGATGTGCAGGGGGCTACGTAATAGTGAAAAGATCGGAAAAGAGAAAGCCGGAAACCACATCCAAAACAGGGAACAAGGGATTTGCCTCTTAACCTCTTCAATAGATGAGGGTGAAGTGTGAACCGAGCGATAGATGGATCTATCTACGATAATTGAGAAAAAAGATTGAGAAGATTGGAAAAGAGAAAACCGAAAACCGCATCCTAAACAGGAACCAAGGGATGAGCCTCTTCACCTGTTCAATAGACGTGGGTGGAGTGTGAACCGGGCGATAGTTTAGTCTATCTACTCCAATTGAAAAACAAAAAAAATCAAAAGATTGGAAAAGAGAAAGACAGAAACCCCAACCTAAACAGGACAACAAGGGATGAGCCTCATCACCTGTTCAATAGACGTGGGTGGAGTGTGAACAGATAGCTATAATCTATTTCTCTCTCAAGTTCATTTTTTGTAATCACAAATGATTTGCGGCATATTCAGGGTGGGAAGGCTTCTATCAAAGATTATTTATATACTAGCAGTATCGTCCGGCGTTGCTCGGGTTTAATGAAAGCTTTAAAACTAATCCATAATCCTGGATCTCAGACTCAGCCTTAAAGAATATTTGTGTGAAGTTTGGTGAGAATCGGATAAAAATTGTGGATTTTACAAAAGAAGATACAGATATATAAACAAACACACACAATATATATATTATCGATTTTCTGCACTATTGTAAGAACTGCAACCTTGAAACTTCTGAATATCGTTTCTTATGTCTTTTTCTATGAGTGTATCAAATTTGATTAAAATCGGACCAATCCTTCTATAACCCGATGTTTTCGATTATCGATTTTCGATATTTATCGGGGGTAACTCGACGCAAAACCTAGCTAAGAACACTCGCAGACGCTTATAGTACAACTGTGTAAATTTTGAAGAAAATCGGTTCATCCGTTTTGGAGTCTATAGGTAACGGACACAAACACGCACAGACTCTCATATACACACAATGACAAAGTTCCATATATATATATATAATGGGAAAGAGAGAGAGAGAGAGAGAGAGAGAGAGAGAGCGGTACAGATTGATAGATGTCTATTTCAACATCCAAGTATGATAATAATTTCCAAGTTAATCCTAATAATTATTTTGTTAATTTTTTTCTATGACAATAGACCTGCAGAGCTAATGAGCCTTGTGGCTTCCCCGGGGCCTTACCTTGGCTATGGGTTAAATAGTAAGACTTGTATTATTATTGTTAATTGAGGCACCAACTCAAAATTAAATCTGCTCTCCTTTAATTATATTCAGTCAATTCAGTGCCATGCATGATACACGATTGGCCGAGACATAACTGACAAGGCAGAAGACTTTCCTGCTGTAGATTACCATTACTTTCTGCGGTAAGAAAGCTAGTTGCCAAATTTAATTAATAGAGCTTAATTTAAATATGCAGAGTGGTGACTTTACGAAACTTGGAAGTTTTGTCGATTTAGAAAGGGACCTTGTTTCTAATAACAGTGTTCATGATACTCCTGGGGGTTTTTTTTGGGGTTTTTTTTACAGAGGTATCGGAACTGACCGTTTAATCTTAATATAATGATTCAAAATTTGCTTGCGTCATTTTTTACTTCGTCAAATATTTGTAGAAAAAGTCGGTTCTTAAGTATGAACTCAATATCTGTCCTGATATTTAGCCCATAGCTGGGTGGAGAAGAGGTGGATTAATATCTTTCGCAAGGGTATTTGTGCCTAAGTGAATGAAACGAATTGGGCAGAAATTCGAACACTGCTCTCCGATTTCTCATTCCGAACCGATATCCATTACACCACAGCGCACATCGTCTTAAAAATCCTTTTTTTTTATTGTCTTTATGGCTGATGCTAACCTTCCAGAAATCAACGCATTGCGCCTCCTGAAACATTATATTGAATCAATTACTAGGTCTGCTGCTAGGTATATTAGTTTACTGAGACACGATAGACAATTTATCTAGCCAGAATCTATCTTATTGATTTATAAGTACCATTGATTCATGGATTAAATATTTCTGCCATATCTCTTCTGGTGTTTCTGCTATGAATCTAGATATTAACGACAAAATCCAAACAAAATCGACAATGTTATCCGTCCTGGCCTGTCAACTTCTCATCAGTCACTTTCGCACCGTTGTAACGTAACCCACATGTGTCTTTTCTACAAATATATTTATGGTAATTCTTCTTGACCAATTTTCTTTGATGCATCGAATTTTAGATTAGCAGATGAAGATTTTTTTACTGTCAAAATTACTAAGCGTAACCGTAAGTTCTATTCTAACAGCTTCTTCTCTCGCTCTTCTCTCTTATGAAATCCTTTTCCGCATGTGTCTCCTTGAAACATTTTCTTTCATCGATCTTTCTTTTCAATAAAGATTTTCTCGGCTTCTTCTATTCCAAGTGACCCTTTCTGTTTTTATGGTTTTATGTCCTTGTTTGGGGCGAAATAATTAAAAGAAACATGGTTGGTTGGTTGGTTGTTTTATGGCAAATCAACTTCGGCGGGTCATTCGGGTGATAGATACCGACTTGGCAGACCGCCTGCAGTCTCTCTCCCACCGGCGAGACGTGGCTTCCCTGTGTCTCTTCTATAAATACTTTCACGGCTTCTGCTCCGATGAACTTAGATCACTGGTGCCCCCTAAATACGAATTTGAACGAGATACTAGATTAGCAACAAGATCCCACCCTTTTACAGTGAAACCGATAAAATGCAGCCGTAACTTCTACTCCAACAGTTTCTTTCCTCGCACTTCCCGACTGTGGAATTCTCTTCCAAACGATTGCTTCCCCGACGGCTACAATCTCCAGGAGTTTAAATGTAAGGTCAATAGACACCTCCTAACACACTAACCTGCTCCCATTCTATCAAGCACTCTTCCCATCTGCCCAACCCTCATCCTCGGTATCCTTACTCATCTGTCACCTTCCTCTTGACATTCCCTATGTCTAACCACTCCTTCTCTTTACCTTCCCCTATGTAGCCCCATGCGCAATAGTGGCAGTGGAATGCCTTGCTTGGGGTGAGATGATTAAAAAAAAAAAAAATTATTTCCAACTAAACTTTATTTATTTGTGTCTAGTAATACTTTTTTCTTTTCGAGTATCAAGATTCATTGGGATTTGTTTTTAAGGGCAGGGTCCCCAAGTCCTACCCTTGTTATTTAACCCATAACTAGAGGGAAGTGACGGATTAATACCAGGGTACCAGTGCTTAAGTGAATGCGGGGTATTCAACTGGAATTCGAACTCAGCTCACCGATTTCTCTTTCCGGACCGATATCCACTGCACCACAACGTACATCCGTCAGTAAACGCTTACAGCACCTGCTATTCCCAAGTGGTCACCCATCTAAGTACTGACCAGGATCAACGTTGCTTAATTTCGGTGATCGAGCGAGAACCGGTGTATTCAACGTGATATGGCAGTAAGCCAATAAACGCTTACAGAACCTGGTATTCCCAAGCGGTCACCCATCTAAGTACTGACCAGGCTCAACGTTGCTTAATTTCGGTGATCGAGCGAGAACCGGTGTATTCAACGTGACAGGCCGTCAGGCTTTAAAAAACATGGTAATAATGCTTCATCGTCAGATAGACACAAGCTGTCCACTATTTTAGACGTTTTATTTTAATTGGCTTTAAAGTTTTTATTTTTCTTGATTTCCTGACAATTTCTGACATCTGTACATGTCTGGTATATATACCATAAACGAATTTTTCAATATCCTTCCATTTTACCGATTCTTGTGATCAGTCATTTGTTTTTTAAGAAAACAAAACATTGCCAATGCATACTAATCGTGTGCATGTAATGCGTGTACCAGCATTGCAATAAAAATGCAAATAGTATATCGAGATATAAGTATGTAAATAGGTCTTCGAGATAAATATATATGCAAATAGATATTAGGTTGTTACTAGGCAGATTTGGCTGATAATCTTTGCACAAAGAAGAGATTAACCCCAGACTAAATTTGTTCTGCAAATCGTGGCCACAATAAAAGTATTGGGATGAACGCGGTAAACATGGATGAAGTTGTTATCAGAACAGGCCAAACAAAAAACAAGGGACGTGTTACTTTAAAAACAGCAGCAGCAGCAGCAGAGGCGGAGACGACAATGGCCAATTATACGTCATGAAAGAGTTGCTGTTCTCTTAAACGATTCTAGTCTGTAAATAACTTGAAATATGAGAAATCGATATTCTCGACACAAAAATAAACGTGCAGGCATGAACTCAAATAAATCAGGCATCAATAAAGCTGCATCGAAAGCGTATGTGCAATTGCACTGGCCCTGACATAAATTATATGCATAAAAACATGCAGTTAGGAATTTATTTTTACGATATATAGCACTGGTATGTTCTGGTAAAAGTCAACTTAGACACTTTCTCATAAAATACTAGCAGTATAGGCGTTTTATATATATATATATATATATATATATATATATATATATATATATATATTAATTTGTAGAGTTAATATAAAACGCGTGAAGATACCGAAAAGTTGAAACCAAGCTTGCGTAATCTGCTGAAATCCGAATATATATATATATACTAGCAGTATAGCCCGGCGTTGCTCGGGTGTAATGAAAGCTTTAAAACTAATCCATGGTCCTGGAGCTCAGACTCTTTGGACGTTGGTACGAAAGACTAAAAAGCAATAGTTGTTTCCAGTTAAAGTGAAACCGTAGACTGAAAGCAAAATTAATGGATGTAAGTCAAATTTTGATTTCCTGGTATCGATATCAAATAAGTTTTTTTCGTCGTAAACTGAATTTTGAAAGCTAAATAAGTCGTCTGAGTAAATGGTATCATGGCTGAGACTAAGAACTGCAATTATACCTACTTAGAACCAAACCCGAAGCAAAAACTAAAATAAAAGGGCTGAAAAAAATACAGACATACAGGTAGATAAACAGACACACGCACAAACATCTTGCCTTTTATATATATATATATATATATATATATATATATATATATATATGTGTGTATATAATCGATTTTCTGCACTATTGTAAGAACTGTAACCTTGAAACTTCTGAATATCGTTTCTTTTGTCTTTGTCTATGAGTGTATGAAAATTGATTAAAATCGGACCACTCCTTCTATAACCCGATTTTTCGATTTTTGATATTTATTGGGGGTAACTCTACAAAAAAACCTAGCTAAGAATAGTCGCAGATGCTTTTAGTACAACTGTATAATTTTTCAAGAAAATCGGTTCATTCGTTTCGGAGTAACGGACACAAAGTTCCATTTATAAATAACTTTAGATCAACCTCGGCGGGTCATTTATTGCCAACTAAATTTTATTTATTTATTTATTGCTGGTATTACCTTTTTGTTTCAACAATTTATTTTTGTTTTGATATAAGTTTTGTGTCAAGTAATACTTTTCCTTTTCGAATATCAAGATACATTGGGATTTGTTTTTTTTAAGGGCAAGGTTCCCAATCCTACCCTTGTTGTTTAACCCATAATTGGAGGGAAGGGACAGATTAATACCTTTCCCAAGGGTACCAGTGCTTAAGTGAATGCAGGGTATTCAACTGGAATTCGAAATCGGCTCACCGATTTCTCTTTCCGAGCCGATAACCACTACACCACAACACACATCCGTCACTAAACGCTTACAGCACCTGGTATTCCCAAGCGGTCACTCATCTAAGTACTGACCAGACTCAACGTTGCTTAACTTCGTTGATCTAGCGAGAACCGGTTTATTCAACGTGATAGGCCGTAAGCCTAAAAGGCCTTTGTAACACCAAATATAAACTAAAACAATGTTTAGGACAGCATTCATCAGCTTAAACAAGAAGACCGTCTAGAAGAGTTGCAGGAGATTCCAAAATTGTCTGGAGTCTGTGATTACGGCCAATGGCGATTTTATTGAAAAAAAAAATTACTCTTTAGTATTTCAATAAATTTTTGTATAATCTTGGTAAATATATCAGTTAAAATGTCAAGGTTATTTTTATGTTTATACTAGCAGTATAGCCCGGCGTTGCTCAGGTGTAATGAAAGCTTTAAAACTAATCCATGGTCCTGGAGCTCAGATTCAGCCTAAAGAATATTTGTGTGAGGATTGGTGAGAATCGGATAAAAATTGTGGATTTGTATAAAGAACATACAGACAGATAAACAGACACACAAACAGCTTGCCTTTTATATATATATATTATCGATTTTCTGCACTATTGTAAGAACTGCAACCTTGAAACTTCTGAATATCGTTTCTTATGTCTTTTTCTATGAGTGTCTCAAATTTGATTAAAATCGGACCACTCCCTCTATAACCCGATTTTTTCGATTATCGATTTTCGATATTTATCGGGGGTACCTCGACACAAAACCTAGCTAAAACACTCGCAGACGCTTATAGTACAACTGTGTAAATTTTCAAGTACATCGGTTCAGCCATTTCGTAGTCTATAGGTAACGTATACACACACACACACACAGACAAAGTTCCATTTATAAATAAGTTTAGTTTTAGATTAGATAACTTATGCGGCAATTTATCCATTGCACCCTGTATATATGCGATAACGATGAAGCTAACAGACCTTGGAGAAACAGCAATTAAGTTAAATTTATGAAAGAACAGAAAAATGGGACAAAATAATAATAGTTGACTACTAAAGGATCTTAAAAAAGGGAAAATTTACGAAGCATTCACGAAAAGCAAATGAGAAAAAGCTGTTGCTCCGATGTGGTAGAAATTGCTCTCAGTCTTACCGTCATCTAACGTTGAAATACCACTTCCCGTGCGCTGATTGGGCCCGGTAAATTTATAAACTAGGATTTCCACAGGTTTGACTTCCTCTTATGACTCGTTACTAACAGTTTTAATATTATGTCTCGACTTACTCCACTGTTACTTTAACGAACGATCTATTAGTGAGTCCTCGGAACTTATTGGCCCATATTTTCCCGACTGTGACGTGATGTGATACAAGGTCGGATTTAACGTGGGAAACCTGAGCGGGTACACCGGGGCAAAGGGTTAAAATTTGTACAGCCTCCACAACTGCGGGACTTGGGACTATTTTTTTTTCAACCGCGTCCGTAGACAGTCGATTCAGAAGCACTATGCCAGAAGACAGACCTTGACATTTGCATACGCGCTATCGGATCCTTTTTTATTTTTTGTATCCGAGTCTCAGTCCGTAGACCGAGTCCGAATTGCGCTCAAATCTGTCTGAATAAGAGGCTTTGACTGACAATTTTGTAAACCGTAAAGAAAACCGCGACTTAGTCCTTCTATGCCAGAAAACAGAGACCTTGACTGATAATTTCGTAGACCGTAGACAGAGTCGCGACTGTACCCTTCTCTCCATAAACCAGAGAGACTGTGATTGGCAATTTCTTAGATCGTAAACAGAGAATTTCTTAGGTTGTAGACAGAGCCACGACTGAGTTGTTCTCCGCCAGAAAATAGAGATCTTGATTGACAATTTCTTAGACCGTAAATAGAGCTGCATTGAGTCGTTCTCTGTAAGAAAATAGAGGCCTTGATTGACAATTTTCGTCTACTGCGGCACTCTGGATATTTTTAAAAATAAGAGGGATGGAACAGGTTAACGAGGAGTTTCCGGGCGATTACACTCAGCCAAAGAATTCCCCAAGTCTCGCAAACTCGGTATTGAGTTTGTCTATTTTTCTCCGTCGAATCTCCTTTCCATAGAACCTCGAGTCAGTCGTTCTCTGCCCGAACACAGATCATGACAAGCACAATTTTCTTGCTGAACTGAGTATTTACCGAAAATCTCTTTGCTGAGATGAGAGTCACAAGGTTGGGTTTAACGCTTGAAATCATAGCGGGAAGACTCTGCCCAATGGTCAAAATTACAGACATGTCGCATCCACGAGATCGGTCACTAAGCTCGTCGAGGCAAAACAGGTGACGTGGAGAATTCGAGCAGATATACTCGTGCCTAAGATCAAAATCTGCCCACAGAGAGGGAATGTCACGCAAAGTTGAATTTAACGTGGGATTTCCGAGCAAAGGTTCGGGTTCTTGTCTACTTTCCCCAGCCGACCTCTGAACGTAGATATAGCCTTATTTAACAAGAGTGTTCGAGTTCAATTGGAATTCTGGGTATTTATCCAACGTCTGCTCACAAAGACGGAATATGACACAAGGTCAGTTTTCAAAGTGGGAATCCACGAAAGCATAAAATTCCCCAGACCTAATATTCGAGATCGATTTCTTTTTTATTTTTCCCCAACCGCTGAGTTCCTCTCTGCAAAGGACAGAGAGTCCGATAAGATCGAGTTCGTGCGGTAATCTTGAGTATTTAAGAAGCTGCTGGAGTAGAATTTGCGTTTACAATTTATTGGTTTCACAGTAAAAGGGGTGGGACCTAGTTGCTAATCTTGTGGCTCGAGGAAATTCATATATAGGGGGTACCAGTGAGCTAAGTTCATCTGAGCAGAAGCCGTGAAAGTATTTGTAGAAGAGACACAGGGAAGCCACACTGCGTCGGTGAGAAAGCGACTGTATCCTAGCTGCCAAGTCGGGATCGATCACATTACAGATTCTCCGTTGGATTCGGTCGACGACACCTAAGTGGATAGCAGGAGAAATACCAAAAAGACAGAGTTTTAAGGTATTTTTTTAAGTTCGGTTTTGTGAGAAGATTGATTTAGTCAGATTTTAATGAAATTTTTTTGTTTTTATTCTTTATTTTAGAAAATTGAAAATGTCTTCTAGTTTTGTATTCAAAAATGTTTTGCTGAGAATATTTTTTTCCCTACAAAAATGTGTTATGGTAATAAATTTTCTTCAAAAATGTTTATCTCTCTAAACTTATTTATAAATGGAACTTTGTCTGTGTGTGTGTGTCCGTTACCTATAGACTCCGAAACGACTGAACCGATTTTCTTGAAAATTTACACAGTTGTACTATAAGCGTTTGCAAGTGTTCTTAGCTAGGTTTCGTGTCGAGGTACCCCCGATAAATATCGAAAATCGATAATCGAAAAAATCGGGTTATAGAAGGAGTGGTCCGATTTTAATCAAATTTGATACACTCATAGACAAAAACATAAGAAACGATATTCAGAAGTTACGAGGTTGCAGTTCTTACAACAGTGCATAAAATCGCTAACATATATATAAATGTCAAGATGTTTGTGTGTGTCTGTTTATCTGCCTGTATGTCTGTATTTTTTCAGCCCTTTTATTTTAGTTTTTGCTTTTGTTTGGCTCTAAGTAGGTATAATTGTAGTTCTTAGTCTCAGCCATGATACCATTTACTCAGTGGACTTATTTAGCCTTCAAAATTCAGTTTACGACGAAAAAAACTTATTTGATATCTATACCAGGAAATCAAAATTTGACTTACATCCATTCATTTTTTTTTTAATCTACGGTTTCGCTTTAACTGGAAACAACTATTGCTTTTTAGTCTTTCGTGCCAACTTCCAAATAGTCTGAGCTCCAGGACCATGGATTAGTTTTAAAGTTTTCATTACACCCGAGCAACGCCGGGCTATACTGCCATTATTTCTATAAAAGTCTATTTGCATGTATATATTTCTATAAAATTTATTTTTATACTTTCATGGTGTTTCGACCCCAGTTTGGTGGTTAGCTATTTGCCCATAACTGGGACCCTAAATGTGCTACTACTCTGGGTCAGGGTGGACCCGAGAAGAACAGCAATCGTCTTGATAGACAACAACGAACAAGAACACGTAGATATTAGCATATAAACATATTTATTCTTCGCCGTGCATGTTGTGTGGTGTAGACCTCTCTCGGAACTCTGTCAGAACTCTCTTTGAGTTCTTTATTTAACGAATCTTATCTTACTTATTTCATCGTTCTTTTGTGTTACCGGGACTGTCTTATTTACTCTACAACACTACCTCTAGTCGCAGAAAGCCCACAACGTCTCTCGCTGGTGGAACGTCCATACGCCTGACCTCATTGCTCCTTGATTGAACGATGAAATGGTACGGGCGAATAGCTACCCGTCATCATAACATTTAAAAGAAACTTTATTTTTTAACTTATTATCGTATAATTTTTGTGAATAATGTTTCAGCCATCCAACCATCCAACCATCATATTTTTCTTTTCTTTTCTTTTTTTCTTTCTTTTTTTTTTTTTTTTTGATCTGAACTAAAATATTTTAGCTAGTTGTTTAATTGGGTACTATTGTTGTGTAAATTACTGGGAGGTACTAGATATTATTGATATTCAAAGATTTTGATAACGAGGACCTTTATCTTTGTTGTTTTGATCCTAACACTTAAATCAGTCTCTTTTCCGCTATTTCGGCATATTCGTACATAAAATATTTTTGTTTAAATTTAAACAAAGTTAGAAAAAATAATAAAATATGTGCTGCTGTATAAAAAACGATTTTAATCCCGATAATGTGCATTGTGGTGCAGTGGATATCGACTCGGAACGACAAATTGGGGAGCCGAGTTCGAATTCCAGTTGAATCCAATGTCTTCACTTACGCGCAAATACCCTTGGGAAAGGTATTAATCCGTCTCTTCCTTCCAGTTATGGGTTAAATAGCAGGAGAGATTGGTTCTATAGCCTTGGTCGGCAACCAGTCTACCGCAGAAAGCAATGACAACCTACTGCGGGATAATCTTCTGCCCGGTCAGTCATGTCTCTTTCGAGACATGATCGCCCAAAGTGTGTATCACATATGGCACTTAACTGAGATGGTGTTTCACATGTTCAGATCTTTACAACTAAGATCTGCCATACCTTGTACACCGAAGCGAACTTTTATCTCACCCTTGGTATTCCATTGTTCGGTTTAAAGTTTCTTTCTGGCAGGTTCTTCTCGTTGAGCTCTACTCTACGCAACAGACTCCCGAGTGGATGCTTTCCCGACTACTACACTCTTAACCTATTCAAGTTTAGGATTAACCATTATCCATCCTAAATATCCTCTTAATTTACAACTCTTGCCTCCATAAAACTGCATTTAGTAATCTACCTTGAATGGCTCTTTGGCCTTGCATTTGGTGAAATATATTATTGTGGTGAATGTGCGCGTTGTGGTGCAGTGGATATCATCTCTGGATGAGAAATCGGATAGCCGAGTTCATACTCGAGCTGAATTCGTTACATTCATTTACACACAAATACCCTTGCGAAAGGTAACTTCTCTCTCTAGCTATGCTTTCATTAGCAGGACATGGGTTCTATGTCTTTGGCTGGGAACCAGTCTACCACAGAAAGAAATGGCACCCTTCTGCCTAGTCAATCATGGATCGAAAGTCTGTATAAATTATGGCATTTATCTTACCGTCTAAATTGATAGTTAGATGTTATCTTTTTGCTGTTGAAATATCTAGGAAGTCTTCTAACAGAAGATGGAAACTGCGACACAGAGATCCGAAGGCGAATTGGCATGGCAAAAGGCGCGTTCCAGAAGCTGAGTAAAGTACTAAGACACAGGAAAATTTCACTAGAAACAAAGAAAAGAGTGCTGGATTGCTATGTGATGTCAGTTCTTCAATACGGCAGTGAATGCTGGACAATATCATCGAAAATGAGGACAAAACTGGAAGCAGCGGAAATGTGGTTCTACAGAAGGATGCTGCGGATATCATGGATCGAGCATGTGAGCAATGATGAGGTTTTGGAAAGGATGGAAACAAAAAGGAAATTAATATAGAGCATCAGAAAAAGACTTGAAGCAGCGAAAATGTGGTTCTACAGAAGGATGCTGCGGATATCGCGGACTAAACATGCAAGCAACGATGAGGTGTTGGAAAGAACGGCAACAAAAAGGAAATTAATACTGACCATCAGGAAGAGACAACTGAAGTTTCTGTGACACGCAATGAGGAAAGAGAGCTTGGAGAACCTGATACTGACTGGCCAGATACAAGGAAAGAGAGACAGAGGAAGTCAGCGGATAACATATTTGCAGGGCCTGATCAGCTGGATGACGGAACGGAGTTGCCAGGAGTAACAGGAGTAAACATACTAAGAGCCACAAGGGATAGGGAGACGTGGAGAACCATGATCACCTACGTTCGTAAAGGACAGGGCACATAGAAGAATATATATGCCAACTGTTTATAAGAAATTATAATGTGGGTGTAAAATGGGGGATCAATTCTATATTATAATCAATATATAGACAGATCCCTCATTTTGTGGCCATGTTAATTTCTATACATTTATATTCTAGATTTATGGGCTTGAGCTAGTGGATGACAGAACGGGGGGTTGCGAGGTGTAATAGGAGAAAACATACTAAGAGCCACAAGGGATAGGAAGACGTGGAAGGCCATGATCGCCTACGCCCTGAAGGGAGAGGGTACGTAGAAGAAGAATAATCTTAACTTCTATTCTATCATTCGCCATTCTCTGTCTTTTTGAATCCTGTTCGTTTATTTCCTTTTCTAACGTTTTGTCCTTTTTTAAACTCTCAGTTGCGTCTGATTGGCATTATCGCCTTTCTTGGTGTTAAATGATTTTTTTTAATATCCAGTTTTCAAATATAAGTAAACAAAAAAATCACTGCTGTCCATTTTCAACTTATCAGCCGACTTCATTGGAAAATTTAGCCAACACAGTCTTTCTACCTGGAATGAATTTTCTTCCTGCTTTGATCTGTGCTGAACCCAGTTAAGCTTAGCAAATATATTAACGTTTAAAATGTTTTTGAAAATGATGGTCTCAGATGAATACTCATAAGATACACACACACACGCATAAGCATATACATATATATATATATATATATATATATATACGTGGCTGTTTAAGATATATGTAAAAATACATGCGATTTGATAATATCTGCAATGGCGGAGAAAAATATAATATTGTCCAAAAATACCATTAAAAAAAGACCCTGCAATATGAAATAAAAACTTCCAAGGAACTATGTTCATGCCTAACTATTGAGACACATGGTTTGAGTCGAAGCAAAAATTGCTATCACCAATTTTATGGAAGTCCCCCCCGACTTCGATCCTTCGATACAGTGAACAGATGAAAGCGGTTGGCTTTTGATCCGCAAGATGGCAATAATAGAATAGTTACAGCTGAAAAAGAAGCAACGAAACTGACAAATAAAAACGAGGAATAAAAGCTAGTGGGGGAGAAGAGAGAAAAAAAAATTAAAGAACTAGAAACAGGGCGAAAATGGCTAAGGTTGCATGGAGCAGACGCTATCTTCTTCTCACAGGCCACTCATGTCATCAGAAGATAAACGCTGGACCATGCAGGCCGCCTTTTCTTCCTCTTGTTTTTCTGTCTTATCTCGAAGCCGCAGTAAAAAGGAGCTGAAGCGAACAAAGAAAGAACTAACCGTAGAGAAATGGAAGCAGTGGGGAAAGGCTAACGCTAATGATTACAATATAGCTTTTTACTGCCGTTCCACACGCCCGCCGCCATATTTCTTTCTTTTCCGACATATTTTTTTTTTTTTGCATCTCTTTTTCGCTTATTCATTTTGTCCAGTCTCCCACCACAAACCGGTTTCCCACGTTACTTTTCGAGGACACATCTTTCGCTAGCTTCATCTGCGTGTACAATTGCATGCTTGCTTCTGTGTATGCGTCTGTATATAAATTTATGTAATAGTCGAAAGAGAAAGAAGCGAAACGAGTTCGAATCACAGGCGAGCTTGCTATGTTCACTAATATCCTCGCGAAAGACACAAACCCGTTTTTTTGTTTTTGCTTTTATTTTCTTTTTTTTTTCTTTTTTTCTTTTTTTCTTTTTTTTTTTTTTAGTCCATTCCACTGTTAACTATCGGTTGACAAGCAGAGCTAGGATCTCTTACCTTGGTGCGGCAACCAAGCTAAGAGAAGGAAAAAACGAATTCAAAATCAACATAAAGTGAGCTAGTCTCCTTCAGAATACCCAGCCCTAGACACACCAACGCCCACAGCTTAGGTTGTGCTGCAATGACCCTGGTGGGTTAAGAGACTTTTTTTAAAAAATCATTTCACTCCAAGCAGCGAATTCTACTGCCACTGTTGCGCAGGGGGTTACATAAGGAAAAGTGATGATAAAGAGTGGTTAGTTATAGGAAATGTCGGGAGGAGGGTAATAGACGGATGAGGATACCGAGGATGGGGTTGGGTAAATGGGAAGAGTGTTTGAGAGTATGGTTGCGAGTTAGTGCGTTAGGAGATGTCTATTGACCTTACATTTAAATTTCTGGAGATTGTAGTTGTCGGGGAAGCAAGTATATGGAAGGGAATTCCACAGGCGGGAAGTGCAGGAAAAGAAACTTTTAGAGTAAAAATTACGGTTAGATTTTATCGGTTTCACTGTAAATGGATGGGACCCAGTTGCTAATCTAGTAGCTCGCGTAAATTCATACCTAGCGGGTACCAGTGAACTAAGTTCATCGGAGCAGAAGCCGTAGAAGTATTTATAAAGAAGGCACAAGTAAGTCACATCAAGCCGGTGAGAGAATGACTGCAGCCGGGCTGCAAAGTCAGTATCAATCACATTACAGATTATCCGTTGGATTTTGTCAAGAACCTCGAGGAGAATAGCAAGGGCAACCGACCAGATGTAGCAGCTGTGTTCAATACACGGCCGGATGGCAGATTTATATATGTGCAGGATGGACTCAGATGGGAAAAACATCCTGGCCCTGCACAGAGAACTGTCTTTCATAGCAGCGGATTTAGCAATGGATTCGATATAGCCATTCCACTTGAGGTCCGCTGAGAGTGTGAAGCCAAGGAGGCGTAGTGTTTTACTCTCGGGGGTGGGGGGTAGGCTATTCCATGCAAATGGGGGGGTAGAAGCGATTGTCTATGATGGTTAATTGATAGCAGCTTCGTTTTGGAAGCATTAAAATTTACGAGCCATTTCTTACCGATGGATTGGAGGTCCTTCTCAAGCTCGGCAGCGAGGTTTGCATTGACACCCTCACCAGATTTTTGATCGAGGCGAGAATAAACTGTGGTGTCGTCGGCGTACATGCCTACTTCGGATCTAGGAGACATTACATATTGCGTTTTAAGAGTGCTTTTTATGTGTGTTTAATAGCTCAGTTTGTCAGTGAAGTACCATGCTGGATATACACTTGGGTGATCATGTCTTTTTCTATCATTGACTAACTAGGCAGATTTCCCTGTAGTGGGCTGCTTTTTCTTTTGGCGATAATATGTTTGCCAACCAAGGCTATAAAACCCAATATTTCCTGCTATTTATCTGAGAGCTGAAAAAAGAAGAGATAGATTAATGACTTTCCCAAATGCACGTAAGTGAATGCAACTGGATTTCGAACTCTGGTCCACAGATTTCCAATATCGAGCCAATATTCATGGCACCACAACGCGCATCACTTACACCACAACGCACATAATATATAACTGGGCTTATTTTTCGTTAATTTGATTGATTGATTTATTGATTGACTAACAGTCTAGCCCGGCGTTGCTCGGGTGTAATGAAAGCTTTAAAACTAATCCATGGTCCTAGACTCTTTGGACGTTAGCACGAAAGCAATTGTTGTTTCCAGTTAAATCGAAACCGTAGACTTAAACAAAATGAATGGATGTAAATCAAAATTTGATTTCCTAGTATCGACATCATATAAGTTTTTTCGTCGTAAACTGAATTTTTAAGTCTGAATGAGTCCTTTGAGTAAATGGTATCATGGCTGAGACTAAGAACTAAAATTATACCTACTTAGAGCCAAACCCGAAGCAGAAACTAAAATAAAAGGGCTGAAAAAATACAGACATACAAGCAGATAAACAAGCACACATACAAACATCTTACCTTTTATATATATATATATATATATATATATATATATATATATACATATACATATATATATATATATATAATCGATTTTCTGCACTATTGTAAGAACTGCAACCTTGAAACTTCTGAATATCGTTTCTTATATCTTTGTCTATGAGTGTATCAAATTTGATTAAAATCGGACCACTCCTATAACCCGACTTTTTCGATTTTTGATATTTATCGGGGGTACCTCGATACAAAACCTAGCTAAGAACACTCGCAGCCGCTTATAGTACAAGTGTATAAATTTTGAAGAAAATCGGTTCAGCCATTTCGGAGTCTATAGGTAACGGACACACACACGCACAGACACACACACAGAGACAAAGTTCCATTTATAGATAAGTTTAGATAGAATGATTCGTTTTTTAAGGTTTATCAATTTTTTTCAGGTTATTTAAAGCCAGAACATATCAGAATTTGAAACAAAATAGCAAATCTATTAACTTTCGAAATAATGCATGGAAATTTAAGCTCTTAAATGAACAGAAGCTGCAGGTACCAATGATCATTTTCTGACATGAAAATATGACATTAAAAAATATTGCAATTGTAATATTCCAAATGAAAGTAGTTTTGTAAGCGTCTGATTTACATGCTTGTAGAATCTGATCAATGCTCCAACGAACTTAAGTTACTGATATCTCTGCAACAGGTGTTTACTCGTGCAACCAGATTGGCAACTGGGTTCACCATTCACAGTTAGATTAACCAAATGCAGACGACAATTCTACTCCTGCAGCTTCTTCTCTCGCACTTTCTGCCTAGGGACCTCGCTTCCATATTCTTGCTTTCCTGACGGCTACAACCTCCAGGAATTTAAATGCAATGTCAATACTCATCTATTAACCACTTGACTCTAGTTCTTTCACCATCCTGTATATCTTTTCCTTTCTCTCCAACTTTGTAACTGTCATCACACCTGTATTCCCATCCTTCTCTTGCTTCTTTCTAACTGGTTCGTCCTTCTCTTCACTCTCATCCTATCTAATCTTTTTACTCTTATGTAGCCCCCTGCACATCAGTGGCATTACCGCCTTGCTCGGGGTGCTACGATTAAAAAAAATTAATCTGATTAGTCATTCGTTTCTACCTTTTGCAAGTAATTTAAGGTCAGAAAATTTTTTTTTTTTTTACATTCTAAGAGTTTTTTTTATCTTGTTTTTAGATAAAATTGTTTAGTAATACAACTATTACTATTTAACCCATCAGTCAGTTAAGTGCCATACGTGATACACGGTTGGATGATCATGTCTCTTTCGAGACATGACTAACCGGGCAGAAGATTATCCCGCAGTAGGTTGCCATTGCTTTCTGCGGTAGACTGGTTGCCGACCAAGGCTATGGAACCCAATCTGTCCTGCTATTTAACCCATAACTGGAAGGAATAGACGGATTAATACCTTTCCCAAGGGTATTTGCGCGTAAGTGAATACAATGGATTCAACTGGAATTCAAACTCGGCTCCTCGGTTTCTCGTTCCGAGCCGATATCCACTGGACCACAAAACCCATAGCTGAAAAAAAAAGAGATGGATTTATAGTGAATTTATATTTGTAAGTGAATGTAACGAACCAAACGGAAAATTAAAACTCAAATCTCCGTTGTTCAATTCCGAGCCATTGTCCATTACACCACCTGCACATCCGAGCTTCCAGCTAGTCTTCCCAAGCGGTCACCCATCTAGCTACTGATCATGCTCGATGCTGCTTGACCTCAGTAATTTTATGGGAACCGGTGTTTCAACGAGGTGTAGCCATAAACCTTGTGTATTTGCATCAAAATATTTTTGTTAGTGTATATATATTAATGTGCGTTGTGGTGCAATAGTTATCGCCTCAGAACGACAAATTGGGGAGTCGAGTTCGAAATCCAGTTGAATTCGTTGCATTCACTTACGCACAAATACCCTTGGGAAAGGTATTAATCCGTCTATTCCCCCAGTCATGGGTTAAATAATAGGATATACTGAGTTCTGTAGCCTTGACTGGCAAGCAGTCTATCGCAGAAAGTTATGGCAACCTACTACGGAAAAATCAGTCCAGTCAAGCGTGTATTCCGTATAACACTTAACTGACATTCGGAAAGTGCGAGAAAAGAAGCTAATAGAGTAGACGTTGCGGTTAAATTTGCCTGGTTTCATCGTAAAAAGGTGGGACCTAGTCGCTAGTCTAGTAGCACGAGTAAATTCATGCAGAGGGGCCACCCGGGAGCTAAGCCCATAGGAGCAGAAGCCGTGAAAGTATTTGTAGAAGCGACAGAGGAAAGCCACGTTACGTCGGTGAGAAAGCAACTGCAGTTGAGCTAACAGGTCGAGATCGATTGCAGATTCTCCGATGGATTTCGTCAAGAACCCCGAGATAAATAGCAAGGGAACTCAAACAGATATGCCTGCAGTATTCAATGCACGGGCGGACGGTAGATTTATATATAAGCAAGATGGTTTCAGATATATAGGCATGTTTCATTGAAAATGACTGAAACATGATGAAGGAAAACCTACATTTATTAATATCACTTATGAAGATGGTGACAATGTGTTTACTGTGATCGGAATTTAGCAAACACATGACTCACCTTGGGGTTCTTGACAAAATCCAACGGAGAATCTGTAATGTGATCAATACCGACTTGGCAGCTCGGATACAGTCACTTTCCCACCGGCGCAATGTGGCTTTCCTGTGCCTCTTCCATAAATACTTTCACGGCTTCTGCTCCAGTGAACTTAGATCATTGGTGCCCCCAGCTATGAATTTACACGAGCTACTAGATTAGCGACTAGGTCCCACCCTTTTGCAGTGAAACTGATAAAATGTAACCGTAATTTCTACTCTAACAGCTTCTTTTCCCGCACTTCCCGCCTGTGAAATTCCCTTCCATATACTTGCTTTCTCGACAGTTACAATCGCCAGGAATTTAAATGTAAGGTTAACAGACATCTGTTATCTCATTAACTCGCATCCATTTTCTCAAGAAGCTCTTTTTTCCATCTACTCCATTCCCATTCTTGGTATTCTCATCCATCTATTACTCTCCTCTTGACATTTCCTATCACTAACCACTCTTTCTCATCACTTTCCCGGATGTAACCCCCTGTGCAACAGTTGCAGTAGAATGCCTTGCTTGATTAAAAAAAAAGAAACATAAACTCTACACATATTCAGTTACACGTAAAATACAAATTGCTATTGATAATGGTTGAAAGTATAACGTAAAGCATTCGAAAAAACAAATTATTTAAACAATTCCTATGTTGGTTGGTTGTTATGTTTTTATGACATATCAACCTCGGCGGGTCATTTATTGCCAACTAAATTTTTTTCTGGTAATACCTTTTTGTTTCAACAATTTATTCTTGTTTTTATATAAATTTTGTGTCTCGTAATACTATTTTCTTTTCGAGTATCAAGATTCATTGGGATTTGTTTTTTTAAGGGCAGGGTCCCCAAGTCTTACCCTTGTTATTTAACCCATAACTGGAGGGAAGGTTCGGATTAATACCTTTCCCAAGGGTACCGGTCCTTAAGTGAATGCAGGGTATTCAATAGGAATTCGAACTCGGCTCACCGATTTCTCTTCCCGAGCCGATATCCACGGCACCACAACGCACATCCGTCACTAAACGTATTCCCAAGGCGACACCCAATTCCTATGTAAATTGAGTTCTGAAGAGAAAGAAATCATATTAAACATGAAAAATTATTTTTAGAAATACGTAATCATAATAACTTGTCTGACATTTTCAATGAGACCTCCACAAAGTACACTATATATATATATATATATATATATATATATATATATATATATAGTCATCCGCAGACAGATCTACCTCGCTGCACCACAGCCCACTAGCACGGTCAGAGAGCCGATTGCCCCCTACTCAGGACCGAAACCCGACCGAACTGGTGTCAGTCGGCGATTCCACCTCTGACCCACGAGCTCTCGGCAGAAGGAGGTTCACCTTTTAGCGTGTATATTATCATTAAACACGCCTAATAGCTGAGATTGTTCTAATTCATTGCTGAATGAACGATGCGTAGATGCCAGAGTAACTACTGTTTTTCAAATCAGATATATATCTGTTGCCTGGTTGGTGGTGACGGACACTCTTAGTCCTCCCATCTCCCGATTTTCTCTGACCAAAAGTTAGAAATATCTTTTATCTTTTTTATTCAATTTGCCCGTAGTTCGGCTTGGAATCATGACTTGAATTATAGGTATGCCATATTTATTTTTTTTTTTGCTTTGTTTTCCTCTCCGTTTTTGCCCAATATTTTTGCTTAATTTTAGAACTTTTCATGTCTAACTGTACGTTTGATTTGATTTTTAGAAGAAATTTTTGACTGGACTTTAACTAAGTTAAAACTTAATAAGTCACATTTTTTTCTTTTTTTGAAATCTTTAACTTTTTTCTTTTGTTCTCAATTGGAGTAGATACTTAAATATCGCCCGGTCCACACTCCACCCACACCTGTTGGACGGGTGAAGAGGCTCATCCCTTGTTTCCTGTTTGGGATGCGGTTTCCGGTTTTTCTCTTCTCTAATCTTCTCACTGTTTTTTTTGTTTTTTTTTCAATTGGAGTAGATAGACTAAACTATCGCCCGGTTCACACTCCACCCACGTCTATTGAACAGGTGAAGAGGCTTATCCCTTGTTTCCTGTTTAGGATGCGATTTCCGGTTTTTCTCTTTTCTAATCTTCTCACTTTTTTTTTTTTTTTTTTTTTCAATTGGAGTAGACAGACTAAACTATCGCCCGGTTCACATTCCACCCACGTCTATTGAACAGGTGAAGAGGCTCATCCCTTTTTTCCTGTTTAGGATGTGGTTTCCGGTTTTCTCTTTTCTAATCTTATCACTCTTATGTAGCCCCCTGCACATCAGTGGCGTTACCGCCTTGCTTGGGGTGATATGATTAAAAAAAAAAAAAAAAAAAATTAAAGTATTTTAATAAAATATTTTGCTCCTACCCTTTGGTAGTTGAGCTCTCTCGGTTTGTTCCCGGATTTTTTCTACTGTTCATTCATTTTTGAATTTTGAAAATTTATTTTACTTTATATATATATATATATATATAGAGAGAGAGAGAGAGAGAGAGAGAGAAAGAGAGAGAGAGAGTTTGAGTTTTGTTTCACGGCATATCAAACTCTGTAGGTCATTTAATGCCGAAAAGGTAGATTTCAAAGATATTTTTTTTAATGTTCAGTTATAGTAAGAAGGTTGATTTAGTCAGATTTTGATGAAACATTTTTTATTTTATTTTAGAAAACTAAAGATGTTTTCCAGTTTTTTATTCAAAAATGTATTGCTGCTAATAATTTTTTCCTTCAAAAATGTATGATGGCAATAATATTTTTTCTTAAAGAATATGTAAAGGTAATATGCATTTTGTTTGAAAAATGTATTGTTGGAAATATTTTTCATTCAAAAATTTATATTTTTCTATAAAAGTATTTATATATATATCGCCCGGTTCACATTCCACCCACGTCTATTGAACAGGTTAAGAGGCTCATCCCTTGTTACCTGTTTACGATGTGGTTTCCGGCTTTTTCTTTTTCTTTTCCAATCTTTTCACTCTTACGTAGCCCCCTGCACATCAGTGGCGTTACTGCCTTGCTCGGGGTGGTACGATTAAAAAAAAAAAAAATATATATATATATATATATATATATATATATATATATTTCTATAAAAGTGTATTTTTTATACTTTCATAGGGTTTGGACTCCAGTTTGGGGGCGAACTAATTGACCATAGCTGGGACCCTAACAGGTGCTACCACTCCGGGTCAGGGTGGACCTGGGAGCAACAGCACTTAAGATGTGGTTCCATGCTCCTCACAACCTCCCGATCAGATGCCTTACTGCTGTATGCAGTGTACCGTCACACCCAGGATCATATATATATATATTACCCCACGCAAGGCGGGAATCCTACTAGTTCAGCGAGTGATCGTGACAGTAGAGTCTAGTTATTGGGAGGACTGAGGAAAAGACAAAAAAATGGACGAGATTCGAGAATTTAGATGTCGACGATTGACGTTCCATTTTACATTTTTGAAGAAATTTAGTTAGCAGGGAAGCAAGTAAACGGAAGGAAGTTCCATTGACAGGAAGTACTAGAAAAGTAACTTTTGAAGTAGAAATGACGGTTGTATTTAACTATTTTAACAGTAAATCTTTGGGACCTAGACGCCAATCTAGTATCACGCTTAAATTAATGCAGCCGGTTTTCATGAAAATATTTGTCAAAAGAACCAAGAAAAGCCATGCCACATTGGTGAGAAAGTGACTGAAAATACATAAGTATTAAAATGTTGCTGTTTTTTATGGGGGAAGAGTGCGCTACATCAGAAAGGGAACCTTTATTAATATGACCAGCATCGACATAGGAATCGACACTGAATAGGCGCATTCATTCACTTTCTTCAAAAAGAAGGCAGCCAATCATTTGATTCAGTATCAAAAGAAACTTTTTTTTTCTTTCCTCTTGATCTTCAAAATATTTTATTGCAAACAATGTCACGAAGCGAACTTAACACCCCCACCGCTTTCCTATTTAGTCCTTTGCAAAATCACAAAAAAAATCGATGATCGATTGCTTCAGGAACAAACGATTCAATCAAGCGGATACATGGGGTTTTGTTACCGGACATTTTTATAGAGAAAATAAAAAATTCAAAGAACTCGTTTTTTTTTTGTTTTGTTTTTTCTTTAATTTTCCTTTTATCTTTTTGACTTTAGCCAAAAAAAAGGCCACATTTACTGACAAAATAAATCAACGAAGTGGTAAAAAAAAATCTTAACGTTGAAATAGTACCAATATCAGCGAATTATTTGAAAACTAGCAGTATAGCCCGGCGTTGCTCGGGTATAATGAAAGCATTAAAACCAATCCATGATCCTGGAGCTCAGACTCTTAGGACGTTGGCACGAAAGACTAAAAAGCAATAGTTGTTTCCAGTTAAAGCGAAACTATAGATGGAAAGAAAAGTGAATGGATGTAAGCCAAATTTTGATTTCCTGGTATCGATATCAAATAAGTTTTTTCGTCGTAAACTGGATTTTGAAGGCTAAATAAGTCCTCTGAGTAAATGGTATCATGGCTGAGACTAAGAACTACAATTATACCTACTTAGAGCCAAACCCGAAGCAAAAACTAAAATAAAAGGGCTGAAAAAAATACAGACATACAGGCAGAGAAATAGACACACACTCAAACATCTTACCGTTTATATATATATATATATATATATATATATATATATATATAGATATATAGATATATAGATATATATATATATATTTTCGATTTTCTGCACTATTATAAGAACTGCAACCTTGAAACATCTGAATATCGTTTCTTATGTCTTTGTCTATGAGTGTATGAAATTTGATTAAAATCGGACCACTCCTTCTATAACCCGATTCCGCCTGAATTCATTTTGTTCACTTACACGCAAATACCCTTTGGGAAAAGTATTAATCCGTCTATAAGCTGAATACCCACCATCTATAGATGGAATATCAGGACAGATTGGGTTCTATTGCCTTGCTTAGCAACCGGTCTACCGCATAAAATAATGGCAATCGATTACGGAAAGATTTTCGGTCTCGTCAGTCATGGATGGTATGTGAGTCAAGTCGCAGGGTTACTGGACATTACGTTTATAAGTCCCGACAATTCAGTTGTCCTTTACCACACATAGCCCAGTGGATATAGTCATTTGGTTAATACCTGTGACTTGACACAAAGTGTTGTGACTTCAACACCAGGCTACAGCAGTGGTGAACCATGAAATTATAGGGTTAAAGGAAGATAACTCATGCTACCAGAAGAGCCTCTAGGCAAGGAATTAGAATGGTATACCCCGGTGATCTCAAAAAAGGGGTTCTAAAGAAGGCCGGAGGGTACAACTGCCGAAACGTTGTGCAAATGGCAACAAAGATGAAGACAATAGTCCAAATACTGTAAATACTACCTCGCCTCAGAAATATAGACAAATAAAATGATCTATTATTAAATGTCGTACAAATGGCAACAAAGTTTAGGACAATAGTCCGAATAATGTAAATACTGTAAATACTACCTCATCTCAGAAATATAGAAAATAGAATGATATATTATGAAACTTCGTACAAATGGCAACAAAGATGAATACAATAGTCAGAATAATGTAAATACTGTAAATACTACCTCATCTCAGAAATATAGACAAATAGAATGATCTTTTATTAAACGTCGTATAAATGGCAAAAAGATGAGAACAATAGTCCGAATAATTTAAATACTGTAAATACTACCTCATCTCAGAAATATAGACAAATAGAATGATCTATTATTAAACGTCGTACAAATGGCAACAAAGATGAGGACAATAATCCGAATAATGTAAATACTGTAAATACTACATCATCTCAGAAATATAGACAAATAGAATGATCTATTATTAATCGTCGTACAAATGGCAACAAAGATGAGCACAATAGTCCGAATAATGTAAATACTGTAAATACTACCTCATCTCAGAAATATAGACAAATAGAATGATCTATTAATAACCGTCGTACAAATGGCAACAAAGATGAGGACAATAGTCAGAATGATGTAAATACTGTAAATACTACATCATCTCAGAAATATAGACAAATAGAATGATCTATTATTAAACGTCGTACAAATAGCAACAAAGATGAGGACAATAGTCCGAATAATGTAAATACTGTAAATACTACCTCATCTCAGAAATATAGACAAATAGAATGATCTATTATTAAACGTCGTACAAATGGCAACAAAGATGAGGACAATAGTCCGAATAATGTAAATACTGTAAATACTACATCATCTCAGAAATATAGACAAATAGAATGATCTATTATTAATCGTCGTACAAATGGCAACAAAGATGAGGACAATAGTCCGAATAATGTAAATTCTGTAAATACTACCTCATCTCAGAAATATAGACAAATAGAATGATCTATTATTAACCGTCGTACAAATGGCAACAAAGATGAAGACAATAGACAGAATAATGTAAATACTGTAAATACTACATCATCTCAGAAATATAGACAAATAGAATGATCTATTATTAATCGTCGTACAAATGGCAACAAAGATGAGGACAATAGTCCGAATAATGTAAATACTGTAAATACTACCTCATCTCAGAAATATAGACAAATAGAATGATCTATTATTAACCGTCGTACAAATGGCAACAAAGATGACGACAATAGTTCGAATAATGTAAATACTGTAAATACTACCTCATCTCAGAAATATAGACAAATAGAATGATCTATTATTAACCGTCGTACAAATGGCAACAAAGATGAAGACAATAGACAGAATAATGTAAATACTGTAAATACTACCTCATCTCAGAAATATAGACAAATAGAATGATCTATTATTAAATGTCTTAGAAATGGCAACAAAGATGAGGACAATAGTCCGAATAATGTAAATACTGTAAATACTACCTCATCTCAGAAATATAGGCAAATAGAATGATCTATTATCAAACGTCGTAAAAATGGCAACAAAGATGAGGACAATAATCCGAATAATGTAAATACTGTAAATACTACCTCATCTCAGAAATATAGACAAATAGAATGATCTATTATCAAACGTCGTAAAAATGGCAACAAAGATGAGGACAATAGTCAGAATAATGTAATTACTGTAAATACTACCTCATCTCAGAAATATAGACAAAGCCCATTTCCTTTATTTTAATTTCCCATGTCTTTCCTTTTAGGAGATCACAATTGTTACTTCCCTGGTGGATAAACCGGATTTTTCATTTTTTCGAATGTGTTTTTCATATTTGTCGTCGTGTCTGGGTGAATATCTAATTGTCTGTTTGACTGGTCGAATGACTGGTTTTAATTTATCAAATTCATTAAATAAAGATTTAGTTGGGGTGTTTATTACTATCATCATTTTCTTTTGTTGTATATACAGTATTGTGTTGTAGATATAGAACTGTATTATGCATAGTGTAAATATCAATCGTGGTTTTCATTTTTAAAAGTTATTAATTTACTCCCCACTCATACAAACAAATTTTACATACGAGACTAATTAGAACTTCAAACGGTCTTTGATGTATAATCGTGTCTGTAGTAAAAAGAATAAGCAAGAATGTGGTATTTTGGTGCAAGAAATATTATATAGTATGTTTGGGTCAGTGATTGTGGCTAGCTAGGTTTTAAGATAAACAGGTAAAAGTCAGCATTCCCCATCCTCACTTTTGGCTTTCTGCCACATTTTTTTGTATTTATATAAAAATGAATATTACTGCTACGAGACAGTTACGACACAGTTAGTAGACAGATACGAGACAGCTACAAAATTGCAAGCCGAAAGCGAACTTCCAGTACAACTACAGATTTTCGCCGGCCCAATCGATATATTCTTAATTGTGTTCTCTTCGTTCAACGCAAAGAAGAAAACAGAAATGTATATTTCTGAAAAATTGTTTTAAGAGGAAGATTTTATCAATTTTAACCGACACTAAACTGTCTTCTCGGTCAATGAATGCAAATGTATTCCTCAAGAATCGGTTAATTACAGTAACCAGGTCAGTGTTCGAGATTGCTTAAATATGAATCGTTAAAGTAGGCAATTCTCTACTTGGAAATACAATTAGGTTAACGTCAGATATCAGTCAGTTACGTGCCATACGTGATACACGCTTGGGCGCTCATGTCTCGAAATAGACATGACTGACTGAGCAGAACATTATCCCGCAGTAGGTTGCCATTGCTTTCTGCGCCTAAAATGCTTAACAGAGTAGGGCTATAGAAGGTTATGTTACATCTGTAGGAGCCTCGGGGATGCTTGGTAAATTAGCCTTGTGTCAAACACGTCCGAAGTCTCCACAATTTAAATTTCAGATTATTGAAGTTTGAAATGAGAAAGGATAAAATATTTCATGTGCATATTAAAGCAAAGATTTATTTACAGAATGACAAAAGGAGAATATAAGTGAAATTTAATTAACTGAACACTATAATATATTTGTGAAAATAAAACTGTTCATTGAGAAAATTCATGCTGTTTTGTAGTTAAAATTGTTCGTAGTAGTAATTTAAGTATTTGAAACGTCCGCCGAAGTTTAGAGTTCATGATTGTGTAGTAGCAGAATGTAAAGTATTTGTTCCTTCCTCTTTTTAGTAGCTGGCGACAGTTTGTGTGTGTGTGTGTGTGTGTGTGTGTGTGTGTGTGTGAGAGAGAGAGAGAGAGAGAGAGAGAAGGCAAAAGAAATAAAGGAGTGGTACGTAACACGTTCATTGGTTGTTGCTTTTGTCCTCTTTAGCAGCGTAGTGTAAAAATGAAGAAAAGGATGTTAGAAGAAGAGGTCGAATGAAACTGTGGCGTGCCCTGCGTCCGGGTCGGCCTCTTGAATTTTCTTTCTTTACATTGCTACGAGGTCGTCAGCCTTTGATGTGGAGTGACGTGGTTTAAATAGTGAAACTTCACATGATGCCGGCTCCAGCGAGGCTTTTTCACATCGAGGTGTGAAAATACGTCATATATATATAAATTGCACACCCGTAAAATCGGAATCCAACGATTTGGAAAAACCCAACTAAGAAAAATTCACAAGTCAGTGTGAAAAGCTAATCCTGAATGCTGATTGGATTAAAAACAGCAAATATATATATATATATATATATATATATATATATATTGTGTGTGTTTTAGTTGGTTGTATCCTATACTTTTGATACTTTTGACAGCGGACGATAGAGGTCCCACGAAAAAATGCGCTGTAGTGATCCCTTGAAAGAGGGCCATTATACCGAGGTCAGTGATACAGACACGATTTAAAAAATGCGACGTCGTCAGTCAGTCAGTTAAGTGCCATACGTGATATACGCTTGGGCGATCATTTTCCTGAGCATGACAAACACTGGTACAATGTATTAGTATCAATAAACAAACAATGCTTGCCAATCAGTCAGTTAAATGTTCGAAAGCGACATGACTGACTGGGCAGAAGATTATCCCGCAGTAGGTTGCCATTGCTTTCTGCGGTAGACTGGTTGCCGACCAAGGCTAAAGAAACCAATCTGTCCTGCTATTTAACCCATAACTGGAGGGAAGAGACGGGTTAATACCTTTCCCAATGGTATTTGCGCGTAAGTGAATACAATGGATTCAACTGGAATTCGAACTCGGCTCCCCGGTTTCTCGTTCCGAGCCGATATCCACTGTACCACAACGCGCGGCGTCGTACGTTGTCGTTAAACTATGAGCCCCGCCGGTAAGACGTTCCTTTAAAATAAAACGCTAAATTGGACAAGGCTGTATCGGACTGAGGCCCAGATACGTTCTTAAAAATGAAGCGCTAATCTGAACACGATATATTTGTTTATTATACACAACAATGCACGAAGTAAACTGAATTCTTACACCGATGTGTTTATAAGAAATACGTTTCTCATAAATGCAGCGCTAAAGTGAACAATACCTTCAAGAGTAGTTATACCGAGTGCCGTTATCGAGATCATCAAATCAGTTCTATGACCGGGTGTAGCTGTAGGGTCACGTATCTGATGGATATCATGTCTTGAGCAAGTATACCTGGCAGAATCTATTCTTTTTCAGGTCAACCCACAGCCGATATCCACCAACTTGACGGCTTGTCTTGTTCCTGTAGTTGTTAATTCCATCGTGGGAACACACGGACTTGGCCATCATCTTCAGTCTGCTTTTTTCCACCACAAATCCATACAATGTCCTCTTAGGGAACGCTTCTAAAAAAAAAAGTGCGATTAGATGAACCTCCTGCGAAGGCATTATAGCAATATCAAAGATCAGTCAGTTAAAGTGCCATACATGATACACGCTTGGGCGATCATGTCTCGAAAGAGACATGACTGAGTGGGCAGAAGATTATCCCGCAGTAGGTTGCCATTGCTTTCTGCGGTAGACTGGTTGCCGACCAAGGCTATAGAACCCAATCTGTCCTGTTATTTAACCCATAACTGAAAGCAATAGACGGATTAATACCTTTCCCAAGGGTATTTGCGCGTAAGTGAATACAATGGATTCAACTGGAATTCGAACTCGGCTCCCCGGTTTCTTGTTCACGAGCCGATATCCACTGTACCACAACGCACATCCTCATATATCAAAGATATATTTCCTAAAAGTGAAAAACTAAATTGAACACCAGTAAAAGGATGAATAAAGTGAGTTCAGTGCAATGCTTCGTGGAACAGTGGATATCAGCTCGGAACGAGTAAGCCGGGGAGCCGAGTTCGAATTCCAGTTGAATCCATTGTATTCACTTACGCGCAAATACCCTTGGGAAAGGTATTAATCCGTCTCTTCCTTCCAGTTATGGGTTAAATAGCAGGACAGATTGGGTTCTATAGCCTTGGTCGGCAACCAGTCTACCGCAGAAAGCAATGGCAACCTACTGCGGGATAATCTTCTGCCCAGTCAGTCATGTCTCTTTCGAGACTTGATCGCCCAAACGTGTATCACGTATGGCACTTAACTGACTGGCTGAAGTGGATCCAAGTTACGATTTTGAGTCCCCTGGCATTTATTTTTTTAAATATAAACAGTGCTCAATACAATAAATATTGTAGAGCTTAATATAATCTTATAATTATGAATTAAATGTACATCGCGTCACGAAACTATCTATGTTTCGAGATATAATCTCGTCATCAGGCAATGTTGTATGTTGGTTGTGAAAATGATTTACATTTCAATACAAAATGTCATCGGTTTTTTATTTATGTATGTGGGAAGATATAAAATTTACATGTGCGTTCCTTTAACTAATCAGAATAAAGATTCACTTTGAAATTTGGCCAGTAATTTCTACATACTCTCTCTCTCTCTCTCTCTCTCTCTCTCTCTAAGTGTCAGAAGGTCAACCTACTTTTAAGCTAATTTTATTTTCCTTTTTTATTTTATTTTTTATTGCTTCTCCCTTTGATGTATTTGTTTGGGTCAGTGACATCGCTAGTTAAGACTTTGAGCATTACCTTTGATGTATCGCCCGGTTCACACTCCACCCACATCTATTGAACAGGTGAAGAGGCTCATCCCTTGTTCGCTGTTTAGGATGTGGTTTCCGGCTTTCTCTTTTCTAATCTTATCACTCTTTTCTTTTTTTCAATTGGAGTAGACTAAACTATCGCCCGGTTCATACTCCACCCACATCTATTGAACAGGTGAAGAGGCTCATCCCTTGTTCCCTATTTAGGGTGTGGTTTCTGGCTTTCTCTTTTCCAATCTTCTTACGCTTTACTTTTTTTTTTCAATTGGAGTAGATAGACTAAACTATCGCCCGGTTCACACTCCACCCACGTCTATTGAACAGTTGAAGGGGCTCATCCCTTGTTCCCTGTTTAGGATGTGATTTCCGGCTTCCTCTTTTCCAATCTTTTCACTCTTATCTTTCTTTTTTTTTTCACTTGGAGTAGACTAAACTAACGCCCGGTTCACACTCCACCCACATCTATTGAACAGGTGAAGAGGCTCGTCCCTTGTTCCCTGTTTAGGATGTGGTTTTCAGCTTTCTCTTTTCCAATCCTTTCACTCTTTCGTAGCCCCCCTGCACATCAGTGGCGTTACCGCCTTGCTCGGAGTGATATGCTTAAAAAAAAGTCTATTCTAGTACCAAAAATATTCTTTCTGCTTTGGTCATATTTTGACCACTTCTTATAGATAACAGGAAAGGGATGAAAAAAGGAAAGAACTTTTTATATTATGTTCAAACTTAAGGGGCCTCTTGAATATCAGTAAGTTTTTATTTCTATTTTTTTCAAAACCTTTAATTTATAAATAACATTTTCATTTTTCCTAATTTACTCCCTGTTATTATTATCCCATCTTTCTAATATATATTTATTTATATACCATTATTTATATTATTTTAATATCTCGTCAATTATTATTTTCTTTAAGCGAATTATTGGGCATATACATGCTAATTAACATAATTTTTTATCCATATTCTAATGTGAACATTTTGCAGTATCTACAAATGAAATTTATTTCATTGCTTTTATTTAATAGATTTTTATTCTTAAGTGATCTAATAATATTTAATTTTTCGTATAGACACAACAAGCATGGGTCGTTTAAAGATTTACATGTTTTAGCTTCTTTTAGAAATTTCCACTTTAATGTGGGTGTATTTTTTTGTTTTAGTTTCCTTTAGATACCAATGATATTTCGATAGTGATGTTCTATATCTGTACTTATTATTATTAAATGAAGACATGTGTTGATAAATGCGTTTTTAGAGTGTTTTTAGTACTACCTAGATAAATCTTTACATTACTAGGGGCTTCCTGTGAAGATATTTCACATTGATAGACGATTGATTCCGTTAGGCGCCTGTTTTCTAGCGGGCAATCTACAGGGTTTCTACAATTACATTTTTTCTTGTCTAAATTGTTATTTTCCGTTATTAGGTTGTTTTTATTAATTCTGATAAAGTTTTGAAAAATAATATTATTGTGATTTTTTATTATATTTTCCAGATGGTTTACACAGCTGTAACTTAATTTGATAGTATTTTTATTGAAAATTTTACTTAATGGATTCTTTTTCGGAAAGCGTTTCCAATCAATATACTTTCGCTTTAAAATACGCCAGTGTATTTTGTTTACTGGAATTATTAAATTTAATCTCTTTACTTTCAATTAAAGCTAATTTTAAAGCTTGAAGTTAACTTATTTATTCTTAAAATTTCAATTTAAATTTAGGTGCAGAAAAATGAGTGGAGGTACCTACTAGAGAGTCAGTTAGTTAAGTGCCATACGTGATACACGCTTTGGGTGATCATATCTCGAAAGCGACATGACTGACTGGGCAGAAGATTATCCCGCAGTAGGTTGCCATTGCTTTCTGCGGTAGACTGTTTGCCAGACAAGGCTATAGAACCCAAACTATCCTGTTATTTAACCCATAACTGGAAGGAATAGATGGAAACTCAACTGGAATTCGAACTCAGCTCCCCGATTTGTCGATCCGAGTCTATATGCACTGCACCACAACGCGCAGAGAGTAGTGAGCCGAATAATAATTAGTTTCTCCATGCAAAATTCGATATTAAATAACCTAACACAAAACAACAAATCTAACTCAACGTTTGTAAATCAATCTATCTATCTATCTATCTATCAGTCTGTTTCAATCTATCTATCAGTCTGTTTCAATCTATCTATCTATCTATCTATCTATCTATCAGTCTGTTTCAATCTATCTATCTATCAGTCTGTTTCAATCTATCTATCTATCAGTCTGTTTCAATCTATCTATCTATCTATCTATCTATCTATCTATCTATCTATCTATCTATCTATCTATCAGTCTGTTTCAATCTATCTATCTATCTATCTATCTATCTATCTATCAGTCTGTTTCAATCTATCTATCTATCTATCTATCTATCTATCTATCTATCTATCTATCTATCAGTCTGTTTCAATCTATCTATCAGTCTGTTTCTATCTATCAGTCTGTTTCAATCTATCTATCTATCAGTCTGTTTCAATCTATCTATCTATCTATCAGTCTGTTTATATCTATCTATCTATCTATCTATCTATCTATCTATCTATCTACCTATCTATGTTTATATCTATCTATCTATCTATCCTTATATCTATCTATGTTTATATCTATCTATCTATCTATCTATCTATGTTTATATCTATCTATGTTTATATCTATCTATCTATCTATCTATGTTTATATCTATCTATCTATCTATGTTTATATCTATCTATCTATCTATGTTTATATCTATCTATCTATGTTTATATCTATCTATCTATCTATGTTTATATCTATCTATCTGTCTATCTATGTATATATCTATCTATCTCTGTTTATATCTATCTATGTTTATATCTATCTATCTATGTTTATATCTATCTATCTATCTATGTTTATATCTATCTATCTATGTTTATATCTATCTATCTATCTATGTTTATATCTATCTATCTATCTATGTTTATATCTATCTATGTTTATATCTATCTATCTATCTACATAAGTCTTTTCATATCTATCTATTTCAATGTGATCATATCTATCTATCTATCTATCTATCTATCTATATATCTATCTATTTCAATGTGATCATATCTATCTATCTATCTATCTATTTCAATGTGATCATATCTATCTATCTATCTATTTCAATGTGATCATATCTATCTATCTATCTATCTATCTATCTATCTATTAGGTTGTTCGGAAAATTTTTCCAATGTTAGAATCAACGTTTATTTCTGCATTATCATACTTAAATCGTGTTTAAATAAGTCAATATATTATCCCGGAACATCTATACCTTACTTTACGATAAGACATCGAATGTTTTTTAGGCCAAGACCTTTTTTAATATATTAGCTTCTGTATCTGCTGGGTTTTGGCAGACATCATGACGCACCCAATCTGCCTTCTATTCCCCATGTTCCTTTCTGGGTCATCTTCCAGGTTTGTCCTACATAATTCATTGATAAATGAAAAATTGCAACCATAAACAAGGTACATCTTTATATTCATATCACAAGTACAATATTTTGGGATCCAACAAATTTAGAGCTCATTCAATAACTCGCCCTCATTCTAGTATTGATTTGTCGCGGTGTGCTAGCATGTTTGGGTAAATATTAGTCAACACTGTTACAATCTAACCCGGTGAAATAAATAAAGAGCTAATTTCTAAATTTCAGTCACCTGAAGAAGGCAGATGCGTACAACGACCGAAACGTCGTGAATTTAGCAAGAATGTTGAGTAGAACAATCCATACAGTGTAAATTAAATTAATACATCTTGCCAGACATATCCGAAGTCTTTGAGGAAATAATCTTGTTTGTAGATAAAATTTTCATAAAGAACATGCCCAACAAAGTTTGTTTAAAATTCTAAAAATCCGAATCTCTTTTCCCAGATTTGCTTATATTTTATGAGAGACTAGCAATATAGCCCGGCGTTGCTCGGGTGTAAGGAAAGCTTTAAAACTAATCCATGGTCCTGGAGCTCAAACTCTGTGGACGTTGGCACGAAAGACTAAAAAGCAATAGTTGTTTCCAGTTAAAGCGAAACCGTAGACTGAAAGAAAAATGAATGGATGTAAGTCAAATTTTCATTTCCTGGTCTCGATATCAAATAAGTTTTTCGTCGTAAACAGAAATTTGAAGGCTAAATAAGTCCTCTGAGTAAATGGTATCATGGCTGAGACTAAGAACGACCATTATACCTACTTTGAGCCAAACCTGAAACAAAAACTAAAATAAAAGGGCTGAAAAAATACAGACCTACAGGCAGATAAACAGACACACACACAAACATCTTGCCTTTTATATATATATATATATATATATATATATATATATATATATATATTATCGATTTTCTGCACTATTGTAAGAACTGCAACCTTGAAACATCTGAATGTCGTTTCTTATGTCTTTTTTTATGAGTGTATCAAATTTGATTAAAATCGGACCACTCCTTCTATAACCCGATTTTTTCGATTATCGATATTGATCGGGGGTACCTCGACACAAAACCTAGCTAAGAACACTCGCAGACGCTTATAGTAAAGTGTGTAAATTTTCAAGAAACTCGGTTCAGACATTTCGGAGTCTATAGATAACGAATACACACACAGACACACACATAAACACACACAGAGAAAGTTCCCTTTATCAATAAGTTTAGATATTTTAGAAAACTGAAAATGTACATTAGATATTGCGGCTCTATCCGATATGGTGATCCTAATTGATATTTCGATATTCTTAGAATTCAAAGAAAAGTTTTTCGCATAAATGAGAAAGAAACAAGCGTCTAAGTAACCATTTCCGGGAGAAAGCTGAATAAAAAGTCCTCCTTACAAATAAATATTGCGAAAATGTATTTGAGTTTGAGTTTGAGTTCGGTTTAACGGCATATCAACACCTCTGTGGGTTATTTAATGCCAGATACATAGTTGGTGGTGGCACGGATCCTGTCTCAGTAACGCGACCATAAACAACAGCAAAGCTGATTTAGGCTGCCTTCCATTTGCAAACGCCATCAGAGGTTGAGTTTTGAGTTTTATTTAACGGCGTATCAACACCTCTGTGGGTTATCTAATGCCAAAAAGGTACATTTTTAACGTTCATTTCTGACGTTCGGTTATAATAAGAAGGTTGATTTAGTCAGATTCTGATGAAAATTTTGTTTTTATTCTTTTATTTTAGAAAATTGAAAATGTCCTCTAGTTTTGTATTAAAAAATATTTGACCGAGAATAATATTTTCCTTCAAAAATGTGTCATGGTAATAATTTTTTCTTCAAAAATATATTGTTAGAAATATTTTTCCTTCAAAAATGTATATTTTTTTATCAAAGTCTATTTGTATATATATATATTTCTAGAAAAGTGTATTTTTATATTTCATAATGTTTTGACCCCAGTTTGGGGGTTAACTTTTTACCCATAGCTGGGACCCTAACAGCTGCTACCACTTCGGGTCAGGGAAAAGTTGAGAACAACAGCAATTAAGAGGTGGTTCCATGGTTCTTGCATTTTTAAATTTCATAGTGTTTTGACCCCAGTTTCTTAGTTAACTTTTTACCCATAGCTGGGACCCTAACAGATGCTACCATTTTGGATCAGTGTAAACTTGAGAACAATCGCAATTAAGAGGTGGTTCCATTCTCTTCGCAACCTCCCCAATCAGAGGCCTTGATGCCGGATGCAGTTTACCATAATGCCCAGGACCATGTTCGAGTAGAACTTACTTCTAACCGATCAAAGATGGTTCAGCTCGGTGTACGCGACATGACGGGTCTTAGCTGGCACGAGTAGAATTGGTGCAACTCACGAATGTATCTCGTCTGAACATTTTTAAAGGAATTCTTTGAATCATTTCACACCAATAATACCACTAAGATGCAAGTGGTTACTGAGTGTGAGAGAATATGAGAAAACACTATTAAGGAGAGAGAACAATAAAAGAACAGACATTAAGAAGACGGAAGATAACGATTGACATTGCATTTAAATTCAGTCATTTTTTAGTCATTTCACCCCAAGCAAGGCAATAATACCACTAAGATGCAACTGGTTACTGGGTGTGAGAGAATATGAGAAAAACACAATTAAGGAGAGAGAACAATAAAAGAACAAGAATTAAGAAGACGGAAGATAACGATTGACATTGCATTTAAATTCAGTCATTTTTTAGTCATTTCACTCCAAGTAAGGCAATAATACCACTAAGCTGCAAGTGGTTACTGAGTGTGAAAGAATATGAGAAAAACACTATTAAGGAGAGAGAACAATAAAAGAACAGAAATTAAGAAGACGGAAGATAACGATTGACATTGCATTTAAATTCAGTCATTTTTTAGTCATTTCACACCAAGCAAGGCAATAATACCACTAAGATGCAAGTGGTTACTGAGTGTGAGAGAATATGAGAAAAACATTCTTAAGGAGAGAGAACAATAAAAGAACAAGAATTAAGAAGACGGAAGATAACGATTGACATTGCATTTAAATTCAGTCATTTTTTTGTCATTTCACCCCAAGCAAGGCAATAATACCACTAAGATGCAAGTGGTTACTGAGTGTGAGAGAATATGAGAAAAACACTATTAAGGAGAGAGAACAATAAAAGAACAGGAATAAGGAAGACGGAAGAAAAATGAGAGAGAAAAAGAAAAGGTAGTAAAAGAAGAAGAAGAAGTAGAAGAAGAAGAGAAAGAAATAGTAAAAGAAGAGTAATAAGATGAAGAAAAAGAGGAAGAAAAAGAAAAAGAAAGAGTAAGAAGAAGAAGAATAGGAAGAAAAAGAAGGAGTGAAAGAAAAAAGAAGAAAAAGAAGAAAAGAAAGAAGAAGAAGAAGAAGAAGAAGAGGTAGATGAAGAAGAAGGAGAGAGAGAATAAAGAAAAATAAGAAGAGGAGGAGGAAGAAGAAGAAGAAGAAGAAGAAGAAGAAGAAGAAGAAGGAAGAAGAAGAAAAAGAAAAAGAAGGAGAGGAAGAAGAAGAATAGGAAGAGGAAGAAGAAGGAGAGAAGGAAGAAGAAGAAAAAGACAAAGAAGAAAAGGAAGAATAAAAAGGGGAAGAAGAAGAAAAAGAAGGAGAGAAAAAAAAAGGCAGAAGAAGAGGAAGAAAGAGAAGTATATAAGAGGAAGAAGAAGAAGAGAAAAACAGAAAAAGAAAAAGAAGAAGAAGAGAAAGTAAAAGAAGAAAAGGAAGAAGAAGAGTGATGTGAGTGTGGATATTCCGAGCGGCCTTGTATAGTTGTAATATTTATAGCGGCGTGTTCCATGAGAATCAATGATCGTCAACATGTAGAAAATGTAATTGTTTGTTCCTGAAAATTGATCTCCACGCCATTTTTCTTTCTTTATTTTTTATTTACTTATTTTCATTTATTTATTTTATTAATTTATTTTTCTTCCATTCTTTCTTTCGTTCTTTCTTTTTATTTATTTATTTTATTGGTTTATTTATTTATTTATTTTCCATCCATCTGCATGACTGATAATAGCCCCCAGGAAAGTAATTCTCTACACCTTCCGGAGCGAGCTAATGTTTTCCACTGACAGAAAGTGAAAGATTATACTGGATTCATTGCTAGATATGCTACTGGGAGTGCTGTATTCTGATGTCGTGTTCTCGCCAGATACTATTTTAAAACTTTATAAGTCTGACAATGTTATTAGTCCTGATCTGGCACCTCAGCTTCAGTTATTTTCCTACCACCGTAACGAAGCTTCCCTGTCCCTTTTCGATAAATATATTCATTGTGATTTTACTGATGATATTTCTTTTTTAGTAGCGATGTTTTTAGAATTAAAGCGCAGTACTCCATTTGTTCTATAGCCTTGGTTGGCAACCAGTATACCGCAGAAAGTAATGGCAACCTACTGCGTGAAAATCTTCTTCCTAATCAGTCATGTCTCTTTCGGGATATAATCACCGAAGCGTGTATCAAGTATGGCATTTGACTGACTGACTGACTGACTAGACTGACTGGACTGGTGATAAGGTCTCACCATTTTATAGTTAACTAGCAGTATAGCCCGGCGTTGCTCGGGTGTAATGAAAGATTTAAACTAATCCATGGTACTGGAGCTCAGACTCTTTGGACGTTGGCACGAAAGATTAAAAATAAATAGTTGTTTCCAGTTAAAACAAATCCGTAGACTGAAAGAAAATGAATGGATGTAAGTCAAATTTTGATTTGCTGCTATCGATATCAAATAAGTCTTTTTCGTCGTAAACTGAATTTTGAAGGCTAAATAAGTCCTCTGAGTAAATGGTATCATGGCTGAGGCAAAGAGCTACAATTATGCCTACTTAGAGTCAAACCCGAAGCAAAAACTAAAATAAAAGGGCTGAAAAAGTACAGACATATAGGCAGATAAACAGACAGACATACAAACATATTGCCTTTTATATATATATACTGTCGATTTTCTGCACTATTGTAATTCCTGCAACCTAGAAACTTCTGAATATCGTTTCTTATGTCTTTGTCTATGAGTGTATCAAATTTGATTAAAATCGGACCACTCCTTCCTTAACCCGATTTTTTCGATTATCGTTTTTCGATATTTATCGAGGGTACCTCGACACAAAACCTAGCTAAGAACACTTGCAGACGCTTATAGTACAACTGCGTAAATTTTCAAGAAAATAGGTTCAGCCGTTTCGAAGTCTATAGGTAACGAACACACACACAGACACACACATACACACACAGACACACACATACACATACATACACACACAGACACACACACACACACACACAGACAAAGTTCCATTTATAAATAAGTTTAGATATGGCTAGATGTAACCGTAAATTCTAAGCTAACCGTTTTTTCTCTTGATCTTTTCGCCTGTTGAAGTACCTCCTGGCTTCTTGCATTTCATTCAAGTTTTGCCTTCAAAAATATAAATTTAATGTCAATCGTTATCTTTTGTGTTTTAATGCCTGTTCTTTCTTCTTTTTTTTCTTTTTTTTTTCTTTTTCTTTTCTTTTTTTAATCATTTCACCCCAAGCAAGGCGGTACCGTCACTGATGTGCAGGGGGCAACAGAAGTGAGTTAAAGTTTTAGACAGGGAAAGACTGAAATCAAAGACGAATCAGCTACAGGGGGAGAAAGAGAAAGTGCAAGAGAAGTATATGAACACAGGAGTGAAGACAGTTACGAAGGTAGAGAGGAAGGAAAAGAACGAGATACACGGTGGGATGTGGAAAGAATGAAGAGAAAGACGAACCAGTTACAGGGGGTGAAAGAGAAAGAGCAAGAGAAGGATATGAACACAGGAGTGAAGACAGTTACGAAGGTAGAGAGGAAGGAAAAGAACGAGATACACGGTGGGATGTGGAAAGAATGAAGAGAAAGACGAACCAGCTACAGTGGGTAAAAGAGAAAGGGCAAGAGAAGGGTATGAACACAGGAGTGAAGACAGTTACGAAGGTAGAGAGGAAGGAAAAGAACGAGATACACGGTGGGATGTGGAAAGAATGAAGAGAAAGACGAACCAGCTACAGTGGGTGAAAGAGAAAGGGCAAGAGAAGGATATGAACACAGGAGTGAAGACAGTTACGAAGGTAGAGAGGAAGGAAAAGAACAAGATACACGGTGGGATGTGGAAAGAATGAAGAGAAAGACGAACCAGCTACAGTGGGTCAAAGAGAAAGGGCAAGAGAAGGGTATGAACACAGGAGTGAAGACAGTTACGAAGGTAGAGAGGAAGGAAAAGAACAAGATACACGGTGGGATGTGGAAAGAATGAAGAGAAAGACGAACCAGCTACAGTGGGTGAAAGAGAAAGGGCAAGAGAAGGGTATGAACACAGGAGTGAAGACAGTTACGAAGGTAGAGAGGAAGGAAAAGAACAAGATACACGGTGGGATGTGGAAAGAATGAAGAGAAAGACGAACCAGTTACAGGGGGTGAAAGAGAAAGGGCAAGAGAAGGGTATGAACACAGGAGTGAAGACAGTTACGAAGGTAGAGAGGAAGGAAAAGAACAAGATACACGGTGGGATGTGGAAAGAATGAAGAGAAAGACGAACCAGTTACAGGGGGTGAAAGAGAAAGGGCAAGAGAAGGGTATGAACACAGGAGTGAAGACAGTTACGAAGGTAGAGAGGAAGGAAAAGAACAAGATACACGGTGGGATGTGGAAAGAATGAAGAGAAAGACGAACCAGTTACAGGGGGTGAAAGAGAAAGGGCAAGAGAAGGGTATGAACACAGGAATGAAGACAGTTACGAAGGTAGAGAGGAAGGAAAAGAACAAGATACACGGTGGGATGTGGAAAGAATGAAGAGAAAGACGAACCAGCTACAGTGGGTGAAAGAGAAAGGGCAAGAGAAGGGTATGAACACAGGAGTGAAGACAGTTACGAAGGTAGAGAGGAAGGAAAAGAACAAGATACACGGTGGGATGTGGAAAGAATGAAGAGAAAGACGAACCAGCTACAGTGGGTGAAAGAGAAAGGGCAAGAGAAGGGTATGAACACAGGAGTGAAGACAGTTACGAAGGTAGAGAGGAAGGAAAAGAACAAGATACACGGTGGGATGTGGAAAGAATGAAGAGAAAGACGAACCAGCTACAGTGGGTGAAAGAGAAAGGGCAAGAGAAGGATATGAACACAGGAGTGAAGACAGTTACGAAGGTAGAGAGGAAGGAAAAGAACAAGATACACGGTGGGATGTGGAAAGAATGAAGAGAAAGACGAACCAGCTACAGTGGGTGAAAGAGAAAGGGCAAGAGAAGGGTATGAACACAGGAGTGAAGACAGTTACGAAGGTAGAGAGGAAGGAAAAGAACGAGATACACGGTGGGATGTGGAAAGAATGAAGAGAAAGACGAACCAGCTACAGTGGGTGAAAGAGAAAGGGCAAGAGAAGGATATGAACACAGGAGTGAAGACAGTTACGAAGGTAGAGAGGAAGGAAAAGAACAAGATACACGGTGGGATGTGGAAAGAATGAAGAGAAAGACGAACCAGCTACAGTGGGTGAAAGAGAAAGGGCAAGAGAAGGATATGAACACAGGAGTGAAGACAGTTACGAAGGTAGAGAGGAAGGAAAAGAACAAGATACACGGTGGGATGTGGAAAGAATGAAGAGAAAGACGAACCAGCTACAGTGGGTGAAAGAGAAAGGGCAAGAGAAGGGTATGAACACAGGAGTGAAGACAGTTACGAAGGTAGAGAGAAAGGAAAAGAACAAGATACACGGTGGGATGTGGAAAGAGTGAAGAGAAAGACGAACCAGCTACAGGGGGTGAAAGAGAAAGGGCAAGAGAAGGATATGAACACAGGAGTGAAGACAGTTACAAAGGTAGAGAGGAAGGAAAAGAACAAGATACACGGTGGGATGTGGAAAGAATGAAGAGAAAGACGAACCAGCTACACGGGGTGAAAGAGAAAGGGCAAGAGAAGGATATAAACACAGGAGTGAAGACAGTTACAAAGGTAGAGAGGAAGGAAAAGAACAAGATACACGGTGGGATGTGGAAAGAGTGAAGAGAAAGACGAACCAGCTACAGGGGGTGAAAGAGAAAGGGCAAGAGAAGGATATAAACACAGGAGTGAAGACAGTTACGAAGGTAGAGAGGAAGGAAAAGAACAAGATACACGGTGGGATGTGGAAAGAATGAAGAGAAAGACGAACCAGCTACAGTGGGTGAAAGAGAAAGGGCAAGAGAAGAATATGAACACAGGAGTGAAGACAGTTACGAAGGTAGAGAGGAAGGAAAAGAACAAGATACACGGTGGGATGTAGAAAGAGTGAAGAGAAAGACGAACCAGCGACAGGGGGTGAAAGAGAAAGAGCAAGAGAAGGATATGAACACAGGATTGAAGACAGTTACGGAGGTTGAGAGGAAGGAAAAGAAAAAGTTACACGGGGTGATATGGAAAGGGCTGGAATTAAGTGGATAAGAGATGGGAATTGACGTTGCATTTAAATTCTTGGAGGTTATAGCCGTCAGGAAAGCAAGTATATGGAAGGGAGTTCCACAGGCGGGAAGCGCAAGAAAAGAAGCTGGAATAGAATTGTCACCTGCATTTGATTGATATAACTGCAAAAGCGTGGGACCTTGTTGCCAGTCTGGTTGCCCGAGTAAAAGTGGGCACCAGTGACTTAAGTTCGTCGGAGTTGAAGTCATGAAAATATTTGTAGAAGACACAGAGGAAAGCACCATCCTGCCGATTAGAAAGTGGCTGGAGTCAAGCTGCCAGTAAACACTTATGTCTTAGTGGCTTTGTCGCTTTTGCTTGGAGTGAAATAATTAAAATAATACATATATATATATAGACCCTGTGCTTTTGACGAGCCAGTCTAAAAGAACATTACGGTTTCTTCCGGCTTCTTGCTTTTCACTCAAGTTTAGCCTTCCAAAATTTAAATGCAATGTCAATCATTATTTTAATTCCTGTTCTTTTACTGTTCACCTCTCCTTAATAATGTTTGCCCTTTCTCATTTTTTCTCACACTCTGTAACTAACTAGCACGGTAGTGGCTTTATTGCTTTGCTTAGAGGGGAATTATTTTTAAAAAATGCTCTCGAGCTTTGCATTTCGATTTGTTTTGTTTGTTTCGAGGTTTAACGACCCACCAATTTTAATGGGATCATTTTAAGATCATAACCAATGATTTTTGGGTTAAGTTATTTTTATTTTTACAACATTTTTCTTTTCGAGTATCAAGATTCATTGGGATTTGTTTTTAGAGGAGGGTCCCCAAGTCCTACTCTTGTTATTTAACCCATAACTGGAGGGAAGGGACGGATTAATACTTTTCCCAACGGAACCAGTACTTAAGTGAATGCAGCGTATTCAACTGGAATTCGAACTCGGCTCACTGATTTCTCTTTCCGAGCCGATATCCACTGCACCACAACGCACATAAGTCACTATACGCTTACAGCACCTGGTATTCCCAAGCGGTCACCCATCTTAACTTCGGTGATCGAGCGAGAACCGGTGTATTCAACGTGATAGGCCGTAAGCCTGTGCTTAGATAAGTCTTTTCTTTTCTACTTCATTTTTTTTTTTTTTGTCGGGGTTCCACCCTAAATTATAAAAAATACATTAAAAAAAGCTTTTTATTTAATATAAGTAGAACTATTGGTTCTCTCGATTTGGAAATATAAAGGCATATATATATATATATATATATATATATATATATATAATCCAGGGGAAGAGGACTCAAGGTTTTACTATTTTGAGTGCCCCGGCATTTATTTTATTATGAACAGTGCTCAATATAATGAGTATTATAGAGCTTAATATAATTATATAATTATGAATAAACTAGCAGTATAGCCTGGGTGTAATGAAAGCTTTAAAACTAATCCATGGTCCTGGAGCTCAGACTCAGCCCAAAGAATATTTGTGTGAAATTTGGTGAGAATCGGATAAAAATTGTGGATTTTTATAAAGGACATACAGACAGACACACACATACAAGAATCTTGCCTTATATATATATATACATTATCGATTTTCTGCACTATTGTAAGAACTGCAACCTTGAAACTTCTGAATATCGTTTCTTATATCTTTGTCTATGAGTGTATCAAATTTGATTAAAATCGGACCACTCCTTCTATAACCCGATTTTTTCGATTATCGATTTTCGATATTTATCGGAGGTACCTCGACACAAGACCTAGCTAAGAACACTCGCAAATGCTTATAGGACAACTGTGTAAATTTTCAGGAAAATCGGTCCAGCCGTTTTGGAGTCTATAGGTAATGGATACACACACACACAGACAAAGTTCCATTTATAAATAAGTTTAGATTAGATAGATTGTACATTGCGCCATGGAAATTTGTATGTTTCGAGATAGATTCTCTTCATCAGGCAATGTTTGATGTTAGTTGTTCAGATTATATATATATATATATATGGGTGAGTGTATTGAAATTTGTGGAAAATGAAAGCACAATGACAACAACGCCATTTTTCTCCTTTTAATTTTAAGTAAATATAGACATTATAGATACTTTTTTTTTCTGAATGTATAGTCATAACTAGCACTTCGGCAACTCAAAAACATTTGCTTTTTTTTTTTGTTTTTTTTGTTTTAGTAATGCTTTTGGTAATTACTTCGAGTCAAAAGCCAGACCATTTCCCCCAAGACGAATTTTAGAAGCTGGAAATGTCTATTAATTGCTTCCGACAGAGATTCCAGACGCCTCTGACTACAAATGTCGATAATGATTAAATGCATCTGTTATTCTTCAATTTGAAAATAAAAAATAAAAACAGAAAAAGATAAAGAGACGAAGAGAGAGAGAGAGAGAGAGAGAGAGGTGGGGAGTCAAACAAAGAGAAAAGAACAAAGAGAAAACTGAGAAAAAAGCCAGTGAAGAGTAAAAAAAATGACTAACAAAAGAAGAAAGAAAGACAATTGAAAGAGAGAAGAGAAAAAGATGAGGAAATAAGATTGGGAAAAAGAAAGGAAGAACAAAACAAAGAAAGGAAAAGGAGAAAAAAGACAAGAAAAAAAAGCAAAGGATAAAGAAAAAAGAAAAACTGTTGGAAATTAAAGTAAATAAAAAAGTGACATAAGCGAGAAGCAATAAAGAAAAATGGTGATTGTCCCATAATGATTGGTACATTCAGTGTATGGAATGTGTAGGCCAACAGAACAATTATTATGGGACAGAAGTAGTATTATATAAATAATAATAGACTACCTCTGTCCCATAATGATTGGTACATTTAGTGAATATTTACCTCAACACAAAACCTAGCTGAAAACACTCGCAGACGCTTATAGTACAAGTGTGTAAATTTTCAAGAAAATCGGTTTAGCCGTTTTGGAGTTTATAGGTAATGGACAAACACACACACAGAGACACACACACAGAGACACACACACACACACACACACACAGAGACAAATTTCCATTTATAAATAAGTTTAGATAAGTGATGGGATTAATGAAAGAAGAAGAGGGGGGTAAATGAGAGAAAATGTGCGACAAGGGCAGGTAAATGAGGGTGGAAGAGTGATTAAGCAGAGAGAATGCTTAGAAGAGAGAGAAAAAGAGAAGACGATGGGGAAAGCTACGAATGGCGTCAAGGTGAACGCAGGACGAAGGGTAATGGACCAAAGTGGCCAGAGAATGGAAAACAGAATGACGAGTATAAAGAAATTAATGATGGCTGGTTTGAACGTTTCTAGAAAAATGACGGGATCAGAAAGAAAAAAAAATTACTATTTGTAGATACAGTATCTTATAATCTGTCCAAAATTGACGGAAAGATTTGAATTATCAGTAGTATAACCATGTTGTCACAAATTATGTCAAATTTTATTAAGTCCTAATTATTATTGGAAGTTTTTTGATATGTGACTCTTTAAATATAAAAATAGACTAGTTTACCCAGGTCGTCCAAAGTGATGACATATTTTGCTAAGTCCTTACTATTATTAGAAGGTTTTCACATGTGAGTCTTTAAATATATAAATAGACTAGTTTACCGAGATCGTCCCAAATTAGGGCTATTTTGTTAAGTCCTTACTATAATTAGAAGGTTTTAACATGTAATCCTTTAAATATATAAATAGACTATTTTACCCAGGCCGTCCAAAATGATGGCATATTTTGTTCAGTCCTTACTATCATTCGAAGCTATTTGATATATGATTCTTTAAATATATAAGTAGACTGGTTTACCCTGGCTGTCCAAAATGATGGTATATTTTTTCAAGTCCTTACTATTATTAGAAGGTTTTCACATGTGAGTCATTATATATGTATAGAGACTAATTTACTAATGTTGCCAAAAATGTATGCATATTTTGTTAAATCCTTATTATTGTCATGTTTTCTGATTTGAATATTTCTTTTGGAGTCAATGTCCTCTTTTATATTTACTTACCCACAATCCCTGATATTTACTCATGAAAATTACATACATATATATATATATATATATATATATATATATATATATATATATATATTAGCTATCAGTTTTCTCATCTTGTTTCTGTTTTGTCTAATTATAGTCATAATAATAATAGTAATAATTCATTTTCAAATTATTTTTATTGGTCTACTCTATATATAGTAAGTGGACACTGAGGCCTAGAGACTGAAACAGACTGTTGTCGCTGGTTATTGACTAATGGCCACTATTATATATATACGCCCTATCCCTGGTATTAATCACATCTCAACTTATTTATAAATGAAACTTTGTCTGTGTGTGTGTCTGTGTGTGTGTGTCTGTGTGTGTGTGTATCCATTACCTATAGACTCCAAAACGACTGAACGGACTTTTTTGAAAATTTACACAGTAGTACTATAAGCGTCTGCGAGTGTTCTTAGCTAGGTTTTATGTCGAGGTACCTCAGATAAATATCGAAAATCGATAATCAAAAAAGTCGGGTTATAGAAGAAGTGGTCTAATTTTAATCAAATTTGATAAACTCATAGACAAAGACATAAGAAATGATATTCAGAAGTTTCAAGGTTGCAGTTCTTACAATAGTGCAGAAAATCGATAATGTATATATATATATATATATATAAGGCAAGATGCTTGTATGTGTGTGTCTGTTTTTCTGTCTGTATGTCCTTTATACAAATCCAAACTTTTTATCCGATTCTCACCAAACTTCACACAAATATTCTTTAGGCATAGTCTGAGCTCCAAGACCATGGATTAGTTTGAAAGCTTTCATTACACCCGAGCAACGCTGGGCTATACTGCTAGTATATATATATATATATATAAAAGGCAAGATATTTGTGTGTGTGTCTGTTTATCTGCCTGTAGGTCTGTATTTTTTCAGCCCTTTTATTTTAGTTTTTGCTTCGGGTTTGGCTCTAAGTAGGTATAATTGTAGTTCTTAGTCTCAGCCATGAGGCCATTTACTCAGAGAACTTATTTAGCCTTCAAAATTCAGTTTACAACGAAAAAACCTATTTGATATCGATACCAGGAAATCAAAATTTGACTTACATCCATTCATTTTTCTTTCAGTCTATGGTTTCGCTTTAACTGGAAACAACTATTGCTTTTTAATCTTTCGTGCCAACATCCAAAGAGTCTGAGCTCCAGGACCATGGATTAGTTTTAAAGCTTTCATTACACCCGAGCAACGCCGGGCTATACTGCTAGTTAACCCATAAACATAGCATATGTTAAAACTACATTTTTATTGTCATATCTACTAATCTTTCTTTCAAGAACTATAGTTTCATCATCACATCTAGCGTCATACATACACATCGACACTTATATTAGCTAATGTTATCGTAAAACAAAGACTTAGACAAGCATTTTCTATATCAACATACACATGCATAATCACAAAATCTACCGTCCACATGTATTAATACGCACACACACATATACACATTTATTAAATAATGTTACAGTCCAACATAGGCCAAAATATATGTATACTAGCAGTATAGCCCGACGTTGCTCGGGGGTAATGAAAGCTTTAAAACTAATCCATAATCCTGGAGCTCAAACTCAGCCTAAAGAATATTTGAAATAATAAAATAATTGCGACAATTTAACAATCGCACCTAATATATATACTAGCTTACAGTACAACTGTGTAAATGTCAAGAAAATCGTTTCAGCTGTTTCGGAGTCTATAGGTAAGGGATACACACACAGACACACACACAAATTTCTATTTATAAATAAGTTTAGATATACATAAACATAGACTATTATATCCAATATATTCCATGAATACAAATTTTAGAAATAAAAAATAATTAGCTATCTAATAATACTAACTAACTCCATATCATACAAATCAGTAAAATGTCCTTGTTTTTGTTCATTTTTTCTTCCGCTCTCTGAAGAAGCTTTAATAAAAATGAATCATGTCAGATTGACATACGTTTCCTATTTAGTTCTTTAACTGTATTCTGTTATTTTGTCGGATTCCGATCCATATATTAAACTTATATATATATATATATATATATATATATATATATATATATATATATATATATTAAAATAACTTTAATCCAAAATGAAAAGTAGGAAGTTAAATCCCAAAGATCCGATTCTAATTAATATTAATATTTTAATATTAAAAACATGATGGAGAGCTCAATGTTATTAAAATTACAGAGCTAATTATAGAATAAAATAAATTTCGATGTTCAAAACAGTTGAATGATCATTTCTACATGAAATCAACACATTTTCAAAATGAAATAAAAAGAAATAAAAAATGAAGGTTAAGAATTAAAAAATTTACGTCACAAAAAGAAATCGGTTAGCAAACAACGTCTATTTTTAGGTTTTGGACAATTTTACTTTTAGATAGATTTGCAAGTGAAAAATTTGGCTTTGTCTAGCTTTACAAAGGGGAAAGGGGTTAAAGGATGGAAAGGTTGCCGATGAGATGTGAAATCTCTCTTAGGGATTTCATGTTGAAATGATCATTCAACAGTTTTGAACATCGAAATTTATTTTATTTTATATATATATATATATATATAAAATAAATATATAAAATAAAATAAAATAAATTATATATATATATATATATATATATATATATATATATATATATAGATTTATGCATATATATACAAATATGAAGAATATATATATATATATATATATACTTCATTTGTAAGCGAGTTATTACGCGACCTAGGTTTCTACCATGTGGTGTCTTCAGGCGATTTGCAATAACTGATTTTAGCTGGGGGGGGGGGGGGGTTTAAGAACGCTAAGGTAACGGTGAATTTTTTGAACGCTCACGTAACAGGGATGTTTCGATAGCGGAATTTTAAAATTACGAGAAATTCTGACGTTTTCATGCATGGTTGTATGAACCTAATTATTATTATTTTTTTTTTTATGGTTACACTTTGTCATAATTTTTGTTCTTTTATTTAATTATTCATTTTTGTTTGGGAATAGCATAATCGCTACCAGTCCTTCCTGGCACAGTCTACATACGTTGCCACCGTTGTAAGATTTAGCTGTTTTCACTATACTCCACGTTGTCTTGATTTTTTCTATATTTTAATTTCAATTTCCACAATTTTGTACAAGCTTTCTATTTTAAAGGTAGACTTGTGATTGAACCACCCGTTCTTAAAGGTGTCTTTTTGGTTGATCCCAAATATATTTAATTTTGACTATTTAAGTCATGTACTTTTGCTTTGTAAATTAATTTTGTGTTACAAAGTCCTTGAAGTAGATATTTATTTTTGTCCTTGCAGTTGCATTCTTTATTAGTGATCTTGTTTTGTACAATGCTATTTAAATTTCTGGCGTTTTTTTTTTTTTATGAAACTTTCTAAATTACTAGTACAGCTATAACTTAGCTTGATTGTATTTCTATTGAAAATTTTGTTTAGTTCTGTGTTTTTTGGAAACTGTTTTATCTATCTGTTTAAAAAATATGTGTCCAATTTTGTTTTTTGCCTCTAGGTTAGCTCAGAACTAATGACAAATATTCAAAAGTTCTACAATATATAATTGTATTGAACACTTGTTAATACAAATGTATCCTGGTCTAAATTTTTTATGACCAAAAACTAAGTAATTAAACAAGCAATCAATCAGTCAATATATATATATATATATATATATAAAACAAAATTTTCGATATTTAAATCCGTTGAATAGCCATTTCTACGAGAAATTCCTAGCTTCTTCAGCAACGGCGAAACAAAAACTTTATTTATTCAAATTCAAATGTATTAAAAGATTTTATACCGGTAGAAGTAAAAAAAAAAAAATCCATTCACAGGAAAATAAAATGGTATCTTTCTGCTTTCCCCTTTTTACTGCCTTAAATTTAAAAATTGTTAATCCCACCCTATTTTATTTTCCTGGGAATGGATGATTTTTCTTTTTGGGGTGGGGGTGGGGCTTCTAACGGTAGAAAATCTTTTAATACATTTGAATTTGAATAAATAAAATTTTCGTTTCGCCGTTGCTGAAGAAGCGAAAATTCAACGGATTTAAATAACGGAAGTTTTGTTTTATTTTTTTATATTTGGCTCTGTAAACAGAATATAATATTTGCATATTATAATATATATTTTATATAATATTTTTAATTAGCGAATTTTAATAAACATGTAAACATGTTACGAAAATTAACGAATTTCAATTAAAATTTGTTAATTTCCGTAACATTTGTTGACATTACGGTACATTTCGAAAATTGTGTTATATAGGCTTGATTAAAACCTCGTTTAGACAGGAGGACATTTGTGGTCGAGCGGTCTAAGACGTTGCCTATATCAAATGGCATCTGCCACTATGTAGATAGGTGACGCAGGTTCGAATTCTGCAGAAGGGCACACATTTTCGTAATAAATATTTATCGTAAATAATCAAGCCGGGAGTTATAAATATATAATACTGTTTAATTTAAAAACAGAATATCTACTTAAATACGAGTATCAATAAAAAAAATAAGGTTCAAATGATTCATTTCATTATTTTAAATGTATAAGTAATATAATCTATGTCATATTTATTTATTTATTTATACAATATAAATTATTGTAATATATTGAATATATGTTTTTAAATTATAATATATAATGAATATAATATATATGCAATATGATTTATATAATATAATTAATATAATTATATAATATATAATAAATATATAATAAAGAATATAATGGTTTAATTCTAATATATAATAATTCTAATATATATTTAATATAATATAATGAATATACTTAATATATAATAATTCTAATATATATTTAATATAATATAATGAATAAACTTCTTATAATACATAATAATTCTAATATATATAATATAATGAATATAATTCTTATAATATATAATAAATCTAATATATATTTAATATAATATAATGAATATACTTCCTATAATATATAATAATTCTAATATATATTTAATATAATATAATGAATATACTTCTTATAATATATAATAATTCTAATATATATTTTATATAACATAATGAATATATTTTTATAATATACACTAATTATGGTATATATTTAATATAATGTAATGAATAAGTTTTTAATAAAATATCTATAATTATAATACATATTTAATATAATATAGTGAATAATTTTTTAATATAGACCCTTGCTGCAATTTAAATGAAACAAAACGAATAATCTCTTCCTAGAATCTTGCACGCTTTTGCTGATCACGTATACGTCGTCTCTTGGGGTTGTTTTTCTCTTCCAATCGCCTTTTCCTCTACGTTTTGGAATGATAGATACATATAGATGGTGAACTGGATATCGACTCGTAACGAAAAATCGGAGTTCCGAGTTCGAATTCCAGTTAAATTCCTTGCATTCACTTACGCACAAATACCCTTAGGAAAGGTATTAATCCGTCTCTTCCCCTCAGTTTTGGGTTAAATAATAGGGCAGATTGGGTTCTATAGCCTTGGCTGACAACCAGTCTACCGCAGAAAGCAATGACAACCTACTGCGGGATAATCTTCTGCCCAGTCAGTCATGTCTCTTTCGAGACATGATCGCCCAAGGCATTTAACTGACTGATTGACAAGCATTTATACTAATACATTTACCAGTGTTTCTCATGCTTTGTTACTTCAGGGTGCACTTGTAGACAAGCTAAAACTCAGGGGGCGCATTTGAAATTTTAATAAGGAAAAATAGTTTTAAAATTTATAAATAGGAAAATAATAACGAAGTACACTGAAATAAGAATTTATTTTTTAGACATTACATCGCTTAGTGAGTCTAGCATTTTTTTTAAACAAAGATTTGCTAAATGTAGAAATAATTTAAGAATTACTTTTTTGATAAACTTGGGCGAACCTGGCTACATTTCAGGACGCATTAGTATGCCCGGGCGGCACCGGCTGAGAAACAATGTATTAGACCATAATTCTTTAGACCACTATTCCTTAGACGAATGCTCGGAATTCCATTTTTAATGTATATTTTAATGTACAGAATTTTCCCTACTTGTAAATCGTCCTCAGAAGTTTGATGACATAGTTAAGTAGCACCTAATTTAAATTAATGTCTAAATAAAAAATAAACAATTTAATATGAATAAATATAAACAAAATTAGTATGAACTTATTTCACAATTTAACTCCTTTGAAAGAAATATTCGCAAAATTATGACTAATAACGGCAACATTAGAATTATAGATACTGTGTGTAAAAAAAGTCATTTAATCATGTACCATACTTGATACGGGCTTGAGCTGTCTGTTTCGATTTCTAACTGACTAGGCAGTAGATATTCCCGCAGTAGGTTGCCATTTCTTTCAACATAAGATTGGTTATTTATCTTGCTATTCAACCCAAAGCTTAGGGACAAGAAGAAATTGATTAATAATTTTCCAAATAGTGCCTACGTTTAAATGAATGTAACGATTCCGACAGTAATACGAACTCGGTTCTCCCGGATTGTTTTTATTCTGAGCCGTTATACATTATGCCACACTGCACATGATAAGCATAAACAGAACAACAAAAAAACTATTTGAACTTATATATTTATATCGTTAACCAATAAATATCTTGCCCATTTATTGATGTCAATATATCGCTCCATATTGGGAAAAAAATGAAATAGAACCTTTAACCCCAAATTTTGTGACAAGCACATCGAAACCAACAACTAATATTACTACAATTAATATAATTGGTAATTTATCCACAACCCGGACATATGCGCCATTGCTTTTACAGAATGACCTTTTGGGCAAGGGTTCTTTAGCACTGGTTTGTATCTGTGAACTTTTGGGTTGGCTTTCCTTCTCCAAGATCAACGTATGATAACGAAAGTCACAAAATAGGAACCATTATGTGTCCTACACCCAGAGAAAGAGCTTCAACTAATGTTTTCCTCAATTAGGGACTTACTCGCATTTTACAAAGTTAACTATGTATTCTGTAATATCAAACTTTTTTCTTCTCTTTTGTTGAAAATAATCATTGACTCATTATGTCCTAATATATTTCTTTCCTTCTGTATCACCGTCGCTTTTTCTCGATTCTTTTGCCCTTTCTTTCGCCGTCTTTCAGTTCTTCTCTCGTATTTATTTTTCATCCCGAATCTCCCCCCCCCCGCATTCTTGGGCATCTCCCGCCCGAGGAAAGGATAAAGAGGTCGACGCTGAGAGAAAAGGAGAAAGAGAGGAGGGAGATAAACAGTGACAGCTGTAGCAGCAGCAGCATTAGCGATAGTAGTTGCTGCAGCAGTGAAAACAATGTCGATTGGGGGAGGACCGAGCCGGCGATGAACTAGAGAAAAAACGAAAAAAAAGATATGAAGACGCGGACGAGGGTAGGGACAGGTCTCGAAAACGAGCGGATTGGGCATTGTAAACTGAAGGGCGGGGGGAGTTGAAATGATATGTGTCGTTGCAGCTAAAAGAAGATGTGTGGAAGGTGTGAGAACGGAGCAGAGGGACGAGAGAACATGCGAGGTGCGAGAGGCACATGAGATGGGCAAAAGATAACGATTGGGCAGCGTTGCTGCTTGCCCAATTAGAGAGGCCACGGAATGGTGAAGGGTGAGACAAGACCAAGAACGAGTCTTGCGGAGTAAAACACTGCAAGAGAGATGTGTCAAAAGACGCAGAGAGCAAGGCGGAGAGCAAGGAGGAGAGCAAAGCGGAGAGCAAGGAGGAGAGCGAGGCGGAAAGCAAGGAGGAGAGCGAGGCGGAAAGCAAGGAGATACGAAGAGTTTGGTAAAGGAGAGAAACTTTCTGACTTCGTTTCGTCAGTGTGAAGTGCTCTCGCAGAATTTCTGCAACCCTTGACTTCGGTAGAAAGCAGAAGAGTCTCCTGTCTTTGTCGTTTTCTCAAGTCTACAAAAGGTGTCAACCTATCACCGTCGCATTTTTCTTTTTTATTATTGATTAAATGGTCCTTATTTCGAAAGTAGATATTTATTCTGATTCTTAAACAAAATCGGATACGTTAAAGAACAACGACAGTTTACTTGTAAAATCATTTCATCCCAAGCAAGGCAATAAAGCCACTAATACGCAAGGGATTACTGAGTTTAAAAGAATAGGAAAAAAGAACGAGAACAATAAAAGAACAGGAATAAAAAATGGTAGATAACAACTGACATTAGATTTGGTTTAGTTATTATTGTTAACGGCATATTAACCCCTATGAGTTAATTAATACTGAATAATATTTCGTACTCAATTTTATTTTTGGAAGCAACAATAATCTTTGTGATACAAGTTTTACTAAGTTGCATGTATCTGGAAGAGAAACGGTGGACTCATGCCTTTCCTAAGATTATGTGCGAGTAAGTGAATATAACGAACCCAACAGGAATTGGAACAAGCCTCTCCTACTTTCAATTTAGAACCATTATCAATTGCACGATTTGCATATCCATGCACCTGGTATTCCTAATCAGTCAGCCATCTACGTACTGAGCAGGCTGGATGTTACAGTGATCGTACGGGGATTGGTATTTCAACGGACACTGAATTTAAATTTTGAAAATCAAACTTGTCTGTAAACCGGAAGCCGGAAGAGAGTTCCATAAGCAAATAGTGCGAGAAAAGAAACTGTTAACATAGAATTTGCAGAAACATCTAAAAATTCAAATGTAAATTCATGAGGCCTTGTTGTCGATCTAGTACTGCATTTAAATTTATAAAGTCTAACTACCGTAGAAGAAAGTTGGCTCGAGCAAGTACCATAAATATATTTATATAAAAGGCACGGAGTAGCTTCTTTACGGCGGAAGGAAAGTGGCTAATACATTTTTTTTGTTGGTGGTGTTATCATCTCATGTAAAGCAGTAAAGCCACTAAGACACAAGAGGTGACTGAATGTGAAAGAATAAGAAACAAAAAAACCTAATTCACGAGCAAGAGGAATAAAATGATAACGATTGACATCGCATTTAAAATTTTGAAGATCAAAGTTCAGTGGAAAGCAAAAGGCCAGAAGAGAAGAAAAGAGAGAAGAAGAAAACATAATTAAGGAGAGAGAACAATAAAAGAAAAGGAATCACAAAGACTAGATAACGATTGAAACTCCATTTCAGTGTTTTGAAAGTCAAAATTGACTGGAAGCAAGAAGCCAAAAGAGAGTTGCACAATGAAGAAATGCGAAAGAAGAAACTGTTAGCATAGAACTTACGGTTACATGTAAGAATTTGAATTTTCAAAGGATGTGAACTTGTTAAAGAAGCAAAAATCCCGGTGAGAGAAAAAAAAAACTAATAGCATAGAACATACGCTACATATAACAATTTCAACTATTAAATCATGAGACCTTGCTGCCAATCTAGTACTGCGTTTAAATTCATAAAATCTAGCTACCATAGCGGAAAGTTGACCCGAACAAGTACCATGAATGTATTTATAGAAAAGGCACAGGGAAGCTAATTTTCGACTGTGAAAAGATGGCCGAAACCGTGAAGCTAGATAAGGACTAATAATCTCGCTGATCTTTGGATTTTATAAAAAAATCTCTAAATATACAACAACAATATTGTGGCTGCCTTATTCAAAGCGCGGACGAATGTTAGACTATTAAATAAATAAGATAGATTCTGCGATAAAAAATGGCGTGCCAGTGAGCCAAAAATCTTAGGAGGAAATATATTCAAAATAAATTTTTTACTTTAAAGTAAGGAATGAACCGACTCTTCCCTAGACTGATAGACAACAAAATATGTTCCAAGTTTAGGTTTGAATTCTGGTTGGTGTTAACTTAGGATTAATGAGCTAGGAAAAGGAATGAATCCATTATTTCTTACTTTTTATTTATATAAAAAACAGCTTAACCCTCTAGGGCCATTCGTATCATATTAGTGGGGGATCTGTTTATTACTTCATAACAATATAGAACCGATCCCCCACTTTATGCCCAGTAGAAGCCTTAACCCTCTAGGGCCATTCGTATCATATTAGTGGGGGATCTGTTTATTACTTCATAACAATATAGAACCGATCCCCCACTTTATGCCCAGTAGAAGCCTTAACCCTCTAAGGCCATTCGTATCATATTTGATACAGTATGAAAACAAGCCTTGAAAGAAATATTTTCCTGAAAAATTTTTTAAGAGAAATATTTTATAAATTTCAAATGAAAGCAGTACTGACTGCTCAGTCAATGAATACCAAATGTTTCCTTATAGGGAAATACCAAATGTTTCCTTATAGGGAATACTGTATCAAATATGATACGAATGGCCCTAGAGGGTTAAGTTTTAATTTTAGTTGAGGTAGTTTGTGTTCACTTAGCCTTAATGCACTTGGGAAAGGCATGAATCCACTTTTCCCTACACACATAGACAACAAAATATTTTTGAAGTTTTCTTTTGGTCAGCTTGTTTTCACTTAACTTTAATTGCTTTGAGGAAGGCATGAATCAACTTCACCCTGCGCTCTATTCTATTACCATATATCTTCGTAAATGAATATATTTTTTCCGTTGTATAATGGCGTTTGATAAACGAGATGTCATAGATAAGTGTGGATTAGTGAAAGTTTGTACACACCTTTGGCCTATAATTAAAGAAATAAAACATCGTTACAATCATTAGAAACCTTAAAAGAGGAGTTTTCCCTCTTGGGAATGTCTCAAAAAGATAACACCCAAGCCGATATAAACGATGCGGTATCACAAAGCTAGCATTAAATAACGGAGATTAGGAAATATATATATAGATATATCCTTTTCAAAAACACAAAACAAATTATGTTACAGTAAAATCACGAGGAAAATGTAATATCGAAAACATAGCACCTTTGCGAATGGCCAGTGAAGTGGCTGAAAGCTCTTGGAAATTTAATAATAATAGAACATACATGGATACATGTAAGAATACTGGAAAAATTAATAAAAGAAAGATTGCTGTTCAAATGTACATTAATATATATATATATATATATATATATATATATATATATATATATATATATATAGGCATCCGCAGATAGATCTGTTTCGCAGCTCATCAGTACGGTTAAACAGCCGATCGCTTTTTACCCAGGACTGAAACCCGACTAAATTGGCGTCAGTCGGTGATTATACCTCTGAGCTACGGGCGCTCGGCAGAAGGAGGCATACTTTTTAGTGTATATATTATCATTATGCACGCTCAATAGCTGAGAGTGTTCTAATTCATTATATATATATATATATATATATATATATATATATATATATATATATTAATCGTATCACCCCGGGCAAGGTGGTAATGCTACTGATGTGCAGGGGGCTACGTAATAGTGAAAAGATCGGAAAAGAGAAAGAGGGAAACCACATCCTAAACAGGGAACAAGGGACAAGCCTCTTAACCTGTTCAATAGACGTGGGTAGAGTGTGAACCGGGCGATAGATAGATCTATCTACTCCAATATATATATATATATATATATATATATATATATATATATATATATATTCATTTTCATTTAAATATTTTCATTCGGAATTCAACAGATTACGCAACCTTGGCTTCAACTTTTCTGTATCTTCACGCGTTTTATATTAACTGTATAAATTAATATAAAATATATCAATATATTTATTTAAAACGCCTAAAGAAACCAAAAGGTTGAAACCAATGTTGGGAATCGGGTAATCAAACGAATATATATATATATATATATATATATATATATATATATATATATATATATAAATAAAGATAAAATAATATATATATATATATTATTTTTATCTTTATTTATATATATATATATATATTATTTTTATCTTTATATATATATATATATATATATATATATATATATATATATATATAATTTTTTTCTTACTATTTTTTAGTATTTATTGCAATAAAATGGTTTTTTTGTTATTATTAGTTTGCAAAATTTTACAAGGCAAGTAAGCAAAGATGAACTCATCCGAATCACCCTAATTTTTTCTCATTCTTTCATTGATGAAACTGCAATATTTATAAATTCATTTGATGCACATGTTATGGAGCAATATTAACTAAAGGACCATTCTATTTTCATTTACAATTATTCACTTGGCAATAAATACTAAAAAATAGTATACTTTAAAACACTGGTGTGACCGAATAAATTTGGCCGGTAGTGTATATATATATATATATATATATATATATATATATATATATATAGAGAGAGAGAGAGAGAGAGAGAGAGAGAGAGAGGTAATGATGTCAAATCCGTAAACGGGGAGAATAATTCAAAAAGATCTATAGATTATTATAAATTATTAAGCGATAGATTTGTATAGAGAACTCAATAGATATTATCCAGAGCAATATGGTAATTATAAACAAATAAGAAAACTAAACACATCATCTAAAGTAGTTATAAATTATGATCTTGTCGATAAGATATATATATATATATATATATATATATATATATATATATATATATATATTGTTGTTGTTTTTTTTTAATTTTAGATATTCTACAATTTCATGGGTAATACGTATTTCGCCGCTGACCTTGCAGCTCGTCAGACCCAAATGATACAATAGTTAATCTTCAAAATCTTCCAGAAAATCATTACACACAGACGCTCACGTGTCCGTAGTGAGAATAGACATTTGTAACGGTAATCTGCAAAAAACAATTCCTTGCTCATTAAAAAAAAAAAGAAACTAAAGAGCGAAAGAAAAAGAAAAATATAGACAATTGATAAATGGAAAGAACAGAAAGAAAAAGAATGTGTGTAATGATTTTCTGGAATATTTTGAAGATTAAGTGTTGTATCTATTTATTGCCAAGTGGATAATCCTAAATGAAAATAGAATGGTTCTATCGGCTGGGAACGAGAAATCGGGGAGCTGATTTCGAATTCCAGCTTAATTCATTGCATTAACTTACGCGCAAATACACTTGGGAAAGGTATTAATCCGCCTATTCCTTCCAGTTATGGGTTAAATAACAGGACAGATTGGGTTCTATACCCTTGGTCGGCAACCAGTCTACCGTAGAAAGCAATGGCAACCTACTGCGGGATAATCTTCTGCCCAGTCAGTCATATCTCTGTCGAGACATGATCGCCCAAGCGTGTATCACGTATGGCACTCAATTGACTGACTGACTTTGCATCACCCTAAATTTTCTTCATTCTTTCATGGATGAAACTGCAATATAGGTAATTATTAACTATTTATAAATTCATTTGATGCACATGTTATTGTGCAATATTTGATGCACATGTTATTGTGCAATATTTGATGCACATGCTATTGTGCAATATTTGATGCACATGTTATTGTGCAATATTTGATGGACATGTTATTGTGCAATATTTGATGCACATGTTATTGTGCAATATTAACAAAAGAACCTTTCTATTTTCATTTACAATTATTCACTTGGCAATAAATACTAAAAAATAGTATGAAATACATCATTTTTTTTAAACACTGGGGTTGCCTAATAATTATGGCCGGTGGTGTACATATAAATTGACCTACTAAATCATTGCAATATTAAAATTAATCAGAATAAACGATATCCCATAATAAGTAATCTTAAATAATAAAACAAAATAAAAATATAAAAATAATAATAACACTATCGCATATTAGTTTTACTATTATTATTGTTATTTTTTTATTTTTTATATTTTTTATTAATTGTAATATTGCAACAATTTAGTAGGTTAATTTATTCATATATATATATATATATATATATATTGTTAAATATACGAGACAATGAATGTCTATTATGTTTAACCATGGGCCGTTCTAAACGTCGTATTTTGGCTTTAATTTCAGTTGAAAATAAAGACAAAAATTCTCCGACATTTGGATAATGTTTTATTAAGATGTTTTTAAACTTTCGGTTCACATGAGCCATCTTCAGAGAGGTTATTAATGTTGGAGAATTTTTGTCTTTATTTTCAACTGAAATTAAAGCCAAAATACGACGTTTAGAACGGCTCATGATTGAACATAATAGACATTCATTGTCTCTTATATTTGGCAGTATATGTTTAGAAAATGATTTGCTCCCTCGATACACTATATATATATATATATATATATATATATATATATATATATATATATATATATATAAGAATTGTTTTACAAAAATAAAGCTGCATTAGCGAGACAAATTTTTTTTTCGTGTTAAGCTCTTAATGATTATTTTTCTTTAATCTCATCGTTCCAGATGTAAGACTTTTTCTAATTTTATGATAAGTTTTTAATTTCTTTAATGATACAATTCAAGTCAATTTAAAAAATCAAGCTTTTAACCATAAATCAAGCGTTTAACCATAAATAAAAAAAATATCAAAATACTGTTGTTTTTATAATCATTTCACCCCAATGAAGGCAATATAGCCACTACAACGCAACGGATTACTGATTGTGAGAGAATATATGTAATAACTACTATTAAAGAGAAAAAGAATAACAAAAGAACTGGAAATTAAGAAAACCACGATAACAATTGACACTGCATTTAATTTTCTGAAAATCAGAATTATCAAGCAAGCAAGAAGCGGGAATAAATTTCCCCAAGCAAAAAGTGTGAAAACCATTTCAACAGTAAAAAATAAGATCTTTACGCTGATGTAATATTGCACTTGAATTCAGAAAGTCTACTTACCACATCCGAAAGTACTATCTATTTTTAATAATGCAAAATTGTGGCACAAAGCCAAAAGATTGGATACAGGGAGACTGATTTTCTGTCTTATAATTAAACTTAGCTAGCCACAATCCATGACCCAAACATGCCACAATCTTCCTTACATCAAAACAACACCATCTTAATACAGCCATCAGAATTCGCTCTGTCATTTCTACAAATATTTTCACAGCTTCTAACCTGACGAGCTTATCTCCCATCTTATCTATCTATAGAAAAGTCACACTGAAACAACTTTATGGCGATGGAAAAAACAGAAGACGAAACTCTAGGTCAGGACTAATAAAATTGAAGATTTTTTTTTTTTTATCAAGAATCCCTAAACGTATAGCAGCGTCACGAGACTAGGAAGAAATATTGAAAGCAAGAGCGAATGGTAGACTTAAAAATATGTAAGACAGGTTCTGGAGAGAGACATTGCAAATTCTTCTTTGGATTTTATCAATAATCTCTAAACATCTAACAGGAGCACCAGACCAGATGTGGCAGCAATATTCAAAGCAAGGACGAATGGTAGACTTATAAATATGTAAGATAGATTCTGGAGAGAAACATTGCAGATTCTTCTTTGGATTTTATCAATAATCTCTAAATATCTAACAGGAGCACCAGACCAGATGTGGCAGCAATATTCAAAGCAAGGACGAATGGTAGACTTATAAATATGTAAGATCGATTCTGGAGAGAAACATTGCAGATTCTTCTTTGGATTTTATCAATAATCTCTAAATATATAACAGGAACACCAGACCAGAAGTGGCAGCATTATTCAAAGAAATAACGAATGGTAGACTTATGAATATGTAAGATAGAATTTGTCAAGAAAAATTGTCTAGCTCTACGTAGTGAACCAAATTTCTTATTTGCAGACTTATTTATGCAATATATGCTTTCCACTTCATGTCAACTGAAAAATATAGTGCATAAAGTCATAATGAGTCACTCTCCTGGAATTTTGTATCAGCCATACGAATGGAAGGTAGAAAGACTTCTCTCAGATGATTTTGCACTGTTATTGTAGGAAATAAAATGATTGGCACTGCAGTCTGGAAGTGTCTGCTTAGAACGTTTTCTTTTGATAAACAGATAAAAACTTACTGGTCTAAGACAGTGAGTTTACCACCAAGGCAAATATTTCTCCGTATAAATTGTTAAATGTACTTGGGTTAGAAAACAAAAAAAAAAAAACAGTGAGATTAGAAAAGAGAAAACTGGAAACCGCATCCTAAACAGGAAACAAGGGATGAGCATCTTCACCTGTTCAATAGATGTGGGTGGAGTGTGAACCGGGCGATAGTTTAGTCTATCTACACCAATTGAAAGAAAAAAGGGTGAAGATTAGAAAAGAGAAAACCGGAAACCGCATCCTATACAAGAAACAAAGAATGAGCCTCTTCACCTCTTCAATAGATGTGGGTGGAGTGTGAACCGGGCGATAGTTTAGTCTATCTAATCCAAATGAAAAAAAAACAAAACAAAAAAACAAAAAACAAAATGAGATTAGAAAAGAGAAAACCGGAAACCGCATCCTAAACAGGAAACAAGGGATGAGCCACTTCACCTGTTCAATAGATGTGGGTGGAGTGTGAACCGATTTGTAAATTCGTTTGAGGCACATGTGCAACATTTAAAAAAAACATTCTATTTTCATTTACAATTATTCACTTGGCAATAAATACTAAAAATTAGTATGAAATACATCATTTTTTTAAAACACTGGGGTTGCCTAATAATTATGGCCGGTAGTGTATATATATATATATATATATATATATATATTAATCATTTCACCCCAAACAAGGCATTCCACTGCCACTATTGCGCTTGGGGCTACATAGGGGAAGGTAAATAGGAAGAGTGGTTAGATATAGGAAATGTCAAAAGATAGTTGGGTGGGTGGGAAGAGTGTTTGCAAGAATGGAAGTTAGTTTGTTAGGACGTGTCTATTGACCTTACATTTAAACTCCTGGAGATTGTAGCCGTCGGGGAAGCAGTCATGTGGAAGAGAATTCCACAGTCGAGAAGTGCGAGAAAAGAAACTGTTGGAGTAGAAGTTGCGGTTGCATTTTATCGGTTTCACTGTAAAAGGGTGGGATCTAGTTGCTAATCTAGTATCTCGTGCAAATTCGAACCTAGGGGGCAGCAGTGATCTAAGTTCATCGGAGCAGAAGCCGTGAAAGTATTTATAGAAGAGACACAGGGAAGCCACGTCGCGCCGGTGGGAGAGAGACTGCAGGCGGTCTGCTAAGTCGGTATCGATCACATTACAGACCCTCCGCTGTATCTTGTCGAGAAGCCCAAGGCGAATAGCAGGGGCACCCGACCAGATATGGCAACAGTATTCAATACACGGGCGGATGGTAGATTTATAAATGTGCAGGATAGATTCAGACGGAAAAAAACCTCCGGGCCCTGCACAGAGAACCAACGTTCATAGCAGCGGATTTAGCAATGGATTCGATATAGTCATTCCACTTGAGGTCCGCTGAAAGTGTGAGACCAAGTAGGCGTAGTGTTTTACTCTCTGGGAGGCAAGCCTGGTCCATGCAAATAGGAGGTAGGTGCGATTGTCTATGATGATTAATTGATAGTAGCTTCGTTATTGGAGAAGTGCACTCTTGGACGAGCAAGACTACTTGGACTTTTACGATTTCCTCGTTGGTCTCGTCTAAGACGTCTCATTTATATATATATATGTGTGTGTGTGTGTGTGTTTATATATATATATATATACATATATATATATATATATATTGGAGAAATGCACTCTTGGACGAGTTTGGATTTTGAGATAAAGTTTTTTATGGATTATGATTCCCTCGTTGATCTCGTCTAAGAAGTCTCATTTATATATATATATATATATATATATATATATATATATATATATATATAGGGTGATTGCAAAGGAACGCTCTATTTTATGTATGAGTGGTCATGTAGGTGTCCTGATTTAACAAACTGGGTCATTTTTCTTTGGGGTTTGCTGAAGGAGTAAGTCTACTACATCAAACCCATACTTCGGGAGAACTTGAAGGGAAAATACAAGAAGTTATATCTTCCATACCTCAAGAGTTCCTGTTGAAATCGGTTGACGTGGTTTCTGGGTGGCTCGAGAAGTTTGTAGCGAACTCTTGTGCCCATACCGAATTTTAGAGAAAACCTCATGCAAACCACTTTCTTTTCAGATTCACTTCTTGTACAAATTATACTTATAAGCATTTTTAAAAGGGGGGGGGTCTTTTCAGTCACCTTCTCAATATATGTATGTGTGTGTGTGTGCTTGTGTGTGTATGTGTGTGTGTGTGCGTGTGTGTGCATGTTTTTGAGTATTTGCTTATCTGTTAATATAGTTTGTGAGTTTGTGCTTATCTTTTAACTAGAATTATATAGCCCGGCGTTGCTTGGGTGTAATGAAAGCTTTAAAACTAATCCTTGGTCCTCGAGCTCAGACTCAGCCTAAAGAATATTTGAAATAATAAATTAATTGCGACAACTTACCAATCTCACCTAATATATATATATATATATATATATATATATATATATATATACTAGCAGTATAGCCCGGCGTTGCTCGGGTGTAATGAAAGCTTTAAAACTAATCCATGGTCCTGGAGCTCAGACTCTTTGGACGTTGGCACGAAGGACTAAAAAGCGAAACCGTAGACTGAAAGAAAAATGAATGGATGTAAGTCAAATTTTGATTTCCTGGTATCGATATCAAATACGTTTTTTTTCGTCGTAAACTGAATTTTGAAGGCTAAATAAGTCCTCTGAGTAAATGGTATCATGGCTGAGACTAAGAACTACAATTTTACCTACTTAGAGCCAAACCCGAAGCAAAATCTAAAATAAAAGGGTTGAAAAAATACAGACATACAGGCAGATAAAGAGACACACACACAAACATCTTGCCTTTTATTTATATATATATATATATATATATATATATATATATATATATATATATATATATATATTATCGATTTTCTCCACTATTGTAAGAACCGCAACCTTGAAACTTCTGAATATCGTTTCTTATGTCTTTGTCTATGAGTGTATCAAATTAGATTAAAATCGGACCACTCCTTCTATAACCTGATTGTTTCGATTTTCGATATTTATCGGGGGTACCTCAACACAAAACTTAGCTAAGAACACTCGCTGACGCTTATGAAACAACTGTGTAAATTTTCAAGAAAATCGGTTCAGTCGTTTCGGAGTCTATAGGTAACGGACACACAAAAACACAGAGAAAGTATATAATGATAATTATGATGTAATTAATTTTACAAAAAAGGTCAGCATTTTGGTCGCGTTCATAATTGATTTCATGAGTGCTTTCGGCTATTTTGTTAGTCATTATCATTTTTTTTAACGAGATGTGTAGATTTTTTTATATTTTTTTCAAGTGATTCAATTAAAAAGAAAATAAAAAAAATACATAATAGGATAAAACAGAAATAAGAAACGTTTATCTAACAGGTTTCACTTTTATACATAGAAAATTTTTATAAAATAGTGAGACATATTAGCTTGATAAACATTTCCTGTTTCTTATTTATCCTGTCATTCTGTGGGATTCCGATCAAGGTTTGATCTATATTTGATCCCAAATCATATATATATATATATATATATATATAGACTTAACTATCGCCCGGTTCACACTTCACCCATATCTATTGAACAGGTGAAGAGGATCCTCCCTTGTTCCCTGTTTAGGATGTGGTTCCAGGCTTTCTTTCTATTTTATTTTTTCCAATCCTCTTTCACTTTTTTCTCTCTTTTTTTCTCAATTGGAGTAGATAGACTAAACTATCGCCCGGTTCACACTCCACCCACGTCTATTGAACAGGTGAAGAGGCTCATCCCTTGTTTCCTGTTTAGGATGTGGTTTCTGGGTTTTCTCTTTTCCAATCATTTTACTCTTAAGTAGATCCATGCACATCAGTGGCGTCACCGCCTTGCTTGGGGGTGATATGATTAATAAATAAATATATATATATGTGTGTGTGTGTGTGTGTGTGTGTGTGTGTGTGTGTGTGTGTGTGTGTGTGTAAAAACATATATCTTTTACTTTCAACTCATTCTGAAAAAAATTAGATAAATATTTGCTTTAAATTAATTTCGGAAAAGGCTACCTTTTGCGTTCGAGTCGTTCTAAATAGGATGAGGATTTCAATACAATTGAAATGCCTGTAGAATATATATGTCCTTGAAATAATAAAGAATTTCACATAAGAAAACTTTAAAAAATCAGCGAATATGCAGTCTGCAAAAATTTCCAAAACTAGCCAAGCACAGATATGAATACAATATAAAAACCAGAGATAATAGCAACAAATTGTAATATGAACTCGAGTAAAAAAAAAAAAGAAGGTTACTGAGACACTAGTTATGTAAGAACCTAAAATACATAAACCGATCTCCTCAAGAACAGATGGCCTAATAGATAACAAGTATCGGTAGGATCTTCTGATTTGATCAAAAGAGTTGTGGTAAAAGAGAGTTAACTGATATTGAAATATTCGAAATATGGCGAGAGAAACTAGAATGATCTACCTCGGTGAATGGAATAAAGGGTTTGGTTCGAAATTTTAATCATCTGAAGAAGACCGGAGTGTACAACGGTCGAAATGTCGTGAATATGACAACGAAGAGGAGGAACATACTCCAAAAAGTGCAAATTGTATAAAGTACGGCCTATTGATTTTGCGAGCAGTAGCCTGCAGGATGTGCGTTGTAGTGCAGTGGATATCGGCTCGGAATGAGAAATCGGGGAGCCGAGATCGAATTCCAGTTGAATTCATTGCATTCACTCACGCGCAAATGCCCTTGGGAAAGGTATTAATCCGTCTCTTCCCTCCAGTTATGGGTTAAGTAACAGGACAGATTGGGTTCTATAGCCTTGGTCGGCAACCAGTCTACCGCAGAAAGCAATGGCAACCTAGTGGTGGATAATCTTCTGCCCAGTCAGTCATGTCTCTTTCGAGACATAATCGCCCAAGCGTGTATCACGTATAGCACTTAACTGACTGACTGAGACTTCAGTGAAAATAGAGAAAACTAAATACAATGTATTTCACAGCCTCATTTCAGGAAAATTTAGACAATTATATATTATGATCTCCCAATCATGTATCACGTACGGCGTTTTACTGACTGACTGAATATAATTGTTGGTAACACAAAGTTTCTACCGAGGATGAAGTGAGGGTTTGGTTTTTTATTGTTATGAAGTAAAAAATTAATCTCCCACTAATTACTTAGCAGACTGATATGGATAATAGGATTGAATAGCAGAACAGACTGGGTTCTATAGTCTTGGTTGGCAACCAGTCTACCACAGAAACCAATGGCAACCTACTGCGGGATAATGTTCTGCCCAGTCAGTCATGTCTCTTTCGAGACATGATCGCCCGAAGCGTGTATCACGTATGGTACTTAACTGACTAATTAAAGAGAAATTCACGAAGCTAGAAGAGAATATATATATATATATATATATATATAAATGGAACTTTGTCCGTGTGTGTGCATGTGTGTGTGTGTCTCTGTGCGTGTGTGTGTCTGTGTGTGTGTGTGTGTGTGTGTGTGTGTGTGTGTGTGTGTGTGTGTGTGTGTGTGTCCGTTTTCTAATTTACACAGTTGTACTATAAGCGTCTGCGAGTGTTCTTAGCTAGGTTTTGTGTCGAGGTACCCGCCGATAAATATCGAAAATCGAAAAAATCAGTTTATAGAAAGAATGGTCCGATTTTAATCAAATTTGATACACTCATAAACAAAGACATAAGAAACGATATTCAGATGTTTCAAGGTTGCAGTTCTTACAATTGTGCAGAAAATCGATAATATATATATAAAAGGCAAGATGTTTGTGTGTGTGTCTCTTTATCTGCCTGTATGTCTGTATTTTTTCAACCCTTTTATTTTAGTTTTTGCTTCGGGTTTGGCTCTAAGTAGGTATAATTGTAGTTCTTAGTCTTAGCCATGATGCCATTTACTCAGAGGACTTATTTAGCCTTCAAAATTCAGTTTACGACGAAAAAAACGTATTTGATATCGATACCAGGAAATCAAAATTTGACTTACATCCATTCATTTTTCTTTCAGTCTACGGATTCGCTTTAACTGGAAACAACTATTGCTTTTTAGTCTTTCGTGCCAATGTCCAAAGAGTCTGAGCTCCAGGACCGTAGATTAGTTTTAAAGCTTTCATTACACCCGAGCAACGCCGGGCTCTACTGCTAGTATATATATTTAGAAAGTGAGAGAGGTGGGGAGGAATGTATTATAAAATACAATTATTTTATTGATGTTAAAAATAATTCCAAGGAATTTATCTAATAAATCAGGCTCTTTTGTTTCTTGCAGCTAATTTAATTCATTCTTCTTCTTCGCGTACCGTGTCCCTTCAGGACGTAGGCAATCATGGACTTTCTCTTGTTGCTCTTAATATTTTTTTCTTGGTATCTCTCCAAAACCCCGTTCCACTATCCATTTGCTCAGACCTATCAAATATGTCTCGCGCTGCATTCCTTTGTCTCTCTTTTATTCTATCCGCGCTGCGTGTATCAAATTCTCCAAGCCCTCCTTCCTCATTAGAGCTGATTACGAATTCATATCGGTATCGTTACATTCACTTACGCGCCAAAACCCTTGCGGAAAATATTAGCTTATTTTTTATCTCCAGCTTTGCGATAAATAGAACGATTTGTATCAGGTTATATATGTGGGTATTCTTCAAAAATTGTGCAGGCAATATTCACCTATAAAGAAAGAAAACAAAAAAGAAAAGAATGTGATCGCCCCCGACTTGGCAGACCGGCTGCATTCACTTTCTCACCGGCGTGACGTAGCATCCCTGTGCCTCTTCTATAAAGATTTTCACGGCTTCTGCTCCGATTAACTTAAACCACAGGTGCCCTCTAGGTATTAATTTGCACGAGATACTAGATTAGCAACTAGGTCCCAGCCTTTTACAGTGAAACCGATAAGATGTAACCGCAATTTCTACTCCAACAGCTTATTTTCTTGCACTTCTCGCCTGTGAAATTCCCTTCCGTATACTTGCTTCCCCGGCGGCTACAATCTCCAGGAGTTTAAATGTAAGGTCAATAGACACCTCCTATCACACTAACTTGCATCTATTCTCTCAAACACTCTCACCATCTAACCAACGCTCATTCTCGGTATCCTTACCCGTCTATCACCCTCCTTCTGACATTTTCTATCACTTTCCCCTATGTAACCCCCTAACCACTCTTGCTCATCACTTTCCCCTATGTAACCCCCCAAACACTCTTTCTCATCCATTTCCCCTATGTAACCCCCCAAACACTCTTTCTCATCCATTTCCCCTACGTAACGCCCTAACCACTCATTCTCATCACTTTCACCTATGTAACCCCCTAACCAATCTTTCTCATTAGTTTCCCCTATGTAACCCCTTAAACACTCTTTCTCATCTCTTTCCCCTATGTAACCCCCTAAACACTCTTTCTCATCACTTTCCCCTATGTAACCCCCTTCGCAACAGTGGCAGTGACATTGCTTGGGGTGAAATGATTAAAAATTAATAATAATGATATGATAATCCAAAATATGTTTCGGGTTTAAGCAACGCGCCAACAATTGCCAAACAGTAAAAACTATTAATTTTGTTTCATTTCTAAGTCAAGTGGAATGTCCACATAGAACCCATAGCTAAATCCGCTACTAAGAAAGTCGGTTCTCTGTGTAGGGCCAAGAAGTTTCTTTTCCTCCTGAAATAATCCTGCACATATTATAAATCTACCATCCGCCCGTGAATTGAATACTGCTGCCATATCTCGTCGGGTGCTACTGAAAATCCAACGGAGAACCCGTAACGTGATAGATCCCGACTTGGCAGCTCAGATACAGTCACTTTATCACCGGTGCAATGCAGCTTCCCTGTGTCTTTTCTACAAATACTTTCACGGCATCTGCTCCAATGAATTGAGCTCACTGGTGCTGCCTATATATAAATTTACTCGAGCCACAAGAGTGACAATTATGTCCCACCATTTTACTGTGAAACCAATAAAATGTAAACGCAAATTCTACTCCAGCAGCTTCTTTTCTCGCACTTCCCGCCTGTGGAATTCCCTTCTGTTTACTCGCTTCCCCTACAGCTACAATCTCCAAGAATTTAAATGTCAAGTCAATAATCATCTCCTATCTCACTAACCTGCATCTTCTCTCTCATGATGCTTTCCCCGTCCACTCCACTCTCATCAGTATTCTCATCCTTCTCTTACCCACTGCCTGACACCCCCTATAACCTGTCACTCTTTCTCATAACTTTCCTCCTATATAAACTCCTGCAAAACAGTGGCAGTAAAATGCCTTGCTTGGGGCGATATGATAAAAAACAATTTCTATACTATACTAATGTGGATATAAATTGGGGTATCGTTTCTACATGATAATCAATATATAAACTGATCCCTCACTTTATGGCCACAATCATCCTTCTCTCATGCTCCTTTTTCCGTCCACTCCACTCTCAACAGTATTCTCATCCTTCCCTTACCCACTTCCTTACACCCCTATAACATGTCAGTCTTTCTCATAACTTTCCTCCTATGTAACCCCCTGCAAAACAGTGGCAATAAAACACCTTCCTTAGGGCGATATGATTATAAAAAAAGGGTAAATTGATAGATTTTATAGTGTAAAAGCGCATTTGATTTTTCCAATTATATTTCTCAGGATGGATGTGCGATGTGGTGCATTGGATATCGACTCGGAACAACAAATCGGGGAGCCGAGTTCAAATTCCAGTTGAATTCCTTGCGTTCATTTACGCATAAATACCCTTGGAAAAATTTTTTTCACTCCAGTTATGGTTTAAATAATAGGATAGATTGGGTTCTATAGCCTTGGCTGGCAACCAGTCTACTTATGCACAAATACTCTTAGGAAAGATATTAATCTGTTGCTTCTTCTGTCAGCTATGGGTTAAATAACAGGACATATTAGGTTCTATAGCCTTGGCAGGCAACCAGTCTACCGCAGAAAGCAATGGCAACCTACTGTAGGATAATCTTCTGCCCAGTCAGTCATGTCTCTTTTGAGACATGATGGCCCAAAGCGTGTATCACGAATGGCACTTAACTGACTGAATGCCTTTCAGATATTCTTTCGAAAACTGTGATTTGCTAAAACCAGGTATATAGATATATAGATATTGTATATTTCGGTAGCAATCTCTCTTTATGCAGGTTTCAGTAAAAATGAGAGTTGGGTTTTTATTAAATATTTCATGTGATCGGATGATTTTTTTTTTTTATTGAGGACATAAATCATATAAAATTTTTCAAATGTTTTGTTTATCGGAGTGCTTTCGGTTATACTTTTAGCCATTTTCGAGGATTCATGTTTTTTTTTATGTAGAACAGAATGTATGTGGTGTTATGTATCATGTGAAGTTATAGTATGTATTATGTGCATAACGCAGTAAGCATACTGTTAGCGTGTTCGAAGTTGATGGGTTTTTCCTTTTTATTAATAAGGTCTCCATTACTTTTATCTTCTTTTGCATGTGGATGATATTATATTTGTGTTGTCGAACAGTATGTTCCGGATAGTGTTTGTTAGGTCTCTGTGTGTGTTTAAATGAGATCATATTGAGCTCCGTTAAGAGAGATGCAGTGTGAGTCTTCGAGTCAATTTCATAGTGGTATGGCCAATATAATTATTTACGAAATTAGGACCAAGAACGCAGTTCTTCAAAGGTCATAGACAAAAAACTTAACACCCAGTAATTTCAAGTACGAGCGCGCTAACAACAAGCTTACCGTATTTGGTATATAACACATATTACTACTCCACAATTTACATTCTGTTATGTAAAATAACATTCATCATCGAAAATGGTTAAAAGTATAACCGAAAGAGCTCGGATTAACAAAACCTTTAGACATTTTTTTATATAATTTATGTCCTCAAAAGAAAAATCTCATTTGCTACACATTTCATCCACTAAATGTACCAATCATTATGGGACAGAAGTAGTCTCTTATTTATATAATACTAATTCTGTCCCATAATAATTGTTCCATTTGCCTACACATTTCATCCACTAAATGTACCAATCATTATGGGACAGAGGTAGTCTATTATTATTTATATAATACTACTTCTGTCCCATAATAATTGTTCCATTTGCCTACACATTTCATACACTAAATTTACTAATCATTATGGGACAGAGGTAGTCTATTATTATTTATATAATACTACTTCTGTCCCATAATAATTGTTCCATTTGCCTACACATTTCATACATTAAATGTACCAATCATTATGGGACAGAGGTAGTCTATTATTATTTATATAATACTACTTCTGTCCCATAATAATTCTTCCATTTGCCTACACATTTCATACACTAAATGTACCAATCATTATGGGACAGAGGTAGTCTATTATTATTTATATAACACTACTTCTGTCCCATAATAATTGTTCCATTTGCCTGCACATTTCATACATTAAATGTACCAATCATTACGGGACAGAGGTAGTCTATTATTATTTATATAATACTGCTTCTGTCCCATAATAATTCTTCCATTTGCCTACACATTTCATCCACTAAATGTACTAATCATTATGGGACAGAGCTAGTCTCTTATTTATATAATACTAATTCTGTCCCATAATAATTGTTTCATTTGCCTACACATTTCATACTCTAAATTTACCAATCATTATAGGATAGAGATAGTCTATTATTATTTATATAATACTACTTCTGTCCCATAATAACTGTTCTGTTTGCTTACACATTCCATACACTAAACGTACCAATCATTATGGGACAGAGGTAGTCTATTATTATTTATATAATACTATTTCTGTTCCGTAATAAATTATCGAGTTGCCTACACGTTTTATAAAGTAAATCTACCGACTATTACGAGACAAAAGTTGTCTATTATTATCCTATTATGATCATGGCTGTCTCCTCTTTGTTAGTTAACACGACCGTTACGCCATGCCAATACTTCATAAATAACTGACTATTCTGTCTTTCCCGAGTGAAAAGACAGAAATTAAATATTAAAGATGCTACTTGGTTTCATTGAGAGAATGACTGAAGGAGAGAATAGAATGTAGAAGTGTTTGACGTCTTTTGACAATATCTAATAAATAATGGACAATTCCATTTTGAGTGGATATTAAGCACGCTACTTGGTTTCAGTATATTCATGGCTACTGCTCCGACGAGCTTAAGTCACTGATGCCCCCGATACTGGAATTTACTCGTGCAACCAGACTGCCAACAAAGTCCCACCCACTTACACTTAGATCGACCAAATTCCACCCGTCAATTCTACTCCATCAGCTTCATTTCTCGCACTTCCTGCCTGTGGAACTCCCTTCCGAATACTTCCTTTTCTGACGGCTACAACCTCCAGGAATTTAAATGCAAGATCACTACCCATCTCTTATTCACTTGACTCCAGTTCTTTCTACATTACCCCGTATATCTTGTTCTTTTTCCTTTCTCTCTACCTTCGAAACTGTCTTCACAACTCTGTTTCCATCCTTCTCTTGTCCTTTCTCTGACACCCCCTGTAACTGCTCCGTCTTTCTCTTCACTTTCCTCTTGTCTAAACTTTTACTTTTATGTAGCCCCCTGCACATCAGTGGCGGTACCGCCTTGCTTGGGGTGAAACGATTTAAAAATAGTATGAAAGAAAGAAATCGGTCGTGCCTAGTTTTTGGATTTAGAAAGCACTTCTAACGGTAAAAACACAATATTCCTAATATTATCCTCTAACATTCTTTCTGGAAAACTTTTAAAAAATTAGTTATGCCTCATATTAGAATCTTTACTAACACGTCCAAAACAATAAGAAAAGTGGGAGATTGGTATGTCTTGCTTAATAGACGAAAAAAGTAAAGGAAATTAAGTAAAAAAGAAAGAGTTAAGGAATTAACCCAATTCCCAATTTAACGACCTCCCCCATTTCCTTAACTCTTTTCGTCTATTAAGCAAGACATACCAATCACCCATCTCTTCACTTACAAAGTAAAAACCAAAAGTAGACTGACCTTTAAAATAATTTTTTTGTGACGTATATTTCTCAAATCTTAACCGTTCAAGACATACCAATCTCCCATCTCTTCACTTACAAAGTAAAAACCAAAAGTAGACTGACCTTTAAAATAATTTTTTGTGACGTATATTTCTCAAATCTTAACCGTTCAAGACATACCAATCTCCCATCTCTTCACTTACAAAGTAAAAACCAAAAGTAGACTGACCTTTAAAATAATTTTTTGTGACGTATATTTCTCAAATCTTAACCGTTATTTATTTTTGTCCCCTTCTTAATCCTGATTTTCTTCATTTTGAAATGGAACTTTGTTGCTGAGGAGACGTGAATTCTCTCTTGGGGATTTCATGTTGAAATGTTCATTCAACATTTTTGAAATTGGAAAAATTACTCTAATTTATATATATATATATATATATATATATATATATATATATATATATATAAAGAGAGAGAGAGAGAGAGAGAGTTATATAGATAGTAAATTTTCTTGTTTGATATATGTAATGAAAGAGAATGAAGAGATGAGTTCATACGCCCGTCGAAATAATATATTATTTACATCCACTTTAGACGATGTGTCAAGCTTTTCCTTATATATGTATATTTTCAAATAAAATTCCTAAAATTACATATGTTGTTTGGCCGTTTAACCAGCTATTTTGGGATTTTAGCTACATACCTTTCTTGTTTTGGCTATATATATATATAATCTTTAACCCTTTTAAACATTTAAAGTTAATTTTTTTTTACACGTATCGTGCGTTTTCTATTTGATATTTTCTCCTTTTTCTTTCTTTTCTTTTTTTCCCTTCTTTATTTTTTCTCTATACATTTTTTATATCCCGCCCTTTCCCTTTCTGTTCTGTTTTGTTTAACCCAATTCTCAATTTAACGACCTCCCATTCCTTAACCCTTTTTCGTTTAAGCAAGACATGCCAAATTTCCATCTCTTCACTTACAACTCTATCTAAAAGTAAAAACCAAAAATAGACTGATTTTCAAAATTAAAATTTTGTGACGTATATTTCTCAAATCTTAATCGTTATTTATTTTTCTCTCTTTTTAATCTTATTTTTCTTCATTTTGATGTCGACTGTGTTACTGAGGAGACGTGAATTCTCTCTTAGGGATTTCATGTTGAAATGTTCATCCAACATTTTTGAATTTTGAAAAATGACTTTAATTTATATTGCCTCTGTAAATTTAAGTACATTGAACTCTCCTCCTGTATCATTTTTTAATATTAAAAATTTTTAATATTAATTAGGACCAGGTTTTTGGAATTTACCTTCCTACTTTGTCCATTTCAGATTAAAGAAGAAATATATATATATATATATATATATATATATATATATATATATATATATCCAGATTAAGAGAACTAACAAGTTCCGAATCCATAATTCGCTGTCATTTATTTTCTTTTTTTTTAAACGTACTCAACACATATTAGGGTGTAAAATAATTAAATTCACTTTTTTATTTAGAATAATTTACATTGCCAGTTGTCGAGATATAACTATTTTATTTCATCATTAAGCAATGTTTTGTAACTTTGGTAAAAACGATTTACTTTTGAAATATATGTACATTTTTTACATGGATCTATCGGAGGAGAAATGTAACATTATTATGAATGCAAAAATATCATTTCTCATTGATAATAAAGAACAGTGGGTAAAAATATGACTCACGGGAAAACTTTGATATTATAAGGAGGTTGCTGGACTCCGACAAGTCTTCAGAACTTGTTGGATTATTTATTCTATATAATCTTACGACTCAAAATGATATAAATACAGAAGATATTAGATTTTACAAGGATGATGGCCTCATGAATGTGAGGAATTCTACAAATTTTTAAATTGATCAAATTAGAAAGTTAATATGTAGAGAGTTTAAATACCTAAATTTAAAAGTTACTATTAATAGAATCTCAAAAATGTCAGAAAACATAGAAATAGAATAAATATTTGGTAAACCCGCACCTTTGAACGTTAGCTTTAAAGTAGGCCAAACATTTCTCGCTTTGATTGAGAAACGTTTTCCGAACAATATTCCGTTAAACAAGATTTTCAATAAAAATTCACTAAAAGTAAGAAATAGTTGTCCCGAAAATCTAGAAAAAAATTTCTAAAAAAAGAAATGATAATAAAATTTTAAATTAAAATTTAAAACTAAATAAAAATAAGAAATACTCCAAAACTGAAATCAATAATTTAGGCAATGAAATATGTAATTGTAGAAAAACTAAATACTCTCCATTGGAAAATAAATACCTTATTGAATTTATTGTTTATCATGTACTATTTCTCCTACAGAAAACTCTGGTAATAAAAAATGTTATTGGTAGCACAAAGAACTCTTTTAAGCTAAGCTTTTACTAGCACATTTAAGTACCGTAATCGAGCATCCCTATCAAAATCCATTTGGCACTTAAAAGAAACCAATAAAAACATCACAATCAAATGGAAAATTTTAAAATTCAGAATATTTGATCTCTAAATGACACACGTCCCTTGAATATATGTTAAAAACTATATATTACTAAGTATCTTAAAACTAGGGATTTTTAAAATCAACAAAATTAAATTACTGTTATATGTAGACATTGTGAAATGATCACATAAGGATATAGTTAATAATTTTTCATACAAGTCTATTGATTAACTTAGAGAAAACATTTACTTTATTTTGTACTAGCAGTATAGCCCGGCGTTGCTCGGGTGTTATGAAAGCTTTAAAACTAATCAATGGTCCATGAGCTCAGACTCTTTGGACGTTGACACGAAAGACTAAAAAGCAATAGTTGTTTCCAGTTAAAGCGAAACCGTAGACTGAAAGAAAAATGAATGGATGTAAGTCAAATTTTCATTTCCTAAACTAATAAACAGACAGCAGATAAACAGACAGACACAAATATTTTGCCTTTTATATATATATATATATATATATATATATATATATATATATATACTGTCGATTTTCTGCACTATTGTAAGAACTGCAACCTTGAGACTTCTGAATATCGTTTCTTATGGCTTTCTTATATCGTTTCTATGAGTATATATAATTTGATTAAAATCGGACCACTCCTTCTATAACTCAATGTTTTCGATTATCGATTTTCGATATTTATCGGGGGTACCTCGACACAAAACCTAGCTAAGAATACTCGCAGACGCTTATAGTACAACTGTGTGAATATTCAAGAAAATCGGTTCAGCCGTTTTGGAGTCTATAGGTAACAGACGCACCACACACATACACAGACAGAGACAAAGTTCCATTTATAAATAAGTTTAGATTATGATATAATTAATATTAATTTAATTAATTCATCATTAATTGTAGGATTGTTTTCTGTGAAGAATACATGATGAATTGATAAAAAATGGACTCTTAAACAAAAAATATATAAAAATATTGTTTACTCTTAAACAAAAAATATATAAAAATATTGTTTACTCTTAAACAAAAAATATATAAAAATATTGTTTACTCTTAAACAAAAAATATATAAAAATATTGTTTACTCTTAAACAAAAAATATATAAAAATATTGTTTACTCTTAAGAAAAAAATATATATAAATATTGTTTACTCTTAAACAAAAAATATATAAAAATATTCTTTACTCTTAAACAAAAAATATATAAAAATATTGTTTTACTCTTTAAACAAAAAATATATAAAAATATTGTTTACTCTTAAACAAAAAATATATAAAAATATTGTTTACTCTTAAACAAAAAATATATAAAAATATAGTTTACTCTTAAATAAAAAATATATAAAAATATTGTTTACTCTTAAACAAAAAAATATATAAAAAAATATTGTTTACTCTTAAACAGAAAATATATAAAAATATTGTTTACTCTTAAACAAAAAATATATAAAAATATTTCAATTATATCAAAGTCGCCGTAAGTGAGGTTTAAAAAAATATATTTTTAGGAAAATAAAAAACAGAAGTACATATAACTCTGAGAGTATTTCTTCATAAAAAATGTATAATTTTAGTCGGAAGTAAGCAGGCCAGTCGTTAAATATGAGATTTTCCCTAGACATAAATGTAATTCCTCCACCTGCTAATATCTAACCAATATTACACATTTTCAAAACTGAATTTCATTCTCAATTAAGTCAGTAAGTTAAGTGCCAAACGTGAAACACGCTTGAGTGATCATGTCTCGAAAGAGACATGACTAACTGGGCAGAAGATTATCCCGCGGTAGATTGCCGTTGCTCTCTGCGGTAGACTGTTTGCCGACCAAGGCTATAGAACCCAATCTGTCCTGTTATTTGACTCATAGCTAGAAAGAGAAGGGATGTATTATATTATATAGTGGTTTTTAGTGGAGGATCAGTTTATTACTTCATAACAATATAAAACTAATCCCCCACTTTATGCCCGGTAGACGCCTTAATCATGTTTTCAACTATTATATTCAGTCAGTCATTTAAGTGCCATACGTGATACACGCTTGGGCGATCATGTCGCGAAAGAGACATGACTGACTGGGCAGAAAATTATCCCGCCGTAGGTTGCTATTGCTTTCTGCGGTAGACTGGTTGCCGAGCAAGGCTATAGAACGCAATCTATCCTGTTATTTAACCCATAACTGGAAGGAATAGACGGATTAATACCTTTCCCAAGGGTATTTGCGCGTAAGTGAATATAATGAATTCAGCTGGAATTCGAAATCGGCTCCCCGATTTCTCGTTCCGAGCCGATATCCAATGCACCACAATGCACATAACCATTCCCATTAGATAAATTAAAAACAGAGATAAGACCTAAATTTCACCACCTCCATATTAAGTCATTAATAAGCAAATATATTGTTTTCTACTTTCAAATGTAAAACATTTTCACCAACTTAAAAACATTTCCTGATGACTCGATAAAATGAGGAACTCTCGAAATTTCTGGGTCACAATGTCAATAATTTCAAATAAAAAGTAAATTTGTTTATATATGTGTGTGTATACGTGCGTGCGTGCGTGCGTGCGTGCGTGTCTGTATGCGTGCGTGCGTGAGTGTGTATGCGTGTGTGTGTATGCGTGTGTGTAGGGGTATGCATGTGTGTGTGAATGATACAAATAGAAGACATAATATAATAAAATTAAAAATTAATTAAAAATTAATAATAAAAGATAAACATTCATTAAAAATTGAAAATGAAATACATTAGAAAAAATTAGTAATAATGGATAAAAATGCGTCGCCTGATAAAAAATGAAGATGAAAGTAAATACTAGACAAAAATGAATAATAATGGCTGACAATGCTTCATCTAATAAAAAATGAAGATGAAAGTAAATACTAGTGAAAAATTAATAATAATGGCTGACAATGCTTCATCTAATAAAAAATGAAGATGAAAGTAAATACTAGTGAAAAATGAATAATAATGGCTGACAATGCTTCATCTAATAAAAAATGAAGATGAAAGTAAATACTAGTGAAAAATGAATAATAATGGCTGACAATGCTTCATCTAATAAAAAATGAAGATGAAAGTAAATACTAGTGAAAAATTAATAATAATGGCTGACAATGCTTCATCTAATAAAAAATGAAGATGAAAGTAAATACAAGTCAAAAATTAATAATAATGGCTGACAATGCTTCATCTAATAAAAAATGAAGATGAAAGTAAATATTAGTCAAAAATTAATAATAATGGCTGACAATGCTTCATCTAATAAAAAATGAAGATGAAAGTAAATACTAGTCAAAAATTAATAATAATGGCTGACAATGCTTCATCTAATAAAAAATGAAGATGAAAGTAAATACTAGTCAAAAATTAATAATAATGGCTGACAATGCTTCATCTAATAAAAAATGAAGATGAAAGTAAATACAAGTCAAAAATTAATAATAATGGCTGACAATGCTTCAGCTCATAAAAAATGAAGATGAAAGTAAATACTAGTGAAAAATTAATAATAATGGCTGACAATGCTTCATCTAATAAAAAATGAAGATGAAAGTAAATACTAGTGAAAAATTAATAATAATGGCTGACAATGCTTCATCTAATAAAAAATGAAGATGAAAGTAAATACTAGTGAAAAATGAATAATAATGGCTGACAATGCTTCATCTAATAAAAAATGAAGATGAAAGTAAATACTAGTGAAAAATTAATAATAATGGCTGACAATGCATCATTTAATAAAAAATGAAGATGAAAGGAAATACTAGTGAAAAATTAATAATAATGGCTGACAATGCTTCATCTAATAAAAAATGAAGATGAAAGGAAATACTAGTGAAAAATGAATAATAATGGCTGACAATGCTTCATCTAATAAAAAATGAAGATGAAAGTAAATACTAGTGAAATATTAATAATAATGGCTGACAATGCTTCATCAAATAAAAAATGAAGATGAAAGTAAATACTAGTGAAAAATTAATAATAATGGCTGACAATGCTTCATGTAATAAAAAATGAAGATGAAAATAAATATAAGTGAAAAATTAATAATAATGGCTGACAATGCTTCATCTAATAAAAAATGAAGATGAAAGTAAATACTAGTGAAAAATTAATAATAATGGCTGACAATGCTTCATCTAATAAAAAATGAAGATGAAAGTAAATACAAGTCAAAAATTAATAATAATGGCTGACAATGCTTCATCTAATAAAAAATGAAGATGAAAGTAAATACTAGTCAAAAATTAATAATAATGGCTGACAATGCTTCATCTAATAAAAAAATGAAGATGAAAGTAAATACTAGTGAAAAATGAATAATAATGGCTGACAATGCTTCATCTAATAAAAAATGAAGATGAAAGTAAATACTAGTGAAAAATTAATAATAATGGCTGACAATGCTTCATCTAATAAAAAAATGAAGATGAAAGTAAATACAAGTCAAAAATTAATAATAATGGCTGACAATGCTTCATCTAATAAAAAATGAAGATGAAGTAGTGCTAATTTGAAAAATTAATAATAATGGCTGACAATGCTTCATCTAATAAAAAATGAAGATGAAAGTAAATACTAGTGAAAAATTAATAATGGCTGACAATGCGCTACATCTAAACAAATGAAGATGAAAGTAAATACTAGTGAAAAATTAATAATAATGGCTGACAATGCTTCATCTAATAAAAAAATGAAGATGAAAGTAAATACTAGTCAAAAATTAATAATAATGGCTGACAATGCTTCATCTAATAAAAAAATGAAGATAGAAAGTAAATACTAGTCAAAAATTAATAATAATGGCTGACAATAACTTTATCTAATAAAAAATGAAGATGAAAGTAAATACAAATTAAAAAAGAATTAATAATAATGGCTGACAATGCTTCATCTAATAAAAAATGAAGATGAAAGTAAATACTAGACAAAAATTAATAATAATGGCTGACAATGCTTCATCTAATAAAAAACCAGGAGATGAAAGTAAATACTAGTCAAAAATTAATAATAATGGCTGATAATCAGCTATCTAATAAAAAATGAAGATGAAAGTAAATATAAGTAAAAAATTAATAATAATGGCTGACAATGCTTCATCTAATAAAAAATGAAAATGAAAGTAAATACTAGTCAGAAATTAATAATAATGGCTGACAATGCTTCATCTAATAAAAAATGAAGATGAAAGTAAATACTAGTCAAAAATTAAAATTAATGGCTGACAATGCTTCATCTAATAAAAATGAAGATGAAGAAGTAAATACTAGTCAAAAATTAATAATAATGGCTGACAATGCTTCATCTAATAAAAAATGAAGATGAAAGTAAATACTAGTGAAAAATTAATAATAATGGCTGACAATGCTTCATCTAATAAAAACTGAAGATGATAAATATAGTGAAAAATTAATAATAATGGCTGACAATGCTTCATCTAATAAAAAAATGAAGATGAAAGTAAATGTGTCAAAAATTAATAATAATGAAAAACTGACAATGCTTCATCTAATAAAAATGAAGATGAAAGTAAATACTAGACAAAAATTAATAATAATGGCTGACAATGCTTCATCTAATAAAAACTTGAAGATGAAATAAATACTAGTGAAAAATTAATAATAATGGCTGACAATGCTTCATCTAATTAAAAATGAAGATGAAAGTAAATATTAGTCAAAAATTAATAATAATGGCTGACAATGCTTCATCTAATAAAAATGAAGATGAAAGTAAATACTAGACAAAAATTAATAATAATGGCTGACAATGCTTCATCTAATAAAAAATGAAGATGAAAGTAAATACTAGTCAAAAATTAATAATGGCTGATAATGCTTCATCTAATAAAAATGAAGATGAAAGTAAATATAAGTAAAAAATTAATAATAATGGCTGACAATGCTTCATCTAATAAAAAAATGAAAATGAAAGTAAATACTAGTCAAGAATTAATAATAATGGCTGACGAAAATACTTCATCTAATAAAAAATAGAAATGAAAGTAAATACTAGTCAAAAATTAAAATTAATGGTTGACAATGCTTCATCTAATAAAAAATGAAGATGAAAGTAAATACTAGTGAAAAATTAATAATAATGGCTGACAATGCTTCATCTAATAAAAAATGAAGATGAAAGTAAATACTAGTGAAAAATTAATAATAATGGCTGACAATGCTTCATCTAATAAAAATGAAGATGAAAGTAAATACTAGTGAAAAATTAATAATAATGGCTGACAATGCTTCATCTAATAAAAAATGAAGATGAAAGTAAATACTAGTGAAAAATTAATAATAATGGCTGACAATGCTTCATCTAATAAAAAATGAAGATGAAAGTAAATACTAGTCAAAAATTAATAATAATGGCTGATAATGCTTCATCTAATAAAAAATGAAGATGAAAGTAAATATTAGTAAAAAATTAATAATAATGGCTGACAATGCTTCATCTAATAAAAAATGAAAATGAAAGTAAATACTAGTCAGAAATTAATAATAATGGCTGACAATGCTTCATCTAATAAAAAATGAAGATGAAAGTAAATACTAGTCAAAAATTAAAATTAATGGCTGACAATGCTTCATCTAATAAAAAATGAAGATGAAAGTAAATACTAGTGAAAAATTAATAATAATGGCTGACAATGCTTCATCTAATAAAAAATGAAGATGAAAGTAAATACTAGTCAAAAATTAATAATAATGGCTGACAATGCTTCATCTAATAAAAAATGAAGATGAAAGTAAATACTAGTGAAAAATTAATAATAATGGCTGACAATGCTTCATCTAATAAAAAATGAAGATGAAAGTAAATACTAGTCAAAAATTAATAATAATGGCTGACAATGCTTCATCTAATAAAAAATGAAGATGAAAGTAAATACTAGTCAAAAATTAATAATAATGGCTGACAATGCTTCATCTAATAAAAAATGAAGATGAAAGTAAATACTAGTCAAAAATTAATAATAATGGCTGACAATGCTTCATCTAATAAAAAATGAAGATGAAAGTAAATACAAGTCAAAAATTAATAATAATGGCTGACAATGCTTCATCTAATAAAAAATGAAGATGAAAGTAAATACTAGTCAAAAATTAATAATAATGGCTGACAATGCTTCATCTAATAAAAAATGAAGATGAAAGTAAATACTAGTCAAAAATTAATAATAATGGCTGACAATGCTTCATCTAATAAAAAATGAAGATGAAAGTAAATACAAGTCAAAAATTAATAATAATGGCTGACAATGCTTAATCTCATAAAAAATGAAGATGAAAGTAAATACTAGTCAGAAATTAATAATAATGGCTGACAATGCATAATCTCATAAAAAATGAAGTTGAAAGTAAACACTAGTCAAATTTAATAATAATGGCTGACAATGCTTCATCTAATAAAAAATGAAGATGAAAGTAAATACTAGTGAAAAATTACTAATAATGGCTGACAATGCTTCATCTAATAAAAAATGAAGATGAAAGAAGTAAATACTAGTCAAAAATTAATAATAATGGCTGACAATGCTTCATCTAATAAAAAATGAAGAAGAAAGTAAATACAAGTCAAAAATTAATAATAATGGCTGACAATGCTTCATCTAATAAAAAATGAAGATGAAAGTAAATACTAGTCAAAAATTAATAATAATGGCTGACAATGCTTCATCTAATAAAAAATGAAGATGAAAGTAAATACTAGTCAAAAATTAATAATAATGGCTGATAATGCTTCATCTAATAAAAAATGAAGATGAAAGTAAATATTAGTAAAAAATTAATAATAATGGCTGACAATGCTTCATCTAATAAAAAATGAAAATGAAAGTAAATACTAGTCAGAAATTAATAATAATGGCTGACAATGCTTCATCTATTAATAAAAAATGAAGATGAAAGTAAATACTAGTCAAAAAATTCAAAATAATGGCTGACAATGCGTCGCCTGATAAAAAAATGAAGTTGAAAGTAAATACTAGTCAAAAGTTAATAATAATGGCTGACAATGCTTCATCTAATAAAAATGAAGATGAAAGTAAATACTAGTCAAAAATTAATAATAATGGCTGACAATGCTTCATCTAATAAAAAATGAAGATGAAAGTAAATACAAGTCAAAAATTAATAATAATGGCTGACAATGCTTAATCTCATAAAAATGAAGATGAAAGTAAATATAGTCAGAAATTAATAATAATGGCTGACAATGCATAATCTCATAAAAAATGAAGTTGAAAGTAAATACTAGTCAAATTTAATAATAATGGCTGACAATGCTTCATCTAATAAAAAATGAAGATGAAAGTAAATACTAGTGAAAAATGAATAATAATGGCAAATGATAGCTACCATCTAATAAAAAATGAAGATGAAAGTAAATACTAGTCAAAAATTAATAATAATGGCTGACAATGCTTCATCTAATAAAAAAATGAAGATGAAAGTAAATACTAGTCAAAAATTAATAATAATGGCTGACAATGCTTCATCTAATGAAGAAATGAAGATGAAAGTAAATACTAGTAAAAATTAATAATAATGGCTGACAATGCTTCATCTAATAAAAATGAAGATGAAAGTAAATACTAGTCAAAAATTAATAATAATGGCTGACAATGCTTCATCTAATAAAAAATGAAGATGAAAGTAAATACAGTCAAAAATTAATAATAATGGCTGACAATGCTTCATCTAATAAAAAAATGAAGATGAAAGTAAATACTAGTCAAAAATTAATAATAATGGCTGACAATGCTTCATCTAATAAAAAATGAAGATGAAAGTAAATACTAGTCAAAAATTAATAATAATGGCTGACAATGCTTCATCTAATAAAAATGAAGATAGAGAAGTAAATATTAGTCAAAAATTAATAATAATGGCTGACAATGCGTCATGATAAAAAAATGAAGATGAAAGTAAATACAAGTCAAAAATTAATAATAATGGCTGACAATGCTTCATCTAATAAAAAATGAAGATGAAAGTAAATACTAGTCAAAAATTAATAATAATGGCTGACAATGCGTCGCCTGATAAAAAAATGAAGATGAAAGTAAATACTAGTCAAAAGTTAATAATAATGGCTGACAATGCTTCATCTAATAAAAAATGAAGATGAAAGTAAATACTAGTCAAAAATTAATAATAATGGCTGACAATGCTTCATCTAATAAAAAATGACGATGAAAGTAAATACAAGTCAAAAATTAATAATAATGGCTGACAATGCTTCATCTAATAAAAAATGAAAGATGAAAGTAAATACTAGTCAAAAATTAATAATATTAATGGCTGACAATGCTTCATCTAATGAAAAATGAAGATGAAAGTAAATACTAGTCAAAAAATTAATAATAATGGCTGACAATGCTTCATCTAATGAAAATGAAGATGAAAGTAAATATTAGTCAAAAATTAATAATAATGGCTGACAATGCGTCGCCTGATAAAAAATGAAGATGAAAGTAAATACTAGTCAAAAGTTAATAATAATGGCTGACAATGCTTCATTTAATAAAAAATGAAGATGAAAGTAAATACTAGTCAAAAATTAATAATAATGGCTGACAATGCTTCATCTAATAAAAAATGAAGATGAAAGTAAATACTAGTGAAAAATTAATAATAATGGCTGACAATGCGTCGCTGATAAAAAATGAAGATGAAAGTAAATACTAGTCAAAAGTTAATAATAATGGCTGACAATGCTTCATCTAATAAAAAATGAAGATGAAAGTAAATACTAGTCAAAAATTAATAATAATGGCTGACAATGCTTCATCTAATAAAAAAATGAAGATGAAAGTAAATACTAGTCAAAAATTAATAATAATGGCTAACAATGCTTCATCTAATAAAAAAATGAAGATGAAAGTAAATACAAGTCAAAAATTAATAATAATGGCTGACAATGCTTCATCTAATAAAAAATGAAGATGAAAGTAAATACTAGTCAAAAATCAATAATAATGGCTGACAATGCTTCATCTAATAAAAAATGAAGATGAAAGTAAATACTAGTCAAAAATTAATAATAATGGCTGACAATGCTTCATCTAATAAAAAATGAAGATGAAAGTAAATACTAGTCAAAAATTAATAATAATGGCTGACAATGCTTCATCTAATAAAAAATGATAAAAGTAAATACTAGTCAAAAATTAATAATAATGGCTGACAATGCTTCATCTAATAAAAAATGAAGATGAAAGTAAATACCAGTCAAAAATGAATAATAATGGCTGACAATGCTTAATCTCATAAAAAATGAAGATGAAAGTAAATACTAGACAAAAATTAATAATAATGGCTGACAATGCTTCATCTAATAAAAAATGAAGATGAAAATAAATACTAGTCAAAAATTAATAATAATGGCTGACAATACTTCATCTCATGAAAAATGAAGATGAAAGTAAATACAAGTCAAAAATTAGTAATAATGC
>JBBBDQ010002164.1:2300000-2305000 GCA_037127315.1 Ascarosepion bandense | reverse complement strand
GATCCCAATATGTATTTATAGGTGGGATTACATCTGGATATTAATTTCTAATCTTTCATTCAGTAATTTTTTTGTTCTGTTTTTTCTAAATTTTCTTTTTTTTTTTTTTTTTTTGAATATGAAGTTGAATTCCTTGAATTCACTTACGCACAAATAACCTATGGGGAAGGTATTAATCCATCTCTTCCCTCCAATTATGTGTTAATTAATAGGACAGATTGAGTTCTATATCCTTGGCTGGCAACCAGTCTAGCACAGAAAGCAATCTCAACCTTCTCCGAGATAATCTTCTGCCCAGTCAGTCATGTCACTTTCGAGACATGATCACCCAATGCGTGTATCACGCATGGTACTTAACTGACTGACGGAATATAACAGTTGAAAACATGATTAAGCCTTCTACTGGGCATAAAGAGGGGAATCAGTTTTATATTGTTATAAAATTACAACCTGATCCCCCACTAATTACTACTTAATAATATAATACATCTCTCCCCCTCTAGCTATGAGTCAATTAACAGGTTCTATGGAGCCTTCGTTGTCAACTAGTCTACCACAGAAAGCAATGGCAACCTACTGCGGGATAATATTCTGCCCAGTAAGTCATGATTCTTTCTAGACATGATCGCCCAAAGCGTGTATCACGTATGGCACTTAACTGACTGACTGAATATAAATTTGGAATAATGATTAAGGCTTCTACTGGGCATAAAGTTGGGGATCAGTTTTATATTGTTATGAAGCAATAAACTGATCACCCACTAATTACTACTTAATAATATCATACATTTCTAACCCCTCTAGCTATGAGTCAAATAACAGGACAGATTGGTTGGTAACCAGTCTACCGAAGAAAGCAATGTCAACCAACTGCGGGATAATCTTCTGCCCGGTGAATCATGTGTCTTTCGAGACATGATCGCCCAAGCGTGTATCACGTATGGCACTTAACTGACTTACTGTATATAATAGTTGGAATAATGATTAAGGCTTATATTGGTAATAAAGTGGGGGATCAATTTATTACTTCATAACAATAGGAAACCGATCCCTCACTATTACTACATAATAATATAATAGATTTCTTTTCTCTTTACCTATGAGTCAAATAACAGGACAGATTGGGTTCTATAGCCTTGGTCGGCAACCAGTCTACCGAAGAAAGCAATGGCTACCAACTGCGGGATAATCTTCTGCCCGGTGAATCATGTGTCTTTCGAGACATGATCGCCCAAGCGTGTATCACGTATGGCACTTAACTGACTGACTGTATATAATAGTTGGAATAATGATTAAGGCTTATATTGGTAATAAAGTGGGGAATAAATTTATTACTTCATAACAATAGGAAACCGATCCCCCACTAATTACTACATAATAATATAATAGATTTCTTTTCTCTTTACCTATGAGTCAAATAACTGGATTGATTGGGTTCTATAGGCTTGGCTGGCAACCAGTCTACCGTAGAAAGCAATGGCAACCTACAGCGGGATAATCTTCTGCCCAGTCAGTTATGTCTCTTTTGAGACATGATCGCCCAAGCGTGTATCACGTATTGCACTTAACTGACTGACTGAATATAATAGTTGGAAACATGATTAAGGCTTCTACTGGGCATAAAGTGGGGGATCAATTTTCTATTATTATGAAGTAATAAACTGATCCCCCACTAATCTATTGGAGAGGTCGTTCATTTCAATTTTCATTTCGCGATTAGTTAAATAAAATAGTACCATAATGCGCCGTGAGAGACGAGCGATGAGGACCAGTATGCGAATCCCTGTCAAATGCTTTCGAGATATCTAAAGCAACAACCCAGAGCTTCACCATTCTTATTTAATGCATGACAGAATCTTTCAGGAATAATCGCTAAAACAAGAGAAGTGATCCTTAACGGTCGTCCCACGCGCCATTAATGTGCCGCGCGATCCTCTTAAGTGTGCTGTGAAAATAACCCTGGTTTCGAAATCTCTTTAGAAATGTCCCATCTAATATTGGACTTATTTGTAAAGAAGAATTGGCCACCATTTGTAGTTATCACGCGCTTAAAATAAAACATTCGACATTACCCATCGATACATTTTGATTTTCAATACAAAAAGAATATCCCACATTAATTAAAAAAAATCTTCATCAATTTTCTTGCATTGGCATGGCCAATGGTGCATTTCAAAAGCTGAGTAGAGTATGAGGAAGCAGGGCTTGGAGAATCTGATACTCACAAGTCAGGTAGAGGATAAAAACGAAAAGAAAACTAACACTTAACATCAGTTAAAGACAGCTGAAGTTCCCGGGAGATGTACTGAGGAAGGAGGGCTTAGATAATCTGATACCCACAGGTCAGAAAAAGAATAAAGACGAAAAGGAAACTAATACTTAACATCAGTTAAAGACAGCTGAAGTTTATGGGACATGTAATGAGGAAGGAGGGCTTGAAGAATCTGATACTCACAGGTCAGATAGAGGATGGAAACGAAAATGAAACTAATACTTAACATCATTAAAAGATAGCTGATGCTCCTCGGACATGTAATGAGGAAGGAGGGCTTGGAGAATATGATACTCACAGGTCAGATAGAGGATGGAAATAAAAATAAAACTAATGCTTAATCCCAGGAAAAGACAGCTGAAGTTCCTGGGACAGGTAATGAGGAATGAGGGCTTGGAGAATCTGATACTCACAAGTCAGATAGAGGATGGGCAAGAAAATGAAACTAATACTTAACATCAGGAAAAGAGAGCTGAAGTTTCTGAAAGCTGTACTGAGGAAGGACGGCTTAGAGAATCTGATACTCACGGCTTAGATAAAAGGAAAGAGAGGCAAGGAAAAGCAACGCGTAACATACTTGACACGCTTGCGCAAGTGGATAGCAGAGAGGGGTTTGTGTGGGGTAACATGAGAAAGCGTGCTAACAGTTCCTGGGGATAGGGAGATATGGAGAGACATGATCGCTTAAGTTCGGTAGAAACTCAGCAAATTGAACAACAACAAAAAGAAGAGTTATGTATATTAGGCTTCTCAAACCTAAATAGCATCACATATAAGAAGCGAGAAAGACCACGCCCAACTGAGGAAAAAATGATCTGCTTATTGCACACGCGTCTAAATATTGAAGGAATTCCGAAAAAACATCAGGTGCAGATTGCACAATAAATATGCTGCATAAATAGTCGAATAAAAAAATGGAGATAAAGTAGATTCATGATTATTAATATTATTATTATTAATCCTAATAATAGATGTAAATTTAATGATTTTATTTATTAATACGAACTACCAGTATAGCGAGGCGTTGCTCGGATGTAATGAAAGTTTAAAAACTAATCCATGGTCCTGGAGCTCAGACTCTTTGGACATTGGCATGAAAGACTAAAAAGCAATAGTTGTTTCCAGTTAAAACGAAACCGTAGACTGAAAGAAAAATGAATGGATGTAAGTCAAATTTTGATTTCCTGGTATCGATATCAAATAAGTTTTTTTCGACGTAAACTGAATTTTGAAGGCTAAATAAGTCCTCTGAGTAAATGGTATCATGGCTGAGACTAAGAACTACAATTATACCTAGTTAGAGCCAAACCCGAAGCAAAGACTAAAATAAAAGGGCTAAAAAATCGATAAAATAGAAAAATCGATAATATATATATATATATATATATATATATATATATTATCGATTTTCTGCACTATTGTAAGAACTGCACCCTTGAAACTTCTGAATATCTTTTCTTATGTCTTTGTCTATGAGTGCATCAAATTTGATTAAAATCGGACCACTCGTTCTATAAGCCGATTTTTCGATTATCGATTTTCGATATTTATCGGGGTTACCTCGACACAAAACCAAGCTAAGAACACTCGCAGACGCTTATAATACAACTGTGTAAATTTTCATGAAAATCGGTTCAGTCGTTTCGGAGTCTCTAGGTAACGAACACACACATACACACACATACATAGACAAAGTTCGATTTACAAATCAGTTTAGATTTTTGCTGTGTTTGTCAGTATCTGAGTCAATTGCAATCAGTCAATGTGTCATTATTATTCAAACCGTAGACTTGTTAATTTGGATCAATGCACACACGCGCGAGCGCGCGCACACACACACACACACACACACACACACACACACACACACACACATTGATATGAAGAAATACAAAGACAAACCCAAACAAAAAACTGATGAGTCATTGTCTCAGATCATTATATATATATATATATTCTAAACATATACTCCTAAATATAACACACAATGAATGTCTATTATTTTTAATCACGAGCCGTTCTAAACATCGTATTTGGGCTTTAATTTCAGTTGAAAATAAAGACAAAATTTCTCCAAAATTTAGATTATTTTTTATTAAGTTGGTTGTAAGCTTTCGGCTCACATGGGCCATCTTCAGAGAGATTACAAGGCCGTTAACACAAAAACATCCACCATCAGCGACGATTTTATCTTGTGTTGACATAAAACTCCGCGAATGTTAGAGAATTTTTGTCTTTACTTTCAAGTGAAATTAAGCATAATAGACATTAATTGTCTCTTATATTTAACAGTATATGTTTAGAAAATTATTTGCTGCCTCGATGCACTATATATATATAAGTGCATAAGATTATAAATATATATATATATGATTAAATATATATATATATTATTTAATATACACTACCGATCATAATTATTAAGCAAAATAATAATGACATAAGAACAGTTCTATTTTCATTTGGCAATAAATATTAAAAATAATATGAAATATATAATTTCTTAAAAAAAACTAGGGTGGCGGGTAATCATGGCCAGTAGTATATATATATATATATATATACTGGAATTCGAACTCGGTTCCCCCGCTTATGGTTTATATATATATATATATATATATATATATATATATATATATATATATATATATATATATATATATATATATATATATATATATATATATATATATATATATACGTATGTAGGATGTGCGTTGTGGTACAG
>JBBBDQ010002164.1:2257500-2297500 GCA_037127315.1 Ascarosepion bandense | reverse complement strand
GATAGTGTTGTCATGGAAAGACGACAAGAAATCGCAATAATTGTTGATTTTTTTATCAGGTCTGAGCTTTCGGCTTACATAAGCCATTATCAAAGTATGAACATTTAATGTTCAGTGAACATAGAACATTTAAATTATTATTAACAGAGTGGAGTTATACAGAGAAAATTAGGAAAACACTTGTTGTAAATACGCATATACTTAGACAAGAAAATAATAAAAGAAAACTTAAAATTCTAGAAGCTATGTACATCAAACAGTTTAAACCTAGCCTAAATAAAATAAATTTCGACATCTCCACTAACATACTTCAATGCCTATAATCGACGGGAGAGGTCATAGTTATTATACTTACCCCCTACACCCATAGTAGCAGCAGTTCCCAGACCAATCCCTCATGCCACTACACACTCAATTGAACAAAAAACCCACTACCACCATTCCTTCTCGGCCGACAGCCATGTGCGACACAAAAATTGGACCTGTCTAATTTTCTCTGTATAACTCCACTCTGTTAATAATAATTTAAATGTTCTATGTTCACTGCACATTAAATGTTCATCCTTTGATAATGGCTTATATAAGCCGAAAGCTCAGACCTGATAAAAAAATCAACAATTATTGCGATTTCTTGTCGTCTTTCCATGACAACACTATCAAGCTAATCAGATCATACGAACGGATCTTACACAAAATAAATAGACAGAACTTGTCTATATTATTCAATGAAACCTGTTTTAATGAAAAAATGCTGCCAAAATACACACACACACACACACACACACACACACACACACATATATATATATATATATATATATATATAACATAGTGATGATCCACGTATACTGTCTAAATATGGATAGGAAAGAATATTAAAAAGTTTTGAGTTTAAGAATGTGTTTTTTTTGACAGGATTTGTTTATTTCTATTATTATATTTTATATTTCAGACTGTCCTCGGTCCTTCATCAGAAACAAATGATTTTAAAATTTGAATTAGAAACATATTTCGCGAGATCTCGCGAGAGCGTCTGTGAAGAGTCTGTTTACACCACGTAACGCGTTTGTTTACATCACGTGATGCGTTTGTGGACAGAGTTTGTTTTTACATCAAGTGACGTTGAAAGCGATAGATTTATAAAAAAAAATTTGTAAACGTAAACCTATCTTTAATAATACTTATAAATTTGTTTTGGATAAAAATTTTTCTTTGAATGTATCTAAAATAGTTTAGCTATTGAAATGTTTGTAAAGATTCAAAACACCTAAGTCCCTGTTTAACTCTAGCTTGTGTGTATTTAATTTTAAAACCAGTATTTTCTTTCTTTCTGCGTGTGTATGTAGAACTAAAATTGGAGTCTATTAGTAAACATTTGCAATTTTCTAAAGTGTGACCCGATTGATTGAAATGTACTTCTATTGTGGAATATTGATTATTTTGGCGTATATTAAGTTTGTGATTATTGAAGCGAAATCTAAAGCTATTACCAGATTCGCCAATATATCCACTATTGGGACATATTGAACAAAAGAGGAAGTATATAATGTTTTCGCTGTCACAAGTGAGGCGTGGTGGGTGCAATTTGATTTTGGTGTTGGGTATAGAGAATATTGTGTTGTTTACCAAATGTTTACAAATTAAACACCTGGGTTTCTGACATTTTAAATTCCCTGATAGGTTTGTATTTTTTAGACATTTGTTAGAAGTGAGGATAGTTGATAGGTTGGGTGTTTGTTTCATCGCATTTATGGGTGGTTTATCGAAAATGTCTTTGATTTTTTTGTTTGATTGGAGGTTCTTGTAATTATTTTTTTAATTTTTGATAAGTGTGTGTGAATGTTGATTGTGGTTAAAAACACACACACACACACATATATATATATATATATATATATATATATATATATATATATATATTCAAAAATTGTAACATGAATATGTTATTATATCACTACAAATGTAGCTATTTTGTTTCGACACTTCTTGTGTCTTGTCAAGTGATGTGGTTTATTTCAAATTGAATGGTCTTAACAGGTTAAAAACAAGCAAAACCCCTTTAATCAGGGAGGCGTTGTTGTATGTATAATGTGGACCAATCAGAGTAAAGCAACTTCAACGCCTCCAGCTTAAAGCTTAGAACATGTACAAATTATCATCTACTACAAAGTATACATTTTGTTTAGACATTGAAAGGACAATGTCTCATCGGGTAGTGTGAAGAGAGATGGAAAATCCTTTACCTTATATTGGCGAATTATGTGTGAGAGGTAGATGGAGTGGGAAATGGGAAATAAGAGTTGTACTTTGTCAGTTAGAATTTGAACGAAAAGAGGGAAGAGGTAGGGGATATAGGTGATTAATGGCCGTGTTGAAAATGTTACAGACATATTTAACATTAGAAGATAAGGTCTGGTCCTTTACAGCCTTATGATCAGTCCTTTGGGTTTCACAAAGGAAAAAATAGGTAAATGTAAATGTGGTGGGATGGATTAAGAGTGCGTGCGATAAAGTGGGAATAGGAATTGCTATTTAGTAAACATATCTGTATTAATGAATTATACGACTACAAATATTTTTCTATTTAAACTTAGTTTTTATATTTAATCTATTTTTTATATTTAACCTTAACTTAAAATTTAAGAAACCTCTTTTTTATATAAAACTTTAATTAATTTAAATTAATTTAATTAGTTTGCATGATTAAATAAAGATAAGCATGAGAGTTAAGAATGTGGTTAATACTATTAAAATTTTTCGTTTCTAGAGATCCTAACTTTAACTTTTGTAGTTTTAGCATGATTCTAAGGTTAGTTCTTTAATGTGTTCACAGTTTACTGTAGTTTCATGCCTCTGGTTTAATAATATGTTGCTATTCATGTATTTAATGATTTCCATTGTTTTTGAAGACAAAGAAAAATATTCATAGCTCTGTTTGATATCAAGCGCTGTTTTAAATTAATGTTTTGAACGTTGTCAATTTTTTCTTCGTTTCTTGCTCACTTGGATATATATATATATATATATATATATATATATATATATATATATATATATATATATATATATTAATCGTATCACCCCGAGCAAGGCCGTAACGCCACTGATGTGCAGGGGGTTACGTAATAGTGAAAAGATTGGAAAAGAGAAAGCCGGAAATCACATCCTAAACAGGGAACAAGGGATGAGCCTCTTAACCTGTTCAATAGACGTGGGTGGAGTGTGAACCGGGCGATAGATAGATCTATCTACTCCAATTGAAAAAAAAACGAAGTGGGAAGATTGGAAAAGAGAAAGCCGGAAACCACATAAAGCGAATAAGATATATATATATATATATATATATATATATATATATATATATATATATATATATAGTGTATCGAGGCAGCAGATAATTTTCAAAACATTTACTGTTAAATATAAGAGACAATGAATGTCTATTATATTTAATCATGAGCCGTTCTAAACATCGTATTTTGGATTTAATTTCAGTTAAAAATAAAGACAAAAATTCTCCAACATTTGGATAATTTTTGATCAAGTTGGTTCTAAGCTTTCGGCTCACATGACCCATCTTCAGAGAGGCTAAAATATTTTATAAAGAATTACACAACATTAAGCAAACACTTGTCAATAATGGATTTCCTAACTCCGTTATTGATCAACAAATCAAAATGGATCTCAACAAACTTAACAATGGCTCTAACAATATTGATAATATTTAATGGTGTACATAAAAATAAACATAACACTATTAACTTATACTATTGCAACCAAATACATAATAATTACAAACAAGGTGAAAAAACTCTTAAATACATAATTCGTAAAATGTTAAACCAGTGAAAAGTAATAATCAAATTAAACTCTTATATTTAACAGTATATATATTTACGCTCTCACACCCTGATTGAGCAGTCTGGAAGAATGGTAGACTTTGAAAAACAGCATCTACTCTGGAATCTACGCATCGTTCATTCAGCAATGAATTAGAACACTCTCAGCTATTTGGCGTGTATAATGATGATAATATACACGCTAAAGGTCTGCAACCTTCTACCGAGCTCCAGTAGCTCAGAGGTAGAATCGCCAACTAACGCCAATTCGGTGGGGTTTCAATCCTGGGTGAAAGGCAGATCGGTTGTCTAAGCGTACTGATGAGCTGTGATACAGCGAAACAGATCTGTCTGCGGATGTATATATATATATATGTGTGTGGGGGGGTACTAATTAGGCAAAATGTGATCTTTTAATCTATCATATATTTGTATTTGAGAAATTCAATAGGTATCCGTCAATTCTAAAAGACTTCAATAGTGTATTTTCTCATGCCACCCACCCATGAAAATCCCTTCCACTTCTTGGTTCTCCGCTAACTGCAATTTTAATAAATTTACATGAACCTTCAAACACCATTTTCTGTCTAATTAGAAACCCCATTCCTTTTGCTCAATTCCTTAACCGTTCCTTATTTCGGTCTTCTCATTCTCTTTCAATTTCACTCCCTGTAACCCCATACATACTAGTGGCGGTATTGCCTGGCTTGGGGTGAAACGATTAAAATCTAAATTTATATATAAATGGAACTTTGTGTGTGTGTGTGTGTGTGTGTGTGTGTGTGTGTGTGTGTGTGTGTGTGTGTGTGTGTCCGTTACCTATAGACTCCAAAACGGCTGAACTGATTTTCTTGAAAATTTACACAGTTGTACTATAACCGTCTGCGAGTATTCTTAGCTAGGTCTTGGGTCGAGGTACCCCCGATAAATATCGATAATCGATAATCGAAAAAATCGGGTTATAGAAGGAGTGGTCCGATTTTAATCAAATTTGATACACTCATAGAAACGATATTCAGAAGTTTCAAGGTTGCAATTCTTACAATAATGCAGAAAATCGATAATATATATATATATAAAAGGCTTGTTTGTGCTTGTGTCTGTTTATCTGCCTGTATGTCTGTGTTTTTTCAGCCCTTTTATTTTAGTTTTTGCTTCAGGTTTGGCTCTAAGTAGGTATAATTGTAGTTCTTAGTCTCGGCCATGATACCATTTACTCAGAGGACTTATTTAGCCTTCAATATTCAGTTTACGGCGAAAAAAACTTATTTGATATCGATACCAGGAAATCAAAATTTGACTTACATCCATTCATTTTCCTTTCAGTCTACGGTTTCACTTTAACTGGAAACGACTATTGCATTTTAGTCTTTCGTGCCAACGTCCAAAGATTCTGAGCTTCAGGTCTATGGATTAGTTTTAAAGCTTTCATTACACCCGAGCAACGCCGGGTTATACTGCTAGTAAATTAATAAATAAAATATGTACCAATCAAAAATAAAACATGAACCAATCAAAAATAATATATGAGCCATAGAAAAATAAAATATGAACCAAACATGATATACCAATCAAAATCAAATATAAGCCAATCAAAAATAGATGTACTAATTAAAAATAATATATGATCCAATCAAAAATAAAAAAAATGTACTAATGAAGAATAAAATTAGTACCGATGAAAACTAAAATATGAGTCGATCAAAACTAAAATACGAACCAATCAAAAATGTTATATTAACAGGAACAATCACTGAAACTTGAGTTTGACACGGGTTCGGCTTTATAACGATTAGGAGTGCAATTGTTTTTGACGACCACCCACTTGTTTCTATCCCTTATCGGGTCATCTAGTGCGCTTGAATTTTAACCAAATTTAGAGTCCGTGATTCAGCATCACTTGGCCGTGAGTGACTTAATTAGAATAACGCGAGCATATTGCCCGGGGAAAGAGCGCGATTTGACATGAAGGTGAGAAGATGTTTATCGCATTTGGCCGGAGATTGCTAAAAGCCAGGTCATTTCCACACTGAGTGAAAGGTCACGTTTTGTTTGTGACAAACTTCCACAAAACCAAGCTTTTTTTTTTTTTCAGTCAGGAAAAAACCTGGAAGTGCATCAACGGAAAAACACCTTTTTCTAAAAAGATATTTTTTTTTAGTAATATTCGCAGTTGCTATAGGAATAATATACAAAAATTATATGGTAAATAAACACTTGTGATTTTATTAACTTCTTGCGGAAATGTGGGATGTGCGTTGTGGTGCATTGGATATCGACTCAGAACGAGAAATCGGGGAGCTGAGTTCATTGCATTCACTTACGCGCAAATACGCTTGGGAAAGGTATTAATCCGTCTATTCCTTCCAGTTATGGGTGAAATAGCAGAACAGATTGGGTTCTATAGCCTTGGTCGGCAACCAGTCTACCGCAGAAAGTAATGGCAACCTACTGCCGGATAATATTTTGCCCAGTCAGTCATGTCTCTTTCGGGACATGATCGCCCAAGCGTGTATCACGTATGGCATTTAATTGACTGACTGAATATAATAGTTGGAAACATAATGTTTCTACCGGACATAAAGTGGGTGTTTAGTTTTTTATTGTAATCAAGTAATAAACTGATCCCCCTCTAATTACTTAACTAATATGGATAAAAGGATTGAATAGCAGAACAGATTGGGCTCTATAGCCTTGGCTTGCAACGAGTCTACCGCAGAAAGTAATGGCAAACTAGTGCGGGATAATCTTTTGCCCAGTCAGTCATGTCTCTTTCGAGACATGATCGCCCAAGCGTGTATCACGTATGGCATTTAATTGACTGACTGAATATAATAGTTGGAAACATAATGTTTCTACCGGGCATAAAGTGGTTGTTTAGTTTTTTATTGTAATCAAGTAATAAACTGATCCCCCTCTAATTACTTAACTAATATGGATAAAAGGATTGAATAGCAGAACAGATTGGGTTTTGTAGTTTTGGTTGGCAACCAGTCTACCGGAGAAAGTAATGGCAACCTACTGCGGGATAATCTTCTGCCCAGTCTGTCCTGTCTTTTTCGAGACATGATCGCCCAAGCGTGTAGCACGTGTGGCACTTAGCTGACTGGCTCATCACTGAAAATCATACAGTACGGCCTTATGAAATTTATAATTTACTGAAGCTTTACAAATCTAAACTTATTTATAAATGGAACTTTGTCTCTGTGTGTGTGTGTATGTGTGTGTGTGTGTGTGTGTGTGTGTGTGTGTGTGTCCGTTACCTATAGACTTCGAAACGGCTGAACCGATTTTCTTGAAAATTTACACAGTTGTACTATAAGCGTATGCGAGTGTTCTTAGCTAGGTTTTGTGTCGAGGTACCCCCGATAAATATCGAAAATCGATAATCGAAAATATCGGGTTGTAGAAGGAGTGGTCCGATTTTAATCAAATTTGATACACTCATAGACAAAGACATAAGAAACGATATTCAGAAGTTTCAAGGTTGCAGTTCTTACAATAATGCAGAAAATCGATCATATATATATATATATATATATAGATATATATATATATATATAAAAGGCAAGATGTCTGTGTGTGTGTCTGTTTATCTGCCTGTATGTCTGTATTTTTTTCAGCCCTTTTATTTTAGTTTCTGCTTCGGGTTTGGCTCTAAGTAGGTATTACTGTAGTTCTTAGTTTCTCAGCCATGATACCATTTACTCAGAGGACTTATTTAGCCTTCAAAATTCAGTTTACGGCGAAAAAAACTTATTTGATATCGATACCAGGAAATCAAAATTTGACTTACATCCATTCATTTCCCTTTCAGTCTACGGTTTCGCTTTAACTGGAAACAACTATTGTTTTTTAGTCTTTCGTGCCACCGTCCAAAGAGTCTGAGCTCCAGGACCATGGATTAGTTTTAAAGCTTTCATTCCACCCGAATAACGCCGGGCTATACTGCTAGTTGTATATCAAGAGAATGCAAGGCACAATAAGATTATTACTAAGTCATTTCGCCATCAAATAAGAGCTTTATTTACTTCAAAGGAAAATTATACCGAACAATTTACCTCTATTATGATGTAATATATTATATGTTTTCAATAATCAATGCAAATTTAAAACATTTTGTCTAATTTGTGCCTAGCTGTATTATGGTGTTTTACACACTATTATTTTTTTTTTATTAATTATTATCAAACAAATCTTTGACTGAGTAGCCTATTTTGTAATTTTTCACATTTTTTTTTTCTGCACAGAAATTGCTTATCAAATACAGTAAGCAAATAGCATTTTTTTAAGAATATAAGTAGGCAAATAGCAAATATAAGTAAGCAAATAGCAAATATAAGTTAGCAAATAGCAAATATTAGTAAGCAAATTGCATTTTTTAAGAATATAAGTTTAAATTTAAAGTTACGTTCAAAATCGTAGAGTTGGAATTTTATTTCAGTGATCAACGAAAACACAGCTTATAAAATTTATAATTTTCTAGTTTTACAAATTGTTTTACAAATTGAAGGTTAAAGTTGATTTAATTAAATTTCTGAAGACAAAAAAAAAAAATTTCCCTGTCTAACACTCATTCCTCCTGACATTCCCTCTGTCTAACCACTCCTTCTCTTTACCTTCCCCTATGTAGCCCCATGCGCAATAGTGGCAGTGGAATGCCTTGCTTGGGGTAAGATGATTAAAAAAAAATTAAAATATTGTAAATTGACAAGATGCATGGCACAAACACATTATTATTCAATAATTTTGGCTTCATTTACTTAAAATTCAAATTATACCGAACACTTTACATATATTATCATGTAATATATTACACTCAAGTACTTTTAATACTATTTTCAATAAACAATGCAAATTTCAAATATTTTTTTTTTATGATTTGTGCCTAGCAGTATTATGTCACTCTATACACTTTTATCTATTTTTAGTTTTTATTAATTATGATCTAACAAATTATCTAACTAATCTTATTGATTGAGTAGCCTATTTTGTAATCTTTCACAATTTCCTTTTTTTTCTCATACAGATTATGCTTATCAAATACAGTAAGCAAATAGAGTATTTTGCTTACGGGGCTTCATAATTAGAATTCTGGTTTGAATATATTTTCCATTCAATGTATCGAAGAGAAAAAAATATATTTTCCATTCAATGTATCGAAGAGAAAAAAATATATTTTCCATTCAATGTATCAAAGAGAAAAATATAAACTTTAGCTTTTATTTATAGTCAAATTTTAAAATCTGTAAGCAAAAACCTGCAGAAATTACATATTTCTGTACATTTTTTTCAGATGATCTTTAAAATGAAATGTTCGACAACTGATAAAAGCTATGCATCTAAAGAAAATGAAAAAAGGCCAGATTGATTTTCAAAATGTTGTGTTGCAATCAACTTGAAAGTTTGGGTTTGATATCATAAATAATGATACAATATTTTTTTCCAAATTATCAGCATTTTTTTTAAGGAAACAAGTTTAAAAATTCAGTTAAAAATCGTAAAGTTGGAATTTTATTTCAGCGAACAGTGAAAATACAGCCTTATAAAATTTATTTTGTAATCTTTCACAATTTCTTTTTTTTTTTTAATACAAAATTTGCTTATCAAATACAGTTAGCAGATAGAGTATTTTGCTTGCGGGCTTCATAATTAGAATTCTAGTTTGAATATATTTTCCATTCAATGTATCGAATACAAAAAAATACATTTTCCATTCAATGTATCAAAGAGAAAAAATATAAACTGTAGCTTTTATTTATAGTCAAATTTTAAAATCTTTTTGTAAGAAAAAACCCGCGGAAATTACATATTTCTATACATTTTTTTCACATGATATTTAAAATTAAATGTTCAACAACTGATAAAAGCTATGCATCTAAAGAAAATGAAAAAATCAACCTGCTAAACTTCAGGAATAAAAACTTTACAAATTCTTTGGTTCACATGAACAACAGGTCAGATTGATTTTCAAAACGTGGTGTTGCAATCAACTTGAAAGTTTGGATTTGATATCATAAATAATGATACAAATTTTTGTTCAAAATTATCAGCATTTTTTAAGGAAACAAGTTTAAAAATTCAGTTCAAAATCGTAAAGTTGGAATTTTATTTCAGTGATCAGTGGAAACACAGCCTTATAAAACTCATAATTTTCTGAAGCTTTATAAATTATATATGGACAAGAAGCAGAGCACACGCATGTTATTAATAAGTAATTTTGCCATTAAATTTGACCTTCATTTACTTCAAAGTCAAATTATACCGAACACTTTACTTATATTATGATGTAATATGTGAAACAGTGAAGTAGTTTTAGTACTATTTTCAATAAATAAATGCAAATTTAAAATATTTTTCTTATGATTTGTGTCTAGCAGTGTTATGGTATATAATACACTTTTAACTGTTTTTAGTTTTTACTAGCATTATAGCCCGGCGTTGCTCGGGTGTAATGAAAACTTTAAAACTAATCCATGGTCCTGGAGCTCAGACACTTTGGACGTTGGCACGAAAGACTAAAAAAACAATAGTTTTTTCCAGTTAAAGCGAAAACCGTAGACTGAAACAAAAATAAATGGATGTAAGTCAAATTTACATTTCCTAGTATCGATATCAAATAAGTTTTTTCGTCGTAAACTGAATTTTGAAACTAAATAAGTCCTCTGAGTAAATGGTATTATGGCTGAGACTAAGAACTACAATTATACCTACTTAGAGCCAAACCCGAAGCAAAAACTAAAATAAAACGGCTGAAAAATACAGACATACAGGCAGATAAAGAGACACACACAAAAACATCTTGCCTTTTATATATATATATTATTGATTTTCGGCACTATTGTAATAACTGCAACCTTGAAACTTCTGAATATCGTTTCTTATGTCTTTGTCTATGAGTGTATCAAATTTGATTAAAATCGGACCACTCCTTCTATAACCCGATTTTTTCGATTTTCGATATTTATTGGGGGTACCTCGACACAAAACCTAGCTAAGAACACTCGCAGACGCTTATAGTACAACTGTGTAAATTTTCAAGAAAATCGGTTCAGCCCTTTTGGAGTCTATAGGTAACGGACACACACACACTGGCACACACACACACACACACACACACAGACAAATTTCAATTTATAAATAAGTTCAGATAGATTAATTACGAATATGCCTGTACCGTCAAAAATGACGGTAAAATACTTATATCGATATGCCGTCTAAAATGACGGCAATATATATATTGATGTACCAGCTATTGAATATCTTACATTGAGACATAAAAAAATGTTAATAATTTAATCTCCTGAGCCTCAGCCTAACAGGAGGGAAGTATGCTATATATATATATATATATATATATATATATATTTCATTTTTAAACGAGTTATTTTGCTAGCTTGGTTTCTACCATGAGTGGTGTCTTCAGGCGATTTTTAATAACTAATTTTTTAAAATTTTTTTAGTTATTAAAAATCGACTGAAGACACCATTCATGATAGAAACCAAGGTGGCGAAATAACTCGTTTAAAAATGAAAAATATTCAAAAGTTTCAAATTTTTTTAATTCTATAATATAATTGTATAGAACACTTTTTAGTACAAATGTGTACTGGTCTAACTCTATTAGGACCAAAAACTAAGTATTAAATAATATATATATATAACATTAGCCAGTCACCGCTATTAACGCATCATTCTTTCAGTTATGAATTTGAACACTCTCGGCTACTAAAAATCTATCAACTTTATTTGTATTTATTCTTAAAATAGGAACATTTTGAAGTTAATTTATAAGCAAAACCTACAGAAACTAGCTATTTCTAAACATTTTTAGACGATATTTCAAAGCAAAATTTTCAAACATCAGTAAAAGCTATGAATCTGTGCGTGGTGGCCCAGTGGATTATCGGCTTGGAACGAGAAATCGGTAGAGCCGAGTTCGAATTCCAGTTGAATTCATTGTATTCACTTACGCGCAAATACCCTTGGGATAGGTATTAATCCGTCTCTTTCTTCCAGTTATGGGTTAAATAACAGGACAGATTGGGTTCTATAGCCTTGGCTGGCAACCAGTTTACTGCAGAAAGCAATGGCTACCTACTGCGGGATAATCTTCTGCCCAGTCAGTCATGTCTCTTTCGAGACATGATCGCCCAAACATGTTTCACGTATGGCACTTAACTGACTGACTTTACAAACCAAGCCGCAGATTTAGCATCCAGGTCAATGTTAATTTTCTAAAAAGGTAAAAAGTAATTCAACGAGCCATATTCTTGCATACTTTTGAATCTACAATCGGCATTTATAACTGTTGTGATTTCTGCAACATGATGATTTTTTTCAATATGGGCGCGAAAACGGCCCTGCCTTCGCTATGACAACGGCTCGTGGAACTGCAAAAGAAAATTAGTAAAAATACAAAAAAAAGTTTATTTAGTTACAAGTTCTGTGATGAGGTTCAAAAAGCATTTGTTGGGATTTCTTTTTTATCACTGTCGTTGACCAGGGTGTGTCTTCAGTTAAGGATCACAATTGTTTTTCGTAGATATCCCTGTAGACTGAAATGTATCGATTCAATGGAACAGAAAAAAAAGGAAGTTATTTTTTAAACATACGCACCGTAGCGGGGTCGCTAGAGGGTGTCGTCGGTGATGTCATCGCGAGGATTACTAGGGGGTTTCGGGTCTTTCAACATCATACCGCGCCGACCCGACCAGAGATGATCAGTTTCTGGTCCACCCTCGATAAGCGCTTTCAGACAATGGGAAAATTACGTTTGGGCTTGGTACGATACCTTGCAAGTGCTTCTGATTGGCGACAGTCCAGTCAGAGTCACTTTCCATTTAGAGGCGAACTGTACATGAGCTCGTCCGAAAATGTGAAACAATTTACCTATTGTCAGTCAGTCAGTTAAGTGCCATACGTCATACACGCTTGGGCGATCATGTCTCGAAAGAGACATGACTGACTGGGCAAAAGATTATCCCGCAGTAGGTTGCCATTGCTTTCCGCGGTAGACTGGTTGCCGACCAAGTCTATAGAACCCAATCTGTCCTGTTATTTAACCCATAACTGGAAGGAATAGACGGATTAATACCTTACCCAAGGGTATTTGCGTGTAAGTGAATGCAATGAATCAGGCTGGAATTCTAACTCGGCTCCCCGAATTCTCGTTCCGAGCCGATATCCAATGCGCCACAACGCACAGCCTTTACATAGTTACCTATTGTACGGCTATTATTAATTTAATAAATAATAAAATAAAAAAAAAAAATAAAAAAAAAAAAGGGAAAAAACTCGACTACGAATTAATCACGATACATTAATTTAAACTTATTTATGCATTTTATCTTATTTACGAGTACTAATAAAATGAAGAGAAATCAGAAATCCAGAATTTCGGGGCATTTTAGCTAACAATTTGTTTTGAAATCCAGGCACTCGCTCTTTTGATCCATAACCAATTAGTAGATAGCCCTGTAGACTGAAATGTATGGATTCAATGGAACAGAAAAAAAAGGAACTTAAAGAATGACTATGATATTTGGTACAACATATTTGCAGAATCACAGTCGAGTATGAGTTTTGTTTAACGGCATATCAACACCTCTATGGGTTATTTAATGCCAAAAAGGTGGGATTTAATGTATTTTTTTTTCATGTTCATTTATAGTAAGAAAGTTGATTTAGTCATATTTTAATGAAAGAATTTTTGTTTTTATTCTTTTATTTAAAAAAAACTGAAAATATCTTCTAATTTTGTATTCAAAAATGTTTTGCTGAGAATAAATTTTTTCCTTCAAAAATGTGTTATGATTATAATTTTTTCTTTAAAAATGTATTGTTGGTAATATTTTTCTTTCAAAAATGAAGATTTTTCTAAAAGTCTATTTTTATGTATATATTTCTATAAAAGTGTATTTATATACTTTAATAGTGTTTTGACTCCAGTTTGGGGATTAATTCAGTCAGTTAAGTGCCATACGCCATACACGCTTGGGGGATCATGTCTCGAAAGAGACATGACTGACTGGGCAGAAGATTATCCCGCAGTGGGTTACCATTGCTTTCTGCGGTAAACTGGTTGCCGACCAAGGCTATAGAACCCAATCTGTTCTTTATTTAACCCATAACTGGAAGGGAGAGACGGATTAATACCTTTCCCAAGTGCATTTGCGTGTAAGTGAATACAATGGATTCAACTGGAATTCGAACTCGGCTCCCCGGTTTCTTGTTCCGAGCCGATATCCACTGTACCACAACGCACATCCTGGGGATTAATTATTTGTCCTTAATGTGATGTCCGGGCGAGTATAAATAGAACCCGCTCGGTTGAGGTGAGAACTCTTCAGTAGACAGCGAACCTTTTTTGTTTGTTATAATCGTGTCGCCTCAAGCAAGGTATTTTACTGCCACCGTTGTGCAGGGGGTTACATAGGAGGGAAGTTGTGAGAAAGTGTGAGAGGTTGTAGGGGGTGTCAGGAAGAGAGTAAGAGAAGGAAGAGAATACTGATGAGTGGGGTGGACGGAGAAAAAAGCATGAGAGAGAGGATGTAAGATAGAGAGACAGAGAATGACTATTGACTTTACATTTGAATTCTTGAAGATTGTAGGTGTCGGGAAGCAAGTATGCGGAAGGGAATTCCACAGGCGGGAAGTGCGAGAAAAGAAGTTACTAGAGTAGAATTTGCGTTTGCAATTTATTGGTTTCACAGTAAAAAGGTGGGACCTAGTTGCTAATCTTGTGGCTCGAGTAAATTCATATATAGGGGGATGTTAGATTTGTATATGTGCAGGATTGTTTCGGACGGGAATAACGTCCTGGCTCCACACAGAGAACCGACTTTCTTAGCAGCGGATTTAGCTATGGATTCTATATAGTTATTCCACTTGAGGTCTGATGTGTGAGTTAATCCGAGGAGATGCAGTGTTTTACTTTCAGAGAGAGAAGCCTGATCCATGTTAATGGGCGGGAGGAACGATTGTCTGTTGTGGTTATTAGATAGCAACTTCGTTTTGGAAGCATTAAAATTTACGAGTCATTTGTAACCCCAATCCACCATGGATTGGAGGTCCTTTTCAAGCTCTGCAGCAAGGTTTGCTTTGTCAGCCTCAGCAGATTTTTGATCTAGACGAGAGTAAACTGTAGTGTCGTCAGCATATATGCCCACTTGGGATCTTATTAAATCAGGCAGATCGTTAATATAAATAAAGAAAAGCGTAGGACCTAGAATAGATCCTTGAGGGACACCTGCATTCATGTGATAGTGTTGGGAAGCGTGTCCGTTCAATACTAACTTCATTGTATGGTTTGAAGGACTAGATTAGGTCAAATCCAGTTATACCATAGCCCTGCAGTTTGCATAGAAGGCCAGCATGCCAGACTCGGTCAAACGCTTTGGAGATGTCAAGGGCAACAGTTCGGGCTTCGCCGTTTTTGTCGAGGGCCTGGTGTACACCTGGTGATGAAGATGAGATAATTTGACAAGCTTCGAATGAACGAAACATTACCCCCTCAACAGCAAAAAACAAAAACCCCAAAAAATGTAAAGTGAATTCGACAACAACACGTGGAAATCTTTGAATTAACAACGCAAGTGAAACTTCGAATTGACAGCAAGAAAAAAAAAGGTTTCGCTTCACAGACACTGATTCAAGGTTGACTCTCTATTCTCTTACTCTATCTCTTTCTCTTCAATTATTATGTATATATTGAAATAAAAATCTATTATTGCAATTTATCCCACGGAACTTTGTTAATTTTCCAATAGTATATATATATATATATATATATATATATATATTCAAATAGTGTATATAATTTTATATATATAGTGTATCGAGGCAGCAGATAATTTTCTAAACATATACTGTTAAATATAAGAGACAATGAATGCATATTATGTTTCATCATAAGCCGTTTAAACATCGTATTTTGGCTTTAATTTCAGATGAAATTCTGGATAATTTTGTATTAAGTTGGTTCTAAGCTTTCGGCTCACATGAACCATTTTCAGAGAGCTTACAATTATTATCAACACATGATGAAATCGTAGCTGACGGTGGATGTTTTCTATATTAACGTCCTTGTAACCTCTCTGAAGATAGCTCATGTGAGCCGAAAGCTTAGAACTAACTCAATAAAAAATTATCCAAATATTTGAGGATTTTTGTCTTTATTTTCACCTGAAATTAAAGCCAAAATACGATGTTTAGAACGGCTCATGATTAAACATAATAAACATTCAGTGTCTCTTAATATTTATCAGTATATGTTTAGAACATATATGTATATATGCACTGAAATGAATGAAACGCTTAAAAATGAATGAATTACGCTTTCAGGATCTGCGAATCACCTACTTTAAAAGAAAAGAATTTATCAGAGAGTGACATGAGCATGACGTCATCACCTTTGAATCCGTGACTTCGACAAGAAAGAATTTAGATGATCACGTGACCTTACTCATCAGCGAAGTTTAATTCTCTTCACACGCAAAAGAGGGACTTGAGTGATCTGCTATCCTTCTAATGCACTGGTATTCTTTTTTATTCTGAAACTGCCCTTGATCCAGCGCTGTTAAAGAGGCAGTCCCCTAACCTAGGGGACTGTAACGTTACAGTCCCCTAGGTTAAGAGACTGTCTCTCTAAAAGCGCTGGAACAAGTACTTCAATTATAACGCGAGGTGACAAACTAGCAGTATAGCCCGGCGTTGCTCGGGTGTAATGAAAACTTTAAAACTAATCCATGGTCCTGGAGCTCAGACTCTTTGGACGTTGGCACGAAAGACTAAAAAGCAATAGTTGTTTCCAGTTAAAGCGAAACCGTAGACTGAAAGAAAAATTAATTAATGTAAATCAAATTTTGATTTCCTGGTATCGATATCAAATAAGTATTTTCGCCGTAAACTGAATTTTGAAGGCTAAATATGCCCTCTGAGTAAATGGTATCATGGCTGAGACTAAGAACTACAATTATACCTACTTAGAGCCAAACCCGAAGCAGAAACTAAAATAAAAGGGCTGAAAAAGTACAGACATACAAGCAGATAAAGAGACACCCACACAAACATCTTGCCTTATATATATATATATATATATATATATATATATATTATCGATTTTCTGCACTATTGTAAGAACTGCAACCTTGAAACTTCTGAATGTCATTTCTTATGAGTTTCGTCTATGAGTGAATCAAATTTGATTAAAATCGGACCACTCGTTCTATAACCTGATTTTTTTCGATTATCGATTTTCGATATTTATCTGAGGTGCCTCGACACAAAACTTAGCTAAGAACACTCGCAGACGCTTATAGTACAACTGTGTAAAGTTTCAAGAAAATCTGTTCAGCTGTTTCGGAGTCTATAGGTAACGGGGACGCACACACAGACAAATAAATAAGTTTAGATTTAGATTTTTGATGTGTTTCCCGGAGGCCTTTACCCCCCTCAAATCTTTCCAAAACATCCTTATTTCCGTGCAAATGTAAATGCTGAACTCAAATCGATAATTGTTTATTGACGAAACTTGCCTTTTAACGACCAGAAAAATATCGAACTTCTTGTCGCTGTTTATCTCACCCCGTAACCCCGCTTCAAAAATGTTATTCACTGCAGAATGACTTCACGCGTAGTTTGCCGATTTTTCAGCCTTTTTACTTCCTTTTTGCAATTACTACGCGGAAATTGAGTTCCGAAACCAAACAAATCGCGGAGTAATTGTTCAAAGGAAGTAAATAGGCCGAAAAAAGTAGCCTACGCCTCAAGTCATTCAGCGGTAAATCAGATATGAGAACGGTGGTAAGAGGTGAGATATAGTCCGATTTTTTCTGGTCGATAACATGAAAAAAGGTAGGTTTCTTCAATAAACAATTATCGATTTGAGTTCAGCATATACATTTGTACGGAATTAAGGATGTTTTCAAAAGATTTGACGGGACAAAGACCTTCGGGGAACAAATCAAAAATTAACCAACTTATTTTACGACACACATCACAAATGAAAAGAATTCCCGAAGACAGGACTCGCCAACAATCAAGGGATGATGACTTCCCTTTTAACGACGACGTTGAGGAGCAGAAAGATATAGAACATGAAAGAGAGGACGAGGAGAAAGAAGAAGGAGATGCCCCTAGAGCCCTAAGACGAACAAAACGCCATTTAAGAAAATCCCAAAGATATGCAGGCAACTGTTCGGAAGAAGAGGGAAACAATCTGAATGCAAATTAGGGAGCAGATGTGATGTTCGCGCGAGTATAAATAGAACCCGCTCGGTTGAGGGGCTGGAACTCTTCAGTAGGGAGCAAATATAGCTGGGACCTAACTGGTGCTACCACTCCGGGTCAGAGTGGACCAGGGAACAACACTAATTAAGATGTGGTTCCATGCTTCTCACAACCTCCCAGTCAGAGGACTTGCTGCCGGATGTAGTTTACCGTCATGCTCAGGACCAGAATCATAGTTGATACCCAAACTTATGTATTGCCTTGGGACTATTGCAATGATTTATGCAGCAGGTTAGACAGGATTATATCGAAAGCAATGAGTCTACAAATAGATACTCTGAGTTCCAGGCACTGGAGAAAACAACGGGAAAGAACTTCACCATAATTTCAGAAAAAAAATGTCATAATAATTCGCATAAAATAAAGAAAAAGACTATGTGCAAAGACATGACAGCTTTGGGTAGGAAGGAAAATAGTATTTAAAACAGTTATGGATTAAATAGTAAGGTAGACCGGATAACCTAACTTTGGTAAAAATCACAATTCCAAACCTTCTGTGAGGGACTGAGAAATCGCTCCTCTATCTTTCCTAACAGTTGATAGCAATTCAGTTAAGTCAGTTAACTGCCATACGTGATACACGCTTTGGGCGATCATGTCTCGAAGGAAACATGACTGGGCAGAAGATTATCCCGCAGTAGGTTGCCGTTACTTTCTGCGGTAGGCTGGATGCCAGCCAAGGCTGTAGAACCCAATATCTTTTTATTTGACTCATAGCTAGAAGGAGATAACGTGTATTATATTATTAAGTAGTAATTAGTAGGTAATCAGTTTATTACTTCATAACAAAATAAAACTGATCCCCCACTTTATGCCCAATAGAAGCCTTAATCATATTTTAAACTATGATATTCAGTCAGTCAGTTAAGTGCCATACGTGAAACACGCTTGGTCGATCATGTCTCGAAGGTGACATGACTGACTGGGCAGAAGATTATCCCGCAGTAGGTTGCCATTACTTTCTGCGATAGACTGGTTACCAACCAAGGCTATAGAACCCAATCCCTCCAGTTATTTAACCCATAGCTGGAGGGAAGAGACGGATTAATACCTTTCCCAAGGGTATTTGCGCGTAAATTCACAGACAATAAAAAAAGTAATCTCCTGACCACCACGATTGCCTATACGAAGAAAATAAATAAAATTAAAAAGAGGTGTCGCTTAATGAATAAGATTGTTGGTTGGTTGTTTTGTTTTTTATGGCATATTGACCTCCGCGGGTCATTTATTGCCAATTAAATTTTATTTATTTATTGCTGGTAATACTTTTTTCTTTTCAACAATTTATTGTTGATTTTTATATAAGTTTTGTGTCTAGTAATACTTTTTTTTTCTTTTCGAGTATCAAGATTCATTGAGATTTGTTTTTAAGGGCAGGGTTCCCATGTCCTACCCTTGTTATTTAACCCATGACTGGAGGGAAGTGACGGATTAATACCTTTCCCAAGGGTACCGGTGCTTAAGTGAATGCAGGGTATTCAACTGGAATTCGAACTTGGCTCACCGATTTCTCTTTCCGAGTCGATATCCACCGCACCACAACGCACATTCGTCACTAAATGTTTACAGCACCTGGTTTTCCCAAGCGGTCACCCATCTAAGTACTGACCAGGCTCAATGTTGCTTAACTTCGGTGATCGAACGAGAACCGGTGTATTCAACGTGATATGGCCGAAAGATAGACCGGATTGAGTAACATTTGGAAAACTTGTAATTCTAAACTGTGGGGAAGGTACCGGGAAATTATATCACTATCTTTTCTAACAGTTGATAGCATTTCACGGCTAATAACAAAGGAAAATATGGAGAGCTATAACTGCCTACACCATGAAAAGAAATAGCATGAAAAAAGGTTATGCCGAGTGTTGTGTTGTGTTGTGTTGAGGAAGTTAGTAGGAAAAGGAAGACACGAACACAGGACTTGTAACAAGATATGTTGAAAAACAAGAATACAGAAGGGTAAGTCTGAGTGGAAACCTCCTCTCAACTGTGACAAATAGTCTAAGTATGTCTTCTCCCTGGCGTCTGTCCTGCGTCTGCGCATACAGAGCCTAACCGGTATTTATAATGAACGGAACAGTCCATTCTAGAGGGGTTCTACCCCAACACCGAGTAAACTAGAACATTGTAATATTTAGAAAATGCATAGCAATTCACAGATAGTAAAGAAATGAATCTGTAAAGAAATTAACCTTTTGGCATTCAAAAATATTAAGACTATGACTTCCTGGTGAGCATGAAGCTAGACCATGTAGGTACCCTCAGCAGTGTCGGAGCAAATGAAAAATGGACAATTGCTGCTATTTCCTGCATGGAGCTGCCCAATCCTAAATTTCCAGACTTGATAGAGCCCTTCCTCTCGCTTTATCTTTATTCTTCTTCTATGTGCCTTGACCTTTCAGGACGTAGGCGATCATGGCTTTACACGTCTCCCAATCCCTGGTGGCTCTTAGCAGGCTTTCTTCTGTTACACCACGCAACCCCCATTCTGTCATCGACTTGCTCAGTCCCTTCAAATATGTTATCCACTGATTTCCCCTGTTTCTTTTTTTCCTCTATCTGGCCTGTTAGTATCAGGTTTTCCAAGCCCTCCCTCCTGGTTGCATGCCCCAAGAACTTTAGCTGTCTCTTCCTGATGCTCCAAGAGTCAAATCAGGCTGAAATAGAGTATTGCTGTCATATTTGGTCTTGAGTTGCCCAATCCCCATTTTAAAATATTGATAGAGTCCTTCTCAACAACTTCATCCGTAGAAGAGTTAAATCAAACGAAAAAATGGAATATTGCTGCCATATGAGTACTGGGGGATCTCACTCATAATTTTCCAGCCTTGATGGAGTATCTCTACCTTACTTCATCGTTTCAAAAGTCTGATTAGATCCAAAACTGAGTATTGCTACCATATCTGGGCTGCAGAATCTCAATCCTCATTTTCCTGCGCAGATAGATTTGAGAAGAGTTTTGGAATGAGAAGTCGGTTAGCCGACTTCGAATTCCTGTAGGTTTCATGACATTCATTATACACAAATATCCTTTGTAATGCGCGTTGTGGTGATTTGGATATCGGTTCGGAACGAGAAATCGGAGAGCCGTGTTCGATTACCACTCGAATCCGTTGCATTCACTTTCTCGCCAATGTCCTTGGAAAAGTAATAATCAGTTTGTTCTCCCTCCAGCTATGGATTAAATAACAGAATAGACTGAGTTCTATAGCCTTGGTTGGCAACTAGTCTACCGCATAAAGTAATGGCAACCTAATGCGGGAAAATCTTTTCCCAGTTAGTCATGTCTCTTTCGAGATATGATCGCCTAATCGTTTATCACGTATGTCACTTAACTGAATGACCCTTTGAAAAGTATGATGCTGTTTTACTCCCTTTTGCGGGTTAAACAGTAGGGCATATGTCTGAAGAAATCATAGTTATAAATTTTTCTAATGCGATATCTACTCACAAAGATAAAAAAAAACTGTTCTAACAATCCAAAGCTGCTTTAAATAATCCACAGAATATCTTCTTCTTCTTTTATGTGCCCTCTCCTTTCATGGCTTTCCACATCTTCTATCACTGGTGGCTCTTAGCATGCTTTCAATGTTACACTACGCAACCCTCGTTCCGTCATCCACCTGATCAGGTCCTTCAAATAAGTTATACGCTACTTTCCCCTGTCTCTTTTCCCCTCTATCTGGCCTGTTAGTATCAGGTTCTCCAAGCCCTCCTTCCTCATTGCATGTCCCAGAAACTTTAGCTGTCTTTTCTTGATGCTCAATATTAATTTCCTTCTCGTTTCCATCCTTTCCAAAACCTCATTATTGCTCACATGCTCGGTCTATGATATTCGCAGCATCCTTCTGTAGAACCACATTTCAGTTGCTTCATGTTTTTCCTTCATCTTCGATTATATTGTCCAACATTCACTGCCATATTGAAGAACCGACATCACATAGCAATCAAGTACTCTCTTCTTTGTTTCTAGCGAAATTGTCATGTTTCTTAATATTTTACACAACTTCTGGAATGCATCCTTGTGCTTTTGGATCTCAGGAATATAAATGTATAGAAACTGCTATGATCACAAAGTGAGGGTTCAGTTTATATATTGATTGTAATATGGAACTGATCCCCCACTTTCTTTCCAGTATGCTATTGTAGAACCACATTTCAGTTGCTTCAAGTCTTTCCTTCATCTTTGATGATATTGTCCAACATTCACTTTCATATTGAAGAACTGACATCACATCGCAATCCAGTACTCTCTTCTTTGTTTCTAGCGAAATTGTCCTGTTTCTTAATATTTTACTCAACTTCTGGAATACTTCCTTGGCCATGCCAATTCGCCTTCGGATCTCAGTGTCGCACTTTCCATCTTCTGTTAGAACACTTTTCTATCCATGACAAATATTCAGACGAGCTACAATCTTTATTTCAACCAGTTCAGACCTTCACAGCTAGAACTCACCATTCCGTTCAAAGGGTTGATTTGTTCCTTTTGTATTCGATCTGAGACAGCCCCCCACCCTAACCGAGCGCCGCTACATTTTGAAACACCGGAGCGGGTGATCACCTGATCAGTTCGATCTGAATCATTTCAAATCTATATTCAGCTGTTTATCTATCCTTCATATACTCATAAACTTCACTTTTCTTTCCTCGACAACAACCTCATCCATTAATCCTCTAGCTTGAGTGGTTCTTGAGCCTTGTATTGAGTGAACAATAGTATAAAACGTGTAAACAGGTACAGAATTTTTCCACCCGTACACAGACACAATTAGGTTATACATGCGAGGGTGAGCAAAAACAGACACACCTTAATCCTACTACCACTGTCTTATCGTAAGTATATATATATATATATATATATATATATATATGTGTGTGTGTGTGTGTGTGTGTGTGTGTGTGTGTGTGTGTGTGTGTGTTGCCGTCTTTGTTATTTAAACACTTTTTAAAAATCTTATTCTAGGTCATTTATATATTTTGAGCAAGACAACTAGTTTCCTTTGGTTCTTGGCTTGCCCATATTTTCTGTCACTTTGAAAATAAATTATCTTTTTCTCTTTATTTATTTTTCACGCCTCACCGCTTTCCAGGGGAGTGTTCATTCTTTTCTGAACGCTTTCTCTAACTGCAAGCTACTAAATAGGTTTCTAATGTTTCTTTTCTTCAGACTAAATAGTATTTTGAATATACAATAAGAGCTTTCTTTCAAACTATTTCATTTTTAATTGCTTCTATTTCGCCACCTGTTTTCTTCTGTGTCCTGAATATGATGTCGACTTCCAGACACTCTTTTCCCCTGTGTATAATAGACAGCTATGTCGTTTCTTTTTCAGAAAAGAAGTGAAAGCAACTAAATTGGAGTAAATAGACTAAACTATCGCCCGGTTCACACTCCACCCACGTCTATTGAACAGGTGTAGAGGCTCATCCCTTGTTCCCTATTTAGGATGTGGTTTCCGGGTTTCTCTTTTCCAATATTTTCACTTTTCTTTTTTTTCTTTTTTTTTTTCAATTGGAGTAGATAGACTAAACTATCGCCCTGTTCACACTCCACCCACGTCTATTGAACAGGTGTAGAGGCTCATCCCTTGTTCCCTGTTTAGGATGTGGTTTCCGGCTTTCTCTTTTCCAATATTTTCATTTTCTTTTTTTCTTTTTATTTTTTTTTTCAATTGCAGTAGATAGACTAAACTATCGCCCGGTTCACACTCCACCCACGTCTATTGAACAGGTGTAGAGGCTCATCCATTGTTCCCTGTTTAGGATGTGGTTTCCGGCTTTCTCTTCTCCAATCTATTCACTCTTACGTAGCCCCCTGCACATCAGTGGTGTTACCACCTTGCTCGGGGTGATACGATTAAAAAAAAACAAAAGAAAAACAAAAAAAACAAGGTAAAAATCAAAGATAAAAAAAAATTCATGATGTCATTCTTTAATCTCTATAAATACAATAGCTTTTTAATGTATGCCCGTATATCTCAGCCAAAGATACCCAGTTATGTATATGAAAAAGATAAAAAGCACATGCTAGATGATGTTGGATGTTATCCGAGGTCACCATGGATCATAATGCCAATCTGAGGTCACCATGGATCATAATGCCAATCTGAGGTCACCATGGATCATAATGCCAATTTCTAAATTATAGTCATATTGTTGACTAGACAAACGCCGAGTTGTGTCATAAAAGTCAAAGATCAAGCATTATCTATCCACGATTTTAGTTAAGGTAAAATTGAGTATCGGGAAGAGACAACTAAAGTTCCTGGGACATGCAATGAGGAAGGAGCGCTTGGAGAACCTGATACTAACAGGCCAGATAGTAGGGAAAAGAGACAGAGAAAAGCAGCGGATAACATATTTGAAGTGCCTGAGCAGCTGGATGACAGAACGGGGGATGAGAGACGTTACAGGCGAAAGCGTGCAAAGCTTGCACCAGGAATAGGGAGACGTAGAAGGCCATGATCGCCTACGTCCTGAAAGGACAAGTTACATAAAAGAAGAATATACGTGCGTTGTGATGCAGTGGATATCGACAAATAGGGTTACCGAGTTTGAATTCCAGTTGAATTCCTTGAATTCACTTACGCAAAAATATACTTGGGAAAGGTATTATTCCGCCTCTTCATTCCAGTTATGGATTAAATAATAAGACAAACTAGGTTCTATAGACTTGGTTGGCAGCCAGTCTGCCGCAGAATACAATGGCGTCCTACTGCGTCATAATCTTTTACTCAGTCAGTCATGTCTCTTTTAAAACATGATCGCCCAAGCGTGTATCACGTATGGTACTTAACTGACTGACTGAATAAAATAGTTGAAAACATGATTAAGGCCTCTACTGAGCATAAAGAGGGGGATCAGTTTCATATTGTTATGAATTAATAACTGACAATGCTTCATTTGATAAAATATGAAGATGAAAGTAAATACTAGTCAGAAATTAATAATAATGGCTGAAAATGCTTCATCTAATAAAAAATGAATGAAAGTAAATACTAGTCAAAAATTAATAATAATGGCTGAAAATGCTTCATCTAATAAAAAATGAAGATGAAAGTAAATACTAGTCAAAAATTAATAATAATGGCTGAAAATGCTTCATCTAATATCAAAATAAGATGAAAGTAAATACTAGTCAAAAATTAATGATAATGGCTGACAATGCTTCATTTAATAAAAATGAAGATGAAAGTAAATACTAGTCAAAAATTAATAATAATGGCTGACAATGCTTCATCTAATAAAAAATGAAGATGAAAGTAAATACTAGTCAAAAATGAATAATAATGGCTGACAATGCTTCATCTAATAAAAAATGAAGGTGAAAGTAAATACTAGTCAAAATTAATAATAATGGCTGACAATGCTTCATCTTATAAGAAATGAAGATGAAAGTAAATACGTCAAAAATTAATAATAATGGCTGACAATGCTTCATTTAATAAAAAATGAAGATGAAAGTAAATACTAGCCAAACATTAATAATAATGGCTGACAATGCTTCATTTAATAAAAAATGAAGATGAAAGTAAATACTAGTCAAAAATTAATAATAATGGCTGACAATGCTTCATCTAATAAAAAATGAGAAGATGAAAGTAAATACTAGTCAAAAATGAATAATAATGGCTGACAATGCTTCATCTAATAAAAAATGAAGGTGAAAGTAAATACTAGTCAAAATTAATAATAATGGCTGACAATGCTTCATCTTATAAGAAATGAAGATGAAAGTAAATACGTCAAAAATGAATAATAATGGCTGACAATGCTTCATTTAATAAAAAATGAAGATGAAAGTAAATACTAGTCAAAATTAATAATAATGGCTGACAATGCTTCATCTTATAAGAAATGAAGATGAAAGTAAATACGTCAAAGAACAATAATAATGGCTGACAATGCTTCATTTAATAAAAAATGAAGATGAAAGTAAATACTAATAAAACATTAATAATAATGGCTGACAATGCTTCATCTAATAAAAAATGAAGATGAAAGTAAATACTAGTCAAAAATTAATAATAATGGCTGACAATGCTTCATCTAATAAAAAATGAAGATGAAAGTAAATACTAGTCAAAAATTAATAATAATGGCTGACAATGCTTCATTAATAAAAAATGAAGGTGAAAGTAAATACTAGTGAAAAATTAATAATAATGGCTGACAATGCTTCATCTAATAAAAAATGAAGATGAAAGCAAATACTAGTCAAAAATTGAATAATAATGGCTGACAATGCTTCATCTAATAAAAAATGAAGATGAAAGTAAATACTAGTCAAAAATTAATAATAATGGCTGACAATGCTTCATTTAATAAAAAATGAAGATGAAAGTAAATACTAGTCAAGAATTAATAATAATGGCTGACAATGCTTCATTTAATAAAAATGAAGATGAAAGTAAATACTAGTCAAAAATTAATAATAATGGCTGACAATGCTTCATTTAATAAAAAATGAAGGTGAAAGTAAATACTAGTGAAAAATTAATAATAATGGCTGACAATGCTTCATCTAATAAAAAATGAAGATGAAAGCAAATACTAGTCAAAAATTGAATAATAATGGCTGACAATGCTTCATCTAATAAAAAATGAAGATGAAAGTAAATACTAGTCAAAAATTAATAATAATGGCTGACAATGCTTCATTTAATAAAAAATGAAGATGAAAGTAAATACTAGTCAAAAATTAATAATAATGGCTGACAATGCTTCATCTAATAAGAAAAATGAAGATGAAAGTAAATACTAGTCAAAAATTAATAATAATGGCTGACAATGCTTCATCTAATAAAAAATGAAGGTGAAAGTAAATACTAGTCAAAAATTAATAATAATGGCTGACAATGCTTCATCTAATAAAAAATGAAGATGAAAGTAAATACTAGTCAAAAAATTAATAATGGCTGACAATGCTTCATCTAATAAAAAATGAAGGTGAAAGTAAATACTAGTCAAAAATTAATAATAATGGCTGACAATGCTTCATCTAATAAAAATGAAGATGAAAGTAAATACTAGTCAATAATTAATAACAATGGCTGTCAATGCTTCATCTAATAAAAAATGAAGATGAAAGTAAATACTAGTCAAAAATTAATAATAATGGCTGACAATGGTTCATTTAATAAAAAATGAAGATGAAAGCAAATAGTTGTCAAAACTTAATAATAATGGCTGACAATGCTTCATCTAATAAAAAATGAAGATGAAAGTAAATACTAGTCAAAAATTAATAATAATGGCTGACAATGGTTCATTTAATAAAAAATGAAGATGAAAGCAAATAGTTGTCAAAACTTAATAATAATGGCTGACAATGCTTCATCTAATAAAAAATAAAGACGAAAGTAGACGCTATTAAAATAATTAATTAAGTGTGACAATGCTTCATTCATAAAATATGAAGGCAAAGGTAAATAATGATCAAAAATAAATAAGGCTGACAATTGATTATCTAATAAATATGTCGATGAAAATAAATACTATTAAAACGTTATTACTAATGGCAGACAAGGCTTTATCTTTTCAAAACAGACAAGGCTTTATCTTTTAAAAACAGACAAGGCTTCATCTTTTAAAAATGAAGAAAAAAGTAAATACTTGTCAAAAATTATTAATAATGTCAGACAATGCTTCATATTTTAAAAATGAAAATAAAAGCAAATTTTAATTAAAAATTAATAATAATGACAGACAAACTTGGATCGCCTTTAATCACCCGACTAAATTAGCTCAGACACGCGAAGGAACGGTATATAATGAAATTATATTAAACAAAATTTAAGACTGACACGGTGTAGATTTATATATATATATATATATTTTTTTATAGATACAAAATTATAAGCAAGTCAAAGCTAAGTGATGTAAAAAAAAAAAATTTGCTGGTAATTTAAAAGCAAGCTAAGTCCAAGAATTTAAGTACCTAGGAAGTGTTCTAACAGGAGATGGAAAGTGCGACACGGAGATCCGAAGGCGAATTGGCATGGCAAAGGACGCGTTCCAGAAGATGAGCAAAATACTAACACACAGGAAGATCTCAATAGAAACGAAGAAAAGAGTGCTAGACTGCTACGTGATGTCAGTTCTACAATACGGCTGTGAATGCTGGACAATATCATCAAAAATGAGGACAAAACTGGAAAAATGTGGTTCTACAGAAGGATGCTACGGATATCGTGGATTGAGCATGCAAGCAACGATGAGGTGTTGGAAAGAATGGCAACAAAAAGGAAATTGATGCTGAGCATCAGGAAGAGACAACTGAAGTTCCTGGGACATGCAATGAGGAAGGAGAGCCTGGAGAACCTGATACTGACTGGACAGATAGAAGGAAGGAGAGACAGAGGAAGGAAGCGGATAACATATTTGCAGGGTCTGATCGGGTGGATGACGGAACGGGGGTTGCCAGGAGCAACAGGAGCAAACATACTAAGAGCCACAAGGGATAGGGAGACGTGGAGATCCATGATCGCCTACGTCCTGAAGTGACAGGGCACATAGAAGAAGAAGAATATTCGGGATCAATTATCACTACGGGGCGGTGGTTTGCCCAGTTCGCAACGCGCTGAATTCAGACGAAGCTTTTTTTGCTATATCTACAAAAATATTTCCTCGCTCATTCAGAAAAAAACAAAAGAAAGAAAGAAAAAGAAAAGAAAAGGAAAGAGAACTAACAGTATAAAGAGAAAGAAAGTTAAAATTAACGTCTTAGCTCAACACCAGCGTCTATTGCAATTCATCTGCTTCCTTAACATTCAATTTAGTTTTAAAGTTTTGGGATATATATATATATATATATATATATATATATATATATATATATATATATATATATATTAATAAACAAATTAAGTAAATAATTAAAATCTCGAAACAAAAACCCAAGTAAAAGTAATGATAACAATAAACAACACATTGCCAATGGTAAATAATGAAAAATTTAATAACAGTATGAAATTTGGTTGACTATCTATCATATTAGTTTTTTTTTTTAACTTGACCAATGACAGCAATAAACACAAGAATAAAAAAAATAGCATTAATATTTTCTACAAAAACCAAATGCAAATCACTTACAAACAGGACGAATTTTAACTTCAAAACGTCATCCGAAAATACCTAAACTCCCATTGACGTAAACAAAAAAAAATAAATTAACTCTTATACAAAATTTAAAACTGCGACCCTCATCGTCAAAAATAACAATTCACCTGCAAGATCTAAACTACAGTGAACTTTTACGAATTTACATGTTCTTTGAAGAACTGCGTTCTGGATCCACCGAATTTTGTAAATAATTCTATCGGCCACACAACTACGAAACTGAATCGAAAACCCACGCTGCGTCTCTCAGAACAGAGCTGCAGTCGATCGCATTTAAATAGACACGGAGACCAATCAAACCCTATTCGTAACATGCACGTTGACAACACAAATATTATAGCATAATTAATATGGATATTATAGCATAATTAATATGGATATTATAGCATAATTAATAAGGATATTATAGCATAATTAATATGGATATTATAGCATAATTAATAAGGATATTATAGCATAATTAATATGGATATTATAGCATAATTAATATGGTTATTATAGCATAATTAATATGGATATTATAGCATAATTAATATGGATATATAATATGCAAAAAAGGTTAAAAATAACGGAAACATTAATAAAAAGGCATTAATGAAAAAAAAAAGGAAAAACTAACACGAATAATATCATCTACGAACACGCTAACAAAGTACTTAGCATGTTTGGAACATAAAGTTTTATATTCTGAAAATAAAAAGTCATAAGGTCACATGAAAAATTACATAACAAATTAACCATAATACCTTTCCTGTCATTTTTCATAAAATCTTCTCACATGTCTATCTATTTTTTCTTTTTTTTTTTAATCATATCACCTCAAGCAAGGCGGTAACGCCACTGATGCGCAGGGGGCTACGTAAGGGTAAAAAGAATGGAAAAGAGAAAGCCGGAAACCACATCCTAAACAGGAAACAAGGGATGAGCCTCTTCACCTGTTCAATAGATGAGGGTGGAGTGTGAACCGGGCGATAGTTTAGTCTATCTACTCCAATTGAAAAAAAAAGTAAAAAAGGAAAAGAGTGAAAAGATTGGAAAAGAGAAAACCGGAAACCGCATCCTAAACAGGAAACAAGGGATGAGCCTCTTCACCTGTTCAATAGATGTGGGTGGAGTGTGAACCGGGCGATAGTTTAGTCTATCTACTCCAATTGAAAAAAAAAAGTAAAAAAGGAAAAGAGTGAAAAGATTGGAAAAGAGAAAACCGGAAACGGCATCCTAAACAGGAAACAAGGGATGAGCCTCTTCACCTGTTCAATAGATGAGGGTGGAGTGTGAACCGGGCGATAGTTTAGTCTATCTACTCCAATTGAAAAAAAAATAATAAAAAAGGAAAAGAGTGAAAAGATTGGAAAAGAGAAAACCGGAAACCGCATCCTAAACAGGAAACAAGGGATGAGCCTCTTCACCTGTTCAATAAATGTGGGTGGAGTGTGAACCGGGCGATAGTTTAGTCTATCTACTCCAATTGAAAAAAAAAGTAAAAAAGGAAAAGAGTGAAAAGATTGGAAAAGAGAAAACCGGAAACCGCATCCTAAACAGGAAACAAGGGATGAGCCTCTTAACCTGTTCAATAGACGTGGGTGGAGTGTGAACCGGGCGATAGTTTAGTTTATCTACTCCAATTGAAAAAAAAATAATAAAAAAGGAAAAGAGTGAAAAGATTGGAAAAGAGAAAACCGGAAACCGCATCCTAAACAGGAAACAAGGGAGTTGCCGATGAAATGTGAAATCTCTTTTTAGGGATTTCATGTAGAAATTATCATACAACGGTTTTGAACTTCGAAATTTATTATATATATATAACACTATTTTTGCATGTGGAAAAATGTAAAAATATTTTTTCAAGACTGAGCGAAAGAAATTATTATCAGCGGTATAATTAATTGTGTAGATTATTGTTCCGATATGAGTAGAGAGGAAAATAAAACTAATAGATAATAATTTTTTTTTATTATCGGTTGCAATATGAACGCAGCTAAAGAAGTGTGAAAGAAAATTGAATAAATATTTTGCAGGTGTAAGCGACAGGTCAAACGGGGTATTTCAAATTGTCAGCCATTGTGTGAAACAGCGGAAGTCTTGCAGCTGGTGGAAGCCGGAAAATAAGCAGTAGTCAAAACATGGTTTCGACGATTGTCGAAATTTTTTATAAGGCCAAGTATGGTTAAAATCCTCAAGATTATTGAATTCGCTGAGAACAGATTTTAAAATCTGAAAAATAAATGACATTATTAGTTGGCTAAGTGAAGAAGACGAAAAGAAATGATGTCACTAAGAAATATGGCTGCTTCATTGGTTAAACTAAGGGAATAAAGTAACTCCGCCTCAAAGTGCGAAGGCGGAAGTGATTTGATTGGCTAAAGACTGGATTTGCATGGACACCCCGCCTCCGTCATGCCTCCCCCAAGATAATTTGGGACAGGCATAAAAATAGAGCCTCAGAAGGCCAAAATCAGACAGAGTTGGAGCTAAGTTTGGATTGAGTCGAGATGTAACGACAAAGGGAAAGACGGTTCCCAACCGGGAGCCACGACCGTAGAGACAGAAACGGTCGCCTCTTATAGAGTCCTAGCTGAAGATGTAAAGAAACAGAGAGAGCTAAGTTTGAGTTTCTGCGCTGGGCTAAGGCAGATAAGACGAATTTACCGTCGCCGTCATCCACACACATACAAAGACCACACTTCGGCAGTTTCCGTAAAGCTTCGGTGAAAACTTGTATATGACATTTTGAATCGTCACAACTTGAAAACTCCGATTGGAGTGATAGACATTAGCAACGAAAAACTTAAATTAATGTTGAGAAAACAAACATTACTCTTAGACGAAACTTTCGCTCCGTTGTAAAGATAAGAAATTGAAGACTGTTATATTCTATTTCTTTTTGTCGTTGTTTTTTTTTTTTTTTTATATATATATATATAAAGACTTTTTTCCGCATCTCATTCTGGCGTCATTCTTTTGGTGCCATTTTCATTAACCCAATTGTGCACGCGCGTCTGGTCTGGTTAACTTGGTCAAGAGACAGCTAGGATAAAATTTCACAGCGTGGGTGAGGAAGAACAGCGTTGTAATAAACGACGTGAAGACCAGCTACTGTGTCGAAGTCTTTAATTAAATAGTTTTATATGTTTATATTTACCGGCCTAAATATTTACAATAAATTTTTATTACGAAAACGTGTATCATTCGGCAGGATTCGAACCTTCGACCCCTATCCACATAGGGGAAGCTACCGTGTGATCTGGCACGTCTTAGACCTCTCGACCATCAATGACCACCAACGAGGTTTTAATCAAGCCTATATAACACAATTTTCGATTCATCGCAATAACCATATCGGCTCTGAAATGTAAGACGTGCTAGATCACATGGTAGGTTCCCCTTATGTGGATAGGGGTCGCAGGTTCGAATCCTGCCGAATGACACACATTTTCGTAATAAAAATTTACCGTAAATAATCAGGCCGGTAAATATACAAGACTGTTTGATTAAAAACAGAATAAACAGAATATTTACTTAAATACGAGTATCGATCAAAATAATGTTCAAGCAAATCATTATATATATATATATATATATATATATATATTTGTGTATTTAGGCACAAATGTTCTTTTAAACATGTCAGATTAAATAAATTGCAAACATTATGTCTGCTCATTTTAATAAAATCCGTTCATACTCACGGATAATCTTTCGCGTATTATAATTGAAAGATGTCAGAAATGATCTGTAACGTTGACAGATGTTATTTTCATTCATTTCTCAATGTACCCAAGTACTTTCAACCTCTTTCCGAGATCATCTTCAGGGGTGTGAGTTATGATAACAAAAAAAAAAAATAACCGCAAAACTGCGTTGTTAAAAATAATAAAAAAATTTTCTGCTTCAAATATAACGGTTGACAAATTGCTAGCTTTCATTAGAAAGTGAAAATTACCCAAAATGGAAGTTTTTATAAGTTGTAATGTCATGATCCTGTACATATTAAAGCATGAAAAAACTGTTCTTTTTTACAAACATTTTAGAACATTACTACAGTATTCATAGCTGATTCTATTAATTGATGACTTAAGTGTTTCAACGAATATTGCTTCGAGAATCATATATATATATATATATATATATATATATATATATATATATATATATATCGCCCGGTTCACACTCCACCCACGTCTATTGAACAGGTTAAGAGGCTCATCCCTTGTTCCCTGTTTAGGATGTGGTTTCCGGTTTTTTCTTTTCCAATCTTTTCACTATTACATAGCCCCCTGCACATCAGTGGCGTTACCGCCTTGCTCGGGGTGATACGATTAAAAAAAAAAAAAAAAATATATATATATATATATATATAAACCCCTTTCTTTTACCAAATGGCAATCGTGAATCTTATAAAGTTAGCCAAATAACATACATAAGTATAAATTTGTTCCTAAATACTTATATGTTAATATGGGTCCCACAGCGTAGAATTCTCTATTTGTGTTTGATGCTCAAGATTCAAGTGTGTTTATAAGTGAGGATAAGGACTTAAATTATTTTTTTTCTTTAAGCAGCCAGCAATATTTGAGGTACGGACAAGTAAAATTATTTATAAGTACCTACTTGTTGGAAGTGCAATATATCGACGTACGGGTGCTTAATTTTTTCAGACTGTCAACCCTATAAAAGATTATCTGCGTATCAATGTATTTGTATTATTCCGCTTGGGAAGGTCTAGAAGAAGATCATTTCAAGTGCCTGAACACTAAAAGTAATTTGTATCGCGCGTATATTTTTATTACTTTCAAAGACTTCTGATGTCCACTTTCCTGATAAGTTTTTCACTGGGATTTATCTAAGGTTCACCATCAAAATCTATCTGAAGCTGACCAGAACAATGAAAACTAAAATAGGTTTTATATGTTCCATACAGAAGGATATATATATATTAGAAAAAAAAATCTCTTGGCGTAGGTTTATATTTTGACTAGATTCAATAGAAGCACTCTTTAAAACTTTCCGCTTTAGTAACTTATTTTCTCAGCGGGATTTATTTCGGCTCACAAGCAAGGTTCCTATGAAGCTACTCGAAACAATATTATTATTATTATTATTATTATTATTATTATTGACTCTCCCGTCGATTTCGATGCATGAGGGTCTATCTCAGTTAGACTGCCATACAAAGAATTGTTTTGAGTGGTGAAGGCTTGTGTAGCACCATTCACACTTTTTGGAACTACTGATAACAAACAATCGGTGCAGAATTTCGCCATAGATCGCATGAACAACAGACCTCAGTTATTTCACCCATAAGTGGAGGGAAGAGACGGATTAATACCAATTAATACCTATTCATTTCCCAAGAGTACCAGTGCGTAAGTGAATGCAGAGTGTTCGACCGGAATTGGAACTCGGCTCACCGATTTCTCTTTCCAAGCCAACATCCACCGCACCAAAACGCACATCCGTCACAAAACGCTTACAGCACCTGGTATATATATATATATATATATATATATATATATATATATATATATATATATAGTGCAGTAAATTAATAAATATACAATAACTGATTTTACCGTTTTTTAAGAACGCTCACGTAACTGGGATCGTTTATGAAAGCGCAATTTTCAAAATTAGACGGCACAATCTACAGATTTTGCCACCATTCTAAGATTTGGCTGTTTTCACTATACTCCACGTTATGTCTAGGTTTTTCCATATTTTAATTTCAATTTCCACACGTGGCTAGCCAATTTTGTACATTTTTTAAGTTTTCTACTTTAAATGCAGACCTGTGATTAGACCATCTAATTTTAAAAGTATATTTGGTTGATCCCAAATATGTTTTGTTTTGACCATTTAAATCATGTAAATGACTTCTTTTCTACTACAAAACCAACCCGGCAACCAACATTAAATACTATTTCATGACATTAATCCATATAATATACTAGAATTTTTTAAAGAAATCAAAATGTAATCCAATATATAACTTCAACAAAATTACAACCTAAAACACACACATAATAGCCTCTAGTAATCATGTCCAAACAGACTTGTATATGCACAAAAGCTGAGTATCGTCTACCATGTATTCAATTGTGAAAGCAGAATAATGTATATCATATTTTTATTACTTAAAACACATGTGTCAGCGTATGTAGTAATCATGTCCGAACAAACTTGTATATGCACAAAAGCTTAGTATCGTCTACCATGTATTCAATTGTGAAAGCAGAATAATGTATATCATATTTTTATTACTTAAAACACACGTATCACCGCCTCTTGTAATCACGTCCGAACAAACTTGTATTTGCACAAAAGCTGAGTATCGTCTACCATGTATTCAATTGTGAAAACAGAATAACATAATATTTTTGTTGCTTTAAAACAACCAAGAAAATTGAATTTTGGAAATATATAACGCATAAGACGTCGATGTGCCGTTAAACAAACAAACCAATCCATCAGTGTCAACAAAAGCAAGGAGTATGCAGCCCTCCAGAAGAGTAACTCCTTGCGATTTCGCCGGCTAAAGTTTTCCTCTTACGTGAATTAGAAAGATGATATTGAATCAATTACATATCTGCTGCTCGGAAACTTGGTTCACTGTATCCGACAAGACAATTTTTCTCTCTAGGATCTATCTTAAATATTTATAAGTCTATCATTCGTCCATGCATTGTTGTCATATCTGCTCTGGTGCTATTTAGAACTTTTTATAAAAATCTTTTAAAGAATCTGCAATGTTATAGGTTCTAACCCGTCATATCGGTATCAGTCAAGTTCTTGACGTTGTTAACGAAGCTCACCGGGAATATTTTAGAACTAATTTTTTAAAATCTTTTAAACTAATTTTAAACAAATTTGAATGTGGATCAGTTTTTATTTTTAACTCGTTTTTGGACCCCCCACCACCACCACCACCACCGGATGACTTCCACTTTTTTTGTGTCTGTCATTTGAGCGAATGTGTTAAACTCGTCACTCTTGGCAATGCGGTTGGCGAAGATCATTTAAACCATAGCTGGTTGCTTGTGTAGGTGGCTATTGGGTCATATGAGCTCTTTCAACCCTTTGACAGGTCTTGTGTTTCGTCCTACAGGGTGCCACACCGACCTTGCACTCAGCGGAGGCGCCAGTTTAGTTGCATACATAGTCTCACCTCACCTGAAGCTTACAGCACCTAGCATTCTTCGGTGACAAAGTTTCCTAAAGATTATATTGAATCAATTGCTATGTCTACAGATAGGAATGTTGGTTCGCTGAGTAGAGTTAAACATTTTTTTTTCTTGCCAGAATCTATCTTAGAAATTTATTTCTGTCACATCTGATTTGATGTTTCTGCTATAAATTTAAAGACGCTTAATGAAACACAAATATGAATCTGCAATATTACTAACTATAACCTAGCATTTCAAATTCAGTTCCTACCCGTTCTTTTCCATAAACATTTTCATGATAAATATTCTGGAGGAATTTCCTCTTTGGTTCTTTAATTTTATAAATTTATAGGTACAGCTACAGTAGTTGGACTTCCTTATAGTTTAAATAACTAGATAAAACCGTAAGTTCTATGTAAAAAAAAAAAGTTCTTCCGTCGTATTTTTCGCATGTGGTACTTTCTTTAGCTTTTTCCTTTCATTTCAACTTTGATATTCAAAAATTTAAATGCAATGTCAATCGTTATCTTCCGTCTTCTTAATTCCTGTTCTTTTATTGTTCTCTCTCCTTAATAGTGTTTTTCTCATATTCTCTCACACTCAGTAACCACTTGCATCTTAGTGGTATTATTGCCTTGCTTGGTGTGAAATGACTAAAAAATGACTGGATTTAAATGCAATGTCAATCGTTATCTTCCGTCTTCTTAATTCCTCTTCTTTTATTGTTCTCTCTACTTGATAGTGTTTTTCTCATATTCTCTCAAACTCAGTCACCACTTGAATCTTAGTGCTATTATTGCCTTGCGTGGGGTGAAATGACTAAAAAATGACTGAATTTAAATGCAATGTCAATCGTTATCTTCCGTCTTCTTAATTCCTGTTCTTTTATTGTTCTCTCTCCTTAATAGTGTTTTTCTCATATTCTCTCACACTCAGTAACCACTTGCATCTTAGTGGTATTATTGTCCTGCTTGGAGTGAAATGACTAAAAAATGACTGGATTTAAATGCAATGTCAATCGTTATCTTTCGTCTTCTTAATTCCTATTTTTTTTATTATTCTTTCGGCTTAATATGTTTTTTTTTTCTAATTTTTTCTTAAACTCTATAACTAATTAGGTTTCAGTGACTTTCTTATTCTGTTTAAGGTGAAATGATTTAAAAAACAAGAATCGCTGCGGTTTGAACCCACTCACCTAATCTATAGTAGTTGCCCTTAATATAAATATATAATATAATACACACACTCATGGCTGCCAGCAATTTGTAAGCATGCCCCTAATATCAAGATGTCTGCCTAAGTTTTGTATAGAAAAATTGATATTCTTGTGTTTATAGGGCCTTTTGACTAATACTTTTGTACGTATGCCCTTCAAAATGACACTAGAACTTTACTGAACGCGGGAGTCAGTGTAAAGTAAGAACGATAATTAGAAAGTGAATGGGAAATACAATGAAAGAATGCGTGGGAGAATGTGACATGAGAGCGTACAGACGCGTGTGGGCATGCGCAATTGTTTGCGTTGACGCATGCGCAGTGAATATGCGCGTTTGGTTTTTGTGCGTTTAGTGAGAAACTCGGGCCAAGATGAAATCTTGCGATAAGAGGGCGATACATATTGATTTGGAAAAGAGGGCAGGAGTGCACAAATAAAGACAGCCTCGCTTTGAAGCGCAATGGAACCTCAAACGGAAATAGGGTCTGCTTTGATCTGGATTCTTCCTCACAAGACCGTTTGATAGTGTTCAGGACAATTTCTCTCTGGTAAAACGATATTCCAGTAGCAAATATCAAGCACAAAGTCGATACCCAGATCAATCAATGCCTTTGACTAGAAATAAATTCAAATCTGTCAATAGCCGTGTGGGGTTTTGTGCATGTGACATACAAAGAGGGTTAAAAGAGATAGACTGCTTTTATCTGAATTAATAAAACACATCAGTTAGATTTTGGCCAAATCTATAAAGACCAATAATGAATAAATATATTTACTGAACTTGGCTCTGGCAAATTCAGAATCAATTCAATATTTTACAACGATCTTATAGCGCCTGTTTCTAAGGAAATCAGTTAAATGCCATACATGAAACACGGTTGGGCGATCATGTCTCTTTTGAGACATGACTGACTGGGCAGAAGATCATCCCGAAGTAGGTTGCCATTGCTTTCTGCGGTAGACTGGTTGCAGATCAAAGCTATAGAACCCAATCTGTCCTATTATTTAACCCATAACTGGAGGGAAAAGACGGATTAATACTTTTCCCAAGGGTATTTGTGCGTAAGTGAATGCAAGGAATTCAACTGAAATTCGAACTCGGCTCCTCGTTTTCTCGTTTTGAGCCGATATCCACTGCGCCACATTTCTAAGGAAAACTCATCTTAAATCAAACAAGTATTAGAAGCTTTTTATTTTTATGACTTTAAACTACACTACCGGTCATAGTTATTGGGGAAAACCAGTTTTAAAAAGAAATTATATATTTCACACTATTTTTAGTATTTATGGCAAAGTGGATAATTCTAAATAAAAATAGAATGGTTCTTTTGTTATTATTACTTTGTAAAATTTTACAAGGTAAAGAAGCAAAAATGAACTCGTCCGAATCACCCTACATTTTCTTCATTCTTTCATTGATGAAACTGCAATATAGATAATTATCAAATATTTATAAATTCATTTGATGCACGTGTTATTGTGCAGTATTAGTAAAATAACCATTCTCTTTTCATTTTCAAGTAGCAGTATAGCCCGGGGTTGCTCGGGTGCAATGAAAGTTTTAAAACTAATCCATGGTCCTGGAGCTCAGACTCTTTGGACCTTGGCACGAAAGACTAAGAAGCAATAGTTGTTTCCAGTTAAAGCGAAACCGTAGACTGAAAGAAAAATGAATGAATGTCAGTCAAATTTTGATTCTTGGTATCGATATAAAATAAGTATTTTTCGTCGTAAACTGAATTTTGAAGGCTTAAAAAGTCCTCTGAGTAAATGGTATCATGGCTGAGACTAAGAACTACAATTATACCCGCTTAGAGCCAAACCCGAAGCAAAAGCTAAAATAAAAGGGCTGAAAAAATACAGACATACAGGCAGATAAACAGACACACACACAAACATCTTGTCTTTTATATATATATATATATATATTATCGATTTTCTGCACTATTGTAAGAACTGTAACATTGAAACTTTTGAATATCGTTTCTTATGTCTTTGTCTATGAGTGTATCAAAGTTGATTAAAATCAGACCACTCCTTCTATAACCCGATTTTTCGATTGTCGATTTTCGATATTTATCGGGGGTACCTCGACACAAAACCTAGCTAAGAATACTTGCAGAGGCTTATAGTACAACTGTGTAAATTTTCAAGAAAATCGGTTCAGCCGTTTCGGAGTCGATATGTAACGGACACACACACACACACACACACACACACACACACAGAGTCAAAGTTCCATTTATAAATAAATTTAGATAAGTCGTTTGTGTGGTAATTTCTATATGCTTAAAAAGAGAGAGAAAGAGAGAGAGAGAGAAAGAGAAATATTTCTTTTAATTCAGTATGTCTTACACTAATGAAGTAAG